>JAKOGI010000821.1:130000-227500 GCA_029747015.1 Carnegiea gigantea | reverse complement strand
GGTCTACACTTTGTTTAGTCTCTGTCCTAGCTGAACCTTGTAAGTAAAAGCATTATACTTTACTTAATGCTCATATGAATCAAATGACTGGTGAATTGCAGAAACTGAGCTGCCACCAAATTTCCAATTTCATGATGGGGGGTTGTTTGTGAGAACTCCAGATTTAATTTATAGTGAAGGGGAGATGAGTACACGCTATATAGACCCAGATAAGATGATTGTTGAGGATCTAAAGTATAAAGTGATTGAATTGGGTTATGTGGAGCATAGAATTCAAAAACCACATCTGAGGAGACTAAACGTGGTGTTTGATAATGCCCTTATTCCCATAGAAAATGATGATGATGTGCATTATCTATTAGGCTGTTGGTGATTGAGCCTTTTGTAAGCTTACATGTGGAGCATGCGGATAATGAGAATTATGGTAACATTTCAAATGTAGTAGCTGCCCAAAGTGAAGTTAGCAGTCATGTCTTAGAGAGGGGTGGAATATATAAGTTAGAGGTTGTCTTATCTGACCCTACGTTTGAAGTATTAATTGAAGTTGATGTGCAATCTGATTTTGATGATGAGGACACAAGAATAGTAAAAGAAAATGTGAGAAGGAAAAGGAAAGAAGGCAAGAGATACTTGAATTGAAAAAACTCTTGAGGAAGGTAGGATTACTAGTGAAGGAGCAAGAGTTGCTGATGAGTTAGGCGATGAGTATGAGCGTTCTAATAAGGTGTGTGTCCAAATGATCCGAAGAAGGTGAAAATGATGGAAAGAAGAAAAAATTAAATCAGAATTGCTTAAATTTAGTGAGAAAGTCATATATGAGGAGGTGAATTTGGTTCATGGACTAACAACAACTAAAGAAAGCCTTATGAAATTGCAAAATTATGAATGGGTACAACATCAAGTTCACCAATAGTGATAGGCACAAATTACAAGCTCATTGTAGGGAGATGGTTGTACGTGGAGTCGTTGGGTTTTAGTGTGTAATGATGAACATTCCTTTCAAACAACAGAAATAAATTGCCCCAATAATTGCTTGAAATTCAGCTTTGAGAAGGGAACGAGACATCTCAGTAGCGACTGGCTTGCAGATACGTATGTTGAGAGCTTCAGGATCTAGCCAAACATAAATTTAAGAGTGTACAATGCTATTGTCAATCAAGAAAGAAACAATAACATATCGCTCAACATGTGTGGTCTAGCAAGGGATAAGGCAATTGCTAATATTGTGGGAGACTACAAGGGACAATTTTCTATGTTACATGACTATGTATTTGAGTTTACTAGTAGAAATCCAAGGACCACAATGGTTGTTGCCAATAGGAAGAATGGTAATGATGAAGATGCATTTGTAGGCATGTACATTTGTCTTAGGCAATTAAAGAACGTCTTTTTAGAGGGTCATAGGCCAATAATTTATATCGGTGGTTCCTTCATGAAAGGACCTTGGAAATGGCATATTTGGTCGTTGTGGGTCGAGATGACACTAATCAGATGACATATTTTTATTGTATGGTAGTCAGACCAGCTTTGTTATATGGTTCAGAGTACTGACCAATCAAGAAGACTCAAGTCTAGAGATTAATGTAACAGAGACAAGAATGATGCGATGAATGTATGGTTATACGAGATTAGACAGAATTAGGAATGATGTGATTAGAGAGAAAGTAGGAGCTATACTCATAGAAGATAAGATAAGGGAGACTAGACAAATGTGGTTTGGTCATATTAAGAGGAAGAGTGTGAATACACCAGTGAGGAGGTACAAGACAATTAACCTTTCGAAATATAGCAGAGGAAGAGGATGTCCAAACAAAACTTGGAAGAAGGTGATTAAATATAATTTGAATTATATAAAACTAACGGAGGACATGAGTCAAGATAAAAGTTTGTGAAGACCTAGGATTAAGGTTGCCAATCCATAGGTAGGGTTCTTCTAGTCCTTCCTTTGGCTTTTGTGTAAGTATTGATTTTTGTTGTGTTGTACTAGCTATTATTATATCCTGCGTTTTATGCAATCTTGTACGCTAGTATATTGATCTTCACAGGGTTATTATTAGTACACCTCTGATTTCCCAAGTAGTTCCCTCATCACATCTGCGTTACCACTCCCTCACCTCCGATTGTTTAAGTGTAGACTGCTCTTGGCCGGATTTATAGTCACTATAAGGAAGTGGCCTAATAGAAATGAAATTTAGAAACGAAATTTAGTTTTTGTTGCCATTCAACATTCTGCTATGAAATTCAGGAATGAACTATTTTCGTAGCTGTTGGAGATCAAATTTAGAGACGAAAGTGCATTTTCGATTCAATTGGACACCATTGCTAGACCCCCGTATCCATTTTCAACAGTTCGTTTCTATCTGATCCCCATTGGTTCTCTCTCTAGGTGTTGTTGCTAAAGGCCAAATATAAGACATTGCGCAGGCTTCTGCTTTCCTTTGGCTGACCTCCGTGCGGAACCCTAGACTCCCCAGGTAAGCATTTGAAAAGCAAACAACTCCTCTTTTCCATTTTCTGTTTCTCACTAGAGAACTGATAACCAAACAACTCCTCATCGCCATTTTCTGTGTCTTTCACAAGGTGGCGAGTCGGGCAATTCTGACATGGTTCTGTTTTCGGCGACTTTGACAATAGCAGAGCTCCCTCATTCCGGCTACTCACAAGGTTGGTTTCCAGTGACCAAATTCGGGTTTTATGTCTGTTCAACCTGCTTTCTCTGTCTTTCACGAGGCTATGTTTCAATCGAGTTAGGGTGTTTTGAGACTTCTTCTTCTGGAATTACGTTGCAGTAGTAGATCTCCCTCACTTCCTTTCCATTCTCACAGCTTTGACCATAAATCGGTGCATATTTCTGACTCTTCTTCTTTTGGGTTTTCTGGTGTTGTGTCTTTGTGCTTCTGCGGAACACTGAGTTAGGAATTTTGAGCATGAAGACTGTTGTTGCTTGAGCGCTATTTGCATTCGTTTTTCTAGGCTTGGTTGTGTATGTATGGGAAGGATTTAATTCATGTCTATGTCGACGTCTATGAAGGCTGCAATTCCTGGCTGAACATGAAGACTGTAATATATGCTTTACTCCTCATGTTGTTCTTTATTGTTGTCGATATTCACGGCTATCTCTATCCAAGGACAAAATCAAAGGCAAAGGAAACAAGGAGAGTTATATTTTCTTTTTCTTGATTGAATCACTGGCTCATTTTGTTGACCTCCTGTCTCTGTAAGCATTTGAAAAGCAAATATGATGCTAGACACTGACCTGATGCTGGTCAAGTGCAAAAGTCACACACTTGTAATTTCAATCTTGTATCCTTGTATAGTCTGGTTAGTTATTGTTGACCAATCATTGTTGGATTTGCAGCAGTAGCGCTAAGAAGCTTTGAAATAGATGAGCTTAACTATAACTGTTAGACTGTAGAGTCAAGCTTCAAACAAAAAAAGGGGTCATCTACCTTATTAAATTTACAGACAAATAAGCACGTGTAGTTGTTTCAAATTAGGTTTAAGTACAAGTCCTCATGGTTAGTCTCCAAATTATTCCACAACCGTTGTGAATGACAAGTGAGCTTAATTATATTAAACTAAGTTCGTAACTGAGTAGCTAGATAGTTCTGGGCATCAGGCCACCCAAGGTATCTGTTCAATTGCTTGAGCTGACTTCTGAGTTGGGGTTAATTTCTTGGTAGATATTTCCTGCTTACATTCCTTATTTTTGAACCTTAAAGCATGAGTGGGTGGCGATATACTGGGCAGAAGAAAGTAGTTTATGCTGATTCCTTAAAAATTAAAATGCAGGCTTCATCTATGTGCTGATAATACTATAGCTGTAGTTTATGATTCATTACTTTAAGTTTATGCTTTTTCTGCAAGTTTTGATATTCGGTGGTTTTGGCCCTCCTGATTCCTAAAGTTTTCGCTAACGTACTTAATGTCAAGTAGTTAAAAGGTTGACTGTGGTTACTCTTAGTTGATTCATTGGCAGAAGAAAGTGTGCTTTCGTGCATTTTCACAAGACCTCTAATATGATGTTGTTCTGGTGCATACTTAGGAATGCAATTTCTTTGTTCCTCATGGTGTTTTGGCATATGGAAAACTTTGATAGTTGTACATTCCATTTCTAATAAATGGTTTACAGTTTGTTCATGATAAAAAAACGAGTTTGAGTTTTTTCCACCTTATGTTCCATGACAACCAATCAGATTCTTTTCTTTCCTTCAGATTCTAACATGTTGTACATCAAAATGACTAAGCTGAAACATTTATATGCACCTTCTCATATTAATGGCATTTATTATTTTGAATGAGATCTTGATTCACTTTTCCCAATGCTAGAAGACAAACAAGGTAATAAAATTAAAGCAATGAGACGAAAGCAACAACATCCTCAAGATGTTAGGTCTAAACTGTTAAAATCCTGCTGGATCTGTAAACTGTTTGAAGGAAAAGGAACTGGCTGTTACTCTCATGAGGTTCGAAAATATAAAAAATGCTGAAATTCAATGATGTAAGTTGATTGGATGTGCGTGTTAGGAATTATAATTTTTACATTCTAATTTATGTTCAAAACGTGGTCAATGCAGGTCAAGCCAAGAGTTCAGGATCTGGTAATACAAGTTCCAAGGTACTTTATGATCCTCATGATTTACTTTTTAACGCAAGTAATTTGTGTAGGTAGTTCTTGTTCCCATTTCAACTTTAGTTAATCTCTGTGTTCTTGGTTTTTGCAGCTATTGAAGCATTCTGCTGCTGTGATTGTGTAGTGATTTGATAATTGTTTCATGGGATCTTCTACAATAACCGGGGTTTTCAACCTTAGGCTAACCGTTTGAGTTAATATTTTTATTAACTTATTTGATTGAGTTAGCCATATTAGACTAATTTTTGCGTGACAGGAGGGTGTAATAATTTAGTGAGTAATTTTTATTAAATTTTCTTGGTTAATTACGCGATTTCATGAAATTAGCAAACTCCTTAGAAATTAACCAAGTCATAACAATGCGAAATTAGCAAATTGTGCGAAGGCATTTGGGGTCGAGATTAGCAAAATGTTAGGTTGTTAGATCATGGGATTACCACTAATAAGTTACAAGAGACTTAATTCAAGCAAATTAAGTACCTTGTGCGTGAATTAGAAGGAGACTAGGGTTACCATCGTACTAGAGGAATCATTGAGGTGATGGCAAATGTGGAAGACCCTACATGCTTATTATATGATATTATATATCAGATTGTGTGTGTGCGCTACCTAAAGTACGATGTGCAACTGTTTTGTTTTATGGGGGTTGGGAATCATTATTAAGCGTGTGGTAGCTCATCCCCCTATCTTTTTTCTTTTCCCCAGGTTCCTAAAATGATAGGTAGAAGTCGGTTTACATAAGTCGAGGTGGAGTCTACCTTGCTGCTTTAGAAGTAGACTTACATGTTTTGTACGTTAACTTGTGAGCTTAATAACGTATTGTGCTGTAATTTAAGTTCTTGAGTACATGTAAGGTAATTACTGAAGCCATGTAATCCGTATTGTCTAGAAGTCGTTCTGTATGGCCGTGTGAGCCAAGCATCTGAATTATTAGTCACCTTTTAGCTGGAGTTGTTATTTTCTTTTGGGATGTAAACCCCAGTACTCCGGATGCGTGATCCGTTGAGTTATACTTTTCATTTCTTTTCTATTATTGAACTTTATTATTTAGTATACTCCGGGGGTGTGGCCCATAGAGTTGTAATCTCCGGCATGCAGCCGTTGAGTTATGAATATATGTTTATGCATTTATCAAATGCAGGAACCTATTGTAAGGCTAGAAGCTTGGTTTTAGCCCATTTTTAGGCGAATTTCTGTTCGTTTCGCCCCAAAATTTGAGTAGGATTTAAGAAATAGTTAATCCTCCTAACCCTATGGGTTGGGTTGTCACATCTTCACTCCTTTTAATTAATGTTTAGTCAATCGCAAGCGTCCTATATGAATGTGTGCATTTTCAAGTAAATTCCAGTTGTAAAGTATTAGATTGTTGCTAGTGCTAACCATGTTGTGTTGTTCTTGATTCATTATTGTGCTTCCTAATATCTCAGATGTTGTTTATGCTTTTCAATTCGTTTGTTCTATTTTATATTTAGTTGTGGTTTTTTCATCTTCAAGTAATCTTAAGACGGTGGTGATGGGATGCCTACATAGTTGTGATGAATTATTTTTTGGGATTGCATATGTAATGGTTATTTGACATGTCCATAGCGGCTATACATACTAATAGTTCATATATAAACATAGAATACCTGATCGAAATGTTATACACATTAGCTTATAAAAGCAAGTTACTTATTGATATTCCATGTTGGCTTATCTTTTTGGTATATAAAAAGATTTGTCCAACCTACATATATCTTTAAGTAACTTGCTAATATGAGCTTATGATATGTATAAGATTTTAAATTGTCCATGTTGGACAGTTTGGGAATCATGAAGTATATCATTGTATGGCTATGATAGTTCTTACATATGCGTTAGAAAGATTCGGTGTTGTTTCCTCATATAATGTTCTCTGGGTTGGGTACGGTTTTTCTGACAATGTCCATGAATATTGGACTGACTTAGGAAAAGTTGTGCCTGGAGAACTCTAGAGGAATGCTGCTGGATTTTTTTGGCGAATATGCAAGAATGTAGCCTACATCATATACTGTTGATTCTTGAATGTGTTTAGGACCACTTACCTAGAGTTGGGTAATTGTTCGGTTCGGGTCGACCCATTTAATAAATGGGTCAATTTTGTATTAACCTTGTAAATAGTTTAGACCTAGTCAACATTCAAAAATAACATGTTTTCAAGCTAAACGGTCAAATCGTGTCGACTTTGTGTCCAAATCAGTTTGGTTCATGTCAGGCTCAGGTCGGGTTATCGTGTGGGGTCAAATTTTCACAGCTCTACACTTACCTCGTTAGAAGGACCTTAGGTCATATATATCATATTAGGACATGATACCACTAGTTACATATACATATTTAATTGATTAACATGTGTATGCTCAAACAGTTGGAATTAGACCATATCAAACAAATGGATCCAAATCGAGATTGGATCTACCAAAGACATGATGAGGACGGTTACCTAAGCATAATCTTTGTCAAAAAGTTGAGGAGTTCATTAACTTTGCCATAACCAAGAGGTGTATTAGAGCATGAATTTATGATAAAGTGTTCATAAATAAGATAAAGTGTTCATGAATAAGATAACTTTGCCACTAACCTGATTATTACAAGTGGGTGTGTCACGGAGAAATTTTTGATGAGGTTCCATATCTCAGTAGCTCATCCAATTTTCAAGTTGGAGAAAATCCTATGTGAGACATGGTTCTCGGATGTATATGCTTCGACAACATCAAGTATAGTTGGCGAAGGGAGGAGTGCTGATGAAGAGGAACCTATTGCAAACGTAAAAAGATTTATTAAGCTAGTACAAGCATTTGAGAAGCTCTTGTATGAGGGATCTCAAATGTCTCTTTTGAAAGTTGTTGCTCTGCTGACAAGCCTCAAATGTGAATTCAACCTCCTCCATCGAGCTGATGATGGACTTGACGCATTAATGAAGGAAATTTTCCCGAATGACAATGAGAAAATGACAAATTTTTATGAAACTAAGAGGCTGTTAGCAGGACTTGAACTTCCGCACCATAAAATCCATGTATGCTCGAAGGGATGCATGTTATTTTGGAAGAATGCTAAGCAATTAGATGTATGTTCAATATGTGGTGCATAGAGGTATATCAGGAAGACTGTGAGAGGGAGGATGATTCCTAAGAAAGTATTAATCTATTTTCCTATTGGCCCAAGACTATAAAGGCTATATGCAACAAAAAATGTCACCGAGCATATGATGTGGCATCATGACCACCCACGTACTGAGGACATTATGGAACATCCAAGTGATGGGGAGGCATGCAAGCACTTTGACACTACATTCTCTATGTTTGCATCTGAGCATTGTAACATGAGATTGGGATTATGTACGGATGAATTTGCTTCGTTTGCATATTTTGGACAGAGCTATTCATGTTGGTTGTTCATTGCCACGCCTTACAATCTACCTTCGTGCATGTGTATGACGAGACAATATATATTCATTAATATTCTCATTCTAGGCTCCAGAAACCCAAAGGGTAACTTAGATATATACATGCAACCCTTAATTGAGGAGTTACTACATTTGTGGGAAGTGGGGATTATGACTTATGACATAGCTCGAAAGCAAAATTTTAATATGAAGGTTGCTGTTATTTAGATAGTGAGTGACTTTCCAGCTTACGGAATGCTTTCTGGTTGGATGATGGCTATTAGATTATCATGTCCTTATTGTATGGAAAAAAACCAAATCTTTTAGACTTAAAAATGGGAGCAAGCATTCATGATTTGACTATCATCGTCAGTTTCTATCTACAAATCACATATTCCGTTCGAATAAAAGTGCCTTCTATAAGGATAGGGAGGATCATTCCCCACCTTCACCCAGGCTTCAAGGAGAGGAAGTATGGGAGCGTGTGTCTTTCTTACTAAAAGCCTCTGATCACAAAGGTAAAGTGGCTGGATAAGGGGAATCTCATAATTGGTCGAGAAGAAGCATATTTTGGGATCTTCCTCACTGCAGCAAGTTACTTATTCGTCATAACTTCGATGTGATGCATATAGAGAAGAATGTATCTGAACAAATAATAAATACAGTGATGAATGTGAAGGGGAAATCCAAAGATGACATCAACTCAAGAAAAGACCTTACAATGCATTGCAAGTGTAGAAAGCTTAATGTGCAAGTAACTAATGATGTTGTTGGGGTTCGAAGGGCGGTTATGCCTTCTACTCCTTATGTGTTAAGTAAGGACCACAGGAAAGTGTTGTGTGAATGGATATGTGGCTTAATTCCAGGTGGATATGCCTCGAATTCAAGTGTGTGTGTTGACCGGACAAATTGGTGGTTACATAACTTGAAAAGCCATGATTATCATGTGTTCATGGAACGACTATTGCCAATTACAACAAGAGAACTATTGCCTATCAATGTGTGGAAAGTCTTGACTGAGCTTAGCCAGTTTTTTCAAGATTTGTGTTTGAAAAAGGTGTACATGAATGATATGATCAAATTAGAGCAAAGTGGAGAGAATATTTTCACCATCATTCTTTAATGTGATAGAGCATCTAGTAGTCCACATCCCTTATGAGCTAAGAGTTTCTGGACCACTCCTATTCAGCTGGATGTATTCAAATGAAAGGTAATATTTAACATATGTATTTATCTATTAATTTCCAATAGACCATATCCATCAAATAGTAAGGAGGATGCCTTGCTCTACATGTAGGCATATGGGTGTCCTCAAGCGAAAGATGAGGAATAAGGCTCGTGTCGAAAGCTCTATTTGTAATGCATACCTCATGGAAGAAATCGCAGACTTTTGTGCCAACTATTTTGATGAAAGTATTGACGCAAAGACGAGAGATTCAGGATGAAATTGGACTAAATGTGGTCATGTTGAGTCAAATCTGAACACTCCCAATTTGTTTGCTTTCAATGTTACGTACGCACCAAGGTAAGGGAATGTTCGTTATTTGGATGAGTGGGATTTTCATGTAGCACATGGGTATGTGTTGTCAAATTGTGAGATACTTAAGTCCTTTGAACGGTAAGTAACCTTTTGCTATGTGTAGGACTTAGCTTTAATGTGGACACTGTAATAATACATGCTTTTGTTACGTATAGGATTTTTGAAAAAGAGATGGTAAGATTGATGTGGATATGAATACTTATCTAATTTGTTTAAATTTCTCAGTGATGTCATCATACCAAATCACCAACGCCCTCATGAAATCCATTGCCCTAGGTCCTAGAAAACATATACGTAGGTGGGATCACTACTATATTAATGACTACAATTTTCACACAGACTCCTATGGCAAGGACAAATCGACCACGAAATATGGAGTTTCTGTCAACAGAATTGATGGGGTTGAATACTCTGGGATTCTGCAAGAAGTTATTGAGTTAACAAACTTGGGAAGTGCTCGTATGTCCAAAACTATCCTTTTCAAAAGTGATTGGTTTGATTCCATAAATGGTTTGAATGTCCACGAACATTACAAACTCGTGGATGTCAACCATACAAGGAAATGTCCAAGTATGACCCTTTTGTGCTTGCATACCAAGTGACACAAGTATGCTTTACACGTTATCCTCGCATGAAGAATGATAAAAGCCAATAGTGGGCAGTGCTTAAGATGAAGCCAACAACTACCCTGTGTGCCCAAGTGGATGATGCTCCTTTTTAGGAGGGGAACAATGACAACCCACCTGCGTTATCTAAGCTAATATAGATGAGGAGACTTATGTGCGCGATGAATTGGTGGGTGACATCCAAGATGAAGAGGAGGGTGATGTCGGTGATGAAAGTGAAGAGGATAACGATGAAGATGTTAACATTAATATAGATGAAGAAATACTCGAAGAACTGCTTGGTGACGAAGATGAGATTTAGCGAAAATACCCTATGTCTTGTGATTGAGTTATGTTAGATTTTCTGTTGCTGAATTTGAGCTATATTGTACTTAAGAGTTATCTTTGTACTTGATTTTATGATTTTTATCTTCTACCATGCTATTTTTATTATTGTTAAATATCTAATATTTGACCTTTTATATGTATTTTGTGAAAACATCTATGACTTCCTTATATTAATAGGTGCCTCCTACTCGGACACGTGAATAAGGAGATTGGTCACAGGTAGAGGAATCATCTAAGACCCAACCTGAACGTAATTAGCTTTGCACATTGCAACCTCTTTCCAAAGCGGGGATTTGGTATGAAAAAGATATATTATGTATGTTGATTTGCTTTGTTATGTCATATACTTATTAGAGGAATGAATGGTAAAGGTTTGATCATCCTGATTTGGTCCAAAACATTACTGAAGATCTGAAGAGCTATTATGAGCAGCCATGTACTTGTTGGAAGAATGGTCCTGTTGATCATAAGGAATTTTGGTGGTGAGCTTTCAAGGTATGTTTTCATATTCCATGTGGGTAATAGAGATGTACACAGACTTGACCTTGCTATTTCTATAATGCTCCTGCTGCCTATAAAGGCTTGTTGAGCTCCATTGAATATACTATAAATTGCTTTAAAGTTGAATACCTGAAAGAGTAGTACTGTATGTTTGACCTAGATTTACATTCACCATGATCATGGATTGTATAGTATATTATCATAAACTTAACACTTATTTTTACTTCCCAGATGCAACATAAGGCAGCATAAGTTGCAATTAGCTTTAGATCTTTATACACTGGAAACAGTTGTGGTATTACATTTTTGTTAGGTACATTTCTGTTTTCATCTACTATTTAAGAGGATGAAGAAAGAGTTCCATTGTTGCACTGTGTAAACTGTGAAATGGCATCATTTCTGGGAATGATGATTCTGTTTCTTCCTCCCCTTATTTTTTGGGGACGGAGGTGTTTGGTTATCAATTGGGGCTAAGGGACATCTACTTTGTTTTGTTTGGATTTTATAAATTTGATATTTGTAGTCTTCATTGTCTTTTGGGGAAAAATTTGATGCATTTTTGTTAGCATGTTCTTTATTTTGCTCCTCTCAGATTGGCATTAACCAAACTTCAATAACAAAGATTCAGCATCATACACTGTGCCTTCATAGTCTTTTGGTGAAACAATGACCAAAATGTTGTATATGATCTCTCTAATAGAAGTGTTCATCTCAGATTAACTGCAGTCTAGATTATTTTGTCGTCATTATTACCGTACATGTGTTGCTTCTTAATGTTCTTTCTCTTAACCTTTTTTTTAAAGAAAAAAAAGTTGTGCTACTTGGAAGTTAGACATTTATTCTTCTTCATATTACAGTGTGCTTTCTTCCTTGCTTTGCGTTGCATGGATTGCTTTGCAAACAACTTATGCTCAGCTCTCGGGTTGGTTTATTATAATAGAAAGGAATTTTATAAATGACCCACAAGCGTAAATAATATTCCAGACTTGTATAACTCAAATTATGATGTATATTTCAATTTTCAGTCACAGTACGGTCGGCCGGAGGAGTTGAATGGCGATGTGTACAAGGAATGGAAAAAGAAAGCTTCTGAACGCCTCAGGGACATGATGTTATAAGGTAATGAAAGTAAAAATCTGTGATTGGATGACAGCTGATATGAAGAAACGAGTGTTGGGCCTCAAATCAACTGATGCATTCAAGAAAAGGTCTGCCCAGAATAGAAAGAATAAGGTCACTGGACCTAAAGCAGGGACAGTTCACACGTCCGGGCCAATATCGGCATCTCAGTGGGTAAGGTGACTGGTAGTACTTACATATCTAAGTTTGTTTTGCTCTCGATTATGAACCTATTCCTAGATTAATATTATTTTCATGTACATTTTCATAAAAGGCGCAAAGAGATGGAAATGGGCCTACAGCATCCCAAATATATAAGCAACTCCACACTAGGAAAGAAGGGTTAGAAATGGTTTTCTATGACAATTTATCTAAGGCTGTTTAGGCAAGTTCCTATTCTCTCCCTTTCTCTCTTCGCCCCCCACCCCCCGTCTGTTTCTCTGTTGCTGTAGCTCTTGTGCAATTTTATGATTGAATCAATTTGTTGAATGCACCCCCTGGATCAATTTGGTGGATCTCTAGAGTAAACTAGTGAATAATTTGTTCGCCTTGGATTTAAGATGCATTTGGTAATTGAGTTAGTTTTTGCCAAGAGTAAGGCACTGAAAAATTTAATCGCCTTGGAATCTTGTGTGTGTTCAGATTGCTTTATTAATGGATGCTCAGTTTTTCATGTTGTCCAATTTGGATGCTTTTCCATTCTCCATTAGAAGTGTTTTGGTGAATTTTTGTTGGGGGTTTTGTTTTGGTGATCAGTGTTGGAATGCTTTCGGTAGGTTTTTGGAGAGTATGAAATAGTAAATGCTGGACTAAGTAAGGAGCAAATGGTGTCTCTTTGTTGGTACTTTCTGGGGCATTTTTCCTGACCCTCTGTAAGTTTTATCTTTGTTCCTGATCTTTTTTTTTATAATTTTTTTGGGTTTCGTTGCCATCTAATTTTATTTAAATGGACTGCCTTGGTGTGTTGCTGCTTTGATTGAACTTGGGACAGGACCTCTAACTTAAAAGAACATTAAAAAACAGGGGTTTTACCACTTGCAACCTGTTGCATAGATTCATGGAGTGTTTTAATCATCGAAGTCAGGAGGCATACACCTCTAGAGCAGGCACCAGGACCAGAATACATAGGAAGGACATCACTGGCATTGGAAATGTTGTGAAATCTTTGGCTTTGTGATAGCTGCGAGCAGCAGGTCCTGGGACAGGACGAGTGGCAGATCTGGCAGACATCATCTTTCCCTTTGCAATCACATACACAGTACACCATTCTGGTGCACCTGTGGTTACATTGGTTGCTACATCAAAGGTATTTTTATGTGTGATTTATTTGTAAAAGAAAAGGCATTTTTATGTATGATTGAAAGGAGTTTTTATTGTGATATTGTTGTGTAATCTAAAGCTATAGAGGCTACTAACAGGTTAATGAGAGGCTTATGTTCTCATGCTCTAAAGGAATGGGTGCACGGGCTAGAAGGGGGTGCTCACATTGTTATGTTGTTGGTATGACTGCTGAGTGCTTTAAATTTTTTGTTCCTCTAATATCTCATTTAATTGCAGGATAAATACGGGGCTTGAAAGGAAAATGCTGCACAGTTAGGAGCCAAAGTAGATGATGACGCCTTGTTTCTTCAAGCTGCCAGGAGGGTCAACAAAAAGGGCACGGTCTATGCTCTAGGAAATGGATCAGAAGCCTATTACGAGCAACATACTCCAGCTCGTCAATCTTTAAGGACCACATCATATACCCCCTCAGTGATTTCCCAAATGGAAGCCCGCTTGAAAAAAGCGGAAGAGGAGCTTCACGTAGCAAGGGGTAGCTTGAGAAAGTTGGAGGAAGAGGTTCATGCTACAAGGGAAGAGCTCAAATCCACTAGTGAAAAACTTGGCAGAAGGATTGCAAGTCTAGAAGCTTTAATCAAGGCATCCTCTTCACACCACACCCCTCTACCTTGCACTTAGATTGTCCGTTAGATGGTTATTTTTGTATGTTTAGGATGAGGACCTAAAAGTGGGATTGGTTTGGTATACTTGGTGTAGTTTTTTGGAATGGGAGTGTGCGTTAGATTTTAGATCTGTATATTTTGGGATGTCATTATTAAGGAAAGCACAAAGCTAACTAGGTGGAACTTGGCAAGGTGGCAGAAAATTGAACTAGGTACATTATGTTTGTAATATGTGGTTACTTTCAATGACTAAAATGGATGTTCCATGTGCAATGTGATTGCAAATATGTGTGTACTATGTGGTAGAATGTTGGCTACGAAATAATTTCTATCTTAGAAACAAAAAGAGAACATGTACCCCGAACAATTCAAATCAACTACAAACATATTCATCTCAATTAGAAATGAAAATACCTCTCATTTCAAGTATTCATCTCCGATTTGTGTCAAAAATATCTCCAGGTCGAAATGAAACATATTTCATAGCCATTCGAAACGAAAGCTATTTCGTTTCTAACTTTGTTTCCAATAGGGATGAATTGTCTGCAAATAGAGGCGAACCAAATTTTGTATCTATTTGACACGAAAGTTATTTTGTTGCTAAATTTGTTTCCATTGGAGACGAATTAATGTGCAGATAGATATGATTTCTATTTTTGTAGCTGTTTGAAATGAAAAAATCATCACAGCTAAATTTGTTTCTAATAGAGACAAATCTGTGTGCAGATACATACGATTAGTACTTAGTAGCTGTTTGAAATGATGGGTTTAGCTTGTGACGATGGGTTTAGCTTGCGATGATGGGTTTAGATACAAAACATTTTGCGTCTCTTTTTCGTCGCTGAATGTCCTTGGCTACGAAATAATAACATTTAGCTATGAATTATTTCGTTTCTAAATGTCCATTTTTGTATAGTGAGTATCACTGCTTGCTGCTCATGGCATGTACGTCCATGTCTTATGCCTCAGTTGTTATTCATTTTGATTTATGTTATTCAAGGTAATTAGGTCCTGTGTTCGTTAACTTTGTTTGCCAATTGATTTTCAACTTTAAATATTTTTTAAAACTTTTTATATGGGTTTATTGAAAATGATCTCTCTATGTTCAGTTATTTACGGAAAGATAAGGTTGTCTACGTCTGGATCTCTCCAAATCCACGAAAGTAGAACCCATATTGAGAGTTGTTGTCTTATTTTGTTGTTGTAACCTACTGCATATGAGAGATAGAAGTGGATGATGTATCATTTCTGATCAACAAAATGGGTTAATCGATGCTATAAAGAATTACCTACCTCAAGCTGAACACTGATTGTGTGCAAGACATGTTTATGCCAACTTGCAAAAAAAATATAGGGATACACAATTTAGGCGATATTTCTAGGCCATCGCGAAGTCTACCACCCCAACTGATTTTGAGGTGAACATGAAGCTTATAAAAATGGGTGGCAGTGGCAAGGAGTAGAATAAGAGCATTTACGCATGAAAAGGGCCAAAGAGTTAATTTCGACTTTTTAGTGCTCAACATGATTCACAAACTGTTTGTCCCAAGATATTGATTGTGTTAGCATACGTTGTAGATGGTCTAATCTTTTGCTCCCTTTAAAAAAATTTTCAGACTTCAATGCAAAGTTACTTTAACGTGCCCACCGCAGATTCAAGAACTACCATTTTTATTCCTTTTTTCGCATTTCCTTATTATGCAAACTTAATTTGATTGGGTACTTCAAGGATTCTTGATTACAAGGTCCCCATCATAATATGAACATTGATTGCAACACTTCATGTTTAGCTAACCGACATGAAAGTCACTACTCTAATTTATATTTCCTTCTTCCTTTATTATCTATGTAATCATAGTTGTGTATTTCAAGAGAATGTGTATATTTATGTTGTATGGGGTTGTAGCTGGAGTTCTAAGAAGGATCTAAACTATGTGCAAGGATAAATAATGAAAGAAATCACATAAGGCAAACATTCCCACAAACTTAAGTGCAGGACTAAATCCATTGAATTTTTAGTACCTTCTCACGATTAAATGCGTCATGATAAATGTCCTACCAAAACAAAATTGCTAAATAGTTTTGAAAGGACCTTAATTTTATGTCGTAATAGTCTTTGAAACAAAGGAATAAGGCCAAAATACACACAATATTAGAAGAAGTCCAAGTTGAATGGAAAAAAAAAAAGCATCAAATTTATGATATGCTCTAAATAACTAAACATTTTGTAACAACTAAACATATAGCAAATGTTCGTACACGTAGTTGGATGGTTTTAGCCTCCTCACAAGGTCAACATTTCTTTACATGACTATGACAAGCTTCCATGGATTGAATAGCTGTCTCAAAACTCGAATAGCAATATCTGTGCAACAATATGCGAACAGCTTATGACATATAATCCAGTGTTGAACTGCGGAATTGTTGTCACGGTAGCTTGCCATCCTTAGAGTTTTGAGATCTTTATTTTCACAAGCCATGTTGATAAAACATTTGATGAACAACGTCTATTGATTAGTTAAGCTCAAATGATTATTTATGAGATATTTACAATGTTGATTTTACTCGCAAATGTACCAAAGAGGGTTAGGTTTCTTTATTTACTGTTACAACTTGTAGACCATCTCTATGTTGCTGAGCTCCAACAACAGTCTGTAATGGGTTAGACTCCTCTTGTTGTCTTTGAGTTGTTTGTTTTATCAATTGGTCCAATTAATTGATTTTGAAAGTTATCATATTGTATCTTTTTATAGAGAGAACTAGTACTATATCCGTGTGTTGCATATTCTATATTATTCTCCTCAAATGTTGCATGAATAGATGATTAATCAAACATATAAGTAGATCTTCAAATACTTATATGTATTTTTCTGCTCAAAGTACAAACTCTTCTAATCATGTATCTCAAAAGTTGAATTTGGCACAAGCTTGCTTTAATATCTATGTGTTTGTTGTTGGAATTTTTTTATCAAAATAGTTCAAAATTTTAAGTAGGGTCATTTTCCATTAATTTAACATGAGTATGAAAAATGTATAAATAAAACACGTATGTTTACATGTATGACTATGAAAATTAAACATCAAAATACACATTTAATTGATAAAATTAGAGGGAAGGGGAAATATACTTTAGAGTGTAGAATTAGTATGGATTGGAACATATCCAAATGCTTTTTTTTAATAGGGCACACCTTATTGCATTTGTCAAACACAATTACAAATGCAATTGTCTCCAAGAACAAACAAAAAGAGGAAGCTCTCCCCAAATTCACCAAAGACTGATCCCTTACCATAAAAAGAAACACCCAATAATCTTGAAATAATTATAAGTGGAAATTACAATGCCATACAATAAAAACTTGGTGGGCAACAAAGCTTTTTCTCAACACCAATAAATATATAAAATGAAATTTTTAATGGAATAGAGAGAGTTTTGCTATATATCTGATCCTTACTTGGCTCAAAAACAGTCTTCTTCCAAAGCTACGAACTGATGGTGATAATGCAAATATGGAATCCTTACATAAAGTTATCTCATATATAAATTTTCAACATAGTAGGTACAAACTATTAAAGTGAAATGATAGCTAAAGAGAATTAATTAATACAATTTTCAACTAACAATGGCCAAACTAATAAGAATTCTTTTAATTGAAAGTCAAAGTTAATTAAATTTAATGAAAGAGTTAAAAAATTAACAATAACTAAATTTTAACGAATAAATCACTTTTCGGTCCCTTGAGGTTTGGTGAAATGATTTTCTGATCGCACATTTTTGGAAAAATATTTATGGGACTATTTAGTTTGGCGTAAATGGTTTTTGGAACACAAAACTTTGGGTTAACTGATTTCTAGGTCACAAATATTTATTTTTAGGCTCCTGAACTTTATGAAATTTCTGCTTTTGGCTCCACTAGGTTCCAATTGCAAATACTCAAAGTTCTGGAATGTTTTGCAAAACTAAGCTTATATTTATGTTTGAGCTTCTTATAATAACTTTAATGGTACTAGCAATAACAACCTACTACTTATATCATAAATATTATATTTTCTATGATTAGAGGCCCACCATACTTAGCAAAAATAATTAAAGCTTAATTAGAGAGATTCGACCATTACCGAACTTAGTCGGCATTGGACCCTGGGGTTCCTCTAACATTCAGTTTATAGATATTGCTAATCTCACCACACCTTCCTTAGATCAGACACAATACAGATTCATTTTGTTTCCTACCTCGGACCGTAATCACTAATCAAGTTCTTAATCTTTTTAAGGATAGTGGAACTTTAATCAAAAAATTATAATATTTAAAGCATAAGGTTCAATCGAATAATGTTCCCTACTGGGAAACTTCTTTTATTGAAAGCTTACAAGTGGAAATAATATAATGGAAAGATTTAAAGAGGGACTTAAACAACTAAGATCATTAGAGATGCTTGCTCATAGAAAAATAAAGAATCCCGACTTCTCTTTTGCTCAAGAATGCTCAAATGATCGTGTCCTTTCTCAGCACTCAACCTCTCCTTTTATAAAGGAGATTACATAGGATGCAAATAAATTGTTTTTCGGTCCCTTCAGGTTTGGTTAAATGGCTTTCTGATCGCACATTAGAAAAATATTTATGGGATTACTTAGTTTAGCGCAAATGATTTCTAGAGCACAAAACTTTGGATTATCTGATTTCTGGGGCACAGATATGTATTTTTAGATCCCTAAACTTTATGGAAATTTTGCTTTTGGCTCAACTAGCGGTCCAAATGCAATTACTTAAACTTTTGGACTGTTTTGCAAAATCATGCTTATATTTATGTTTGGACTTCTTATAATAACTCTACTGGTACTAATTATCACAATCTACTACTTATATTATAAATATTATATTTTTTGTGATTAACGGCCCACTATGCTTAGCAAAATAATTAAAAATTAATTAGAGAGTTTCAACCGTTACCTGAACTTAGTCGGCACTGGACTCCAGCGTTCCTCTAACTTCCGGTTTACAGAGATAGCTAATCTCAACCCCATCTTCTTTAGGCCAGGTACAACATAAATTCATTTCATTTCCTACCTTGAACCGTAGTCACTAATCAAGTTTTACATATTTTTAAAGAATAGTGAGACTTTAATCAAGAAATTATAATATTTAAGACATAAGGTTCAATTGAATAACGTTCTTTATTAGGAAACTTCTTTTATTGAAAGCTTAAAAGTGAAAATATTATAATGAAAAACTTGAAGAGTGAGTTAAGCTAGAATTATTAGAGATGCTTGTTCATAGAAAAATAGAGAATCCCAACTTCTCTCTTACTCAAGAATGCTCAAATAACCGTGTCCCTTCTTAGTACTCGACCTCTCCTTTTATAGAAGGGATGGGGGTATATAGGATACCTTACTGGCTACAGTACACACTGATTTTTCACATGGCTACAGTAAACTGCTTTATTTTATAAATCTGACACTTGTCAAAATAGTACAATAATGGAGCAATCAATTTTCAGAACTTTTAATGATGACAAGACTAGTCATCATTATTGAGATTCTGCATGCCTTTATCTCTAATTGTATCTTCCAGATCATCATTATCTCGATAATCATCAAAATCTTCATCTTATTGAAGATGCTCTTGGTCCCATTTCTCAAATAATTCAAGAAGATATTTCTTTTCTTTTTCTGATAAGAATTTTCCATATCCAATATCAAAGATATAATCAAAGATATTTTCTGAAATTGCTCCCTCCACCTTCATGTATTCGTTAAGCTCATTGTGATAGGAGAAAACAGTGTTTTCGCAATGCATTAGCATTTTTCCTCGTTTAATTAGTGCCCAACTTTGATGATAAATATTGTAAAAACTGATAGCTCTTGCTAAAGTAGGATAAGTAACTAATTCTTATCGTTCTAAAAACCATTCTTGTCGTTGATCATTGGGATCGTCGAAATCAACTATCTGAACAAGATAGTGGGCTGGTTCGGCTTTTTCATTTTCATACTCGATTAGTGCACAATGTATTTCCACATATGGGCATCTATTATATGGAATTTTTGCTGGACCACAGGAGATGTAAGAATCCAATGGATCCTTTTGAACATGCATTGCTGAAATTTAGTAAGTCTTGAGAAAAATAAAAATTTCAGATCTGAAATTTCTATAAAGCAAACTACCATCTTGTGTTCCCAAGCTTCAATGATGGGGTCATTTGGAGAGATTGAATTTGCTGAAAACTAACACCACTAACTACAAACTTTTCAAAAAAGTATATTGTAGTACTCCATGATTCCCAAATATCATCGGAATAATTATGATAATAGTCGATGCAGGCTGCATATCATTCATTGAATAATTTTCTCTGAACATGAGAACTTATTTTTTTCTTGGATGTCATAAGAGCACTATAGGTAATTAACCTGTAACTCTACAAGAGAAAATCTTTGGGCTATTGAGCAGGCAGAAGATAGTAGACCAAAGTGTGATCTGCTTTTTGTATGGAATTCCAAATTATCGCTAAGCACTTTACTAGAAGGAGAAACAGGTTCTAGTAGCAATGGAATTTCATATTGGATTTTCTCCTTTTTCTGTAGGAGTTCTGCTCTGATGATCACCATTGGCAGTTCTCGAGTTGAACTATCTACTAGAGAGTTCTTCGATCTCTATATATGTTCAATAGAGAAGTAAAACTGGTTAAGCCATAATTCCCAATATAGAAGTTGCCCTTACACTTGTATATTTGATAAATTTTTTTCACAAAATCAATTATTCCTTTGCAATCAATTCAAATAAGAAAAGGTTTCAGAACTAAAAGGATTAAAAACTTTTCAATTTCCCTTATGACTGCAAGGGTTTTTTTTTTTTTTTCCCGCATTCTACCTTGTTAAAACTTTCACTGCAATACTTGTAGAGTTTTTCTCCTTTCTTGATTTTTAGTACCGCACTCCAGTGTTTATTGCTAGCATCTGTCTCAAGAATTAAATAATCTCCTTTATTAGAAAAATTAAGAACAGGAAGAGTTTTACACATTTTTTGAAGTTTTGAACAATCTTTGAATCACTAGTGGTCCATGTCTAATTTACTTATTTCTTGAGTTTCTGCTGTAATAATTTTCTCAGTTTAGCTAAATCTTTATTAAAATTTAAAGCATAGGTAAGGCATGAAAGAAATCTTTCTAATTGCTTTCGATCTGTAATTTTTTAGGAAAATTTTCTATTTTTCCTAGAATATATTTTTGTAAAATGATTTGTCTAACTTTTATCTCTAGACCTAAAACCTCAATTTCTTATTTAGCATAAATGCACTTATTTTTACCAAGTATAATGCCATGATCAATGCATCTTTGGGTGAAAGCTAGGACATTATCTTTGCGCTGTTCTATGATTTCGGAAAAGACAAAGATATCATCGATGTAAACAAAAGAACAATGATTAAGGTATTTGAAGATGTTATCCATTCTTCTTGGAAATACTTGAGGTGTACTTTTAAGACCAAATGACATTACTATCCATTCGTAATGTCCTTATGGGGAACTAAATACAATTAAAGGAATGCTTTCCTCATCTATTTTTATCTACTAATAACTGCTTTTGTAATCCATTTTTGATAACTAAGAGGCTCCTTGAATCTGTTGAAAATGATTGGATTTTTTAGAAATATAATAACCATCAAAGACAATATTATCATTAAGTTTTTTGTAATTGATTACCATTCTTGTTTTTCTCCTTTTTTCTTCTATATGATTCTTTATCATGAAAGTAGGACTGGTATGAGGACTCTTGCTATTCCTCATTAATTATTTATCTAGAAGTTCTTTGATTTGTTTATCAAATTTCTAAATATCCTGGTGTATATACACCATTTCTTTGACTCGAATAATAGTGTTTGGATTTAATAAAGTTATTTTAGCAAATGTTTTATCTTTATCCTAAATTTTTAGAGGATTATCAGAGTATAATTTTTTGCATAATTGCTCTTGTTGTTTAGTAATTTACTCTTTAATAGATAACTCAGGCAATGAGATTGTTAGAGCTATCTCACATTATGCAGATATTACCTTCTTACCATACTGACTGCATGTAAACTCAATGTTCTGATGAGTGTAAACCTTACTTAATTTTTCAATAGGAACTAAGTGACCATGGATTGTACATATTATTTGGTTTATGGTCAGTGTACATGGAGAATATAGTCTCTGAAAATTATTTCTAATAATCATATCATGAGAGGGTTGATCAGTAGCCTATAAAACAGGTATAACGCATTGGACTCCTTCTAATTCTAGGGATAACCCTTCTATTGCCTCGTTATGGCTCATAATGGTATTATCGGTTATCCTTACTTGTAAAAGATTCTTGGCTTTTTTCCCATAAATTCTGAAAATAATGTTTTTTTTCCAAAGCGTACAGAACAACTACTATCTATGTAGGCACCTAATTCATATTTATTATATTTCTCTAAAATACCTTTATTAGGATATAGATGGTGTTAGGGTTTGTATTGGCAACTTCATAACATATCTCCATAGTCATGTTCTTAACTAATTCATCTTCATAGATTGACTCACTAATAATTCTAGTTCTGTACCCAATGACTTTTCTATCTAGACTCATACTCTGTCTACAATATGCCTTGTGGATTCAAAGCTCTATCTAGTCATTTCACTGGTCATGCTAATTGTATAATCTTCTTTAAGCTCTTCTTTAGCTAGATATTCATGAATGATCAATCTTTATTTCATGTGGATTAGATTTAATCCTCTGGATCTTTTGCATAGGGGTAGAACTTTTAAATTTTTCTGCCTCTGTCATTGTCACCTTAGTTAATGAGATTAACTTCCTCCGCATTATACACACAATCTTTGATTTTTAGACCTCCTTTCATCATCTCACATACGTATTTGCTTTTTAATTGAAAGATAGACTTTTAGATCATGTCTTTCTGGATTATGTGAAGGACCTAATGTCCTTTGACTTCTTCATTATCATTGTCTACATCAAACTCTTCTCCTTGAAGATCACCAAGACTAATCGAGTCACTTTCCATCATATGGCTAGTTTCTTCGTAATTGCTTCTCTCATATTCATTGTCCAGTATGATTTCAACAATTCCTTTGTTGTTATTTAGAACTAGGCCTAATGCATCATCCTAACTAAGCTCAACATAATCTAGACTTCCAAAGTTTGAATAAGCTTGTTATTCTTCTCATTTTTTCATTCATTAGCATAATATCCTACTTCTCAGCATGCCCAGTATTTGCAGTCGTTTTTCCCTGCATGACAATAAGCTGTTTGCCTAAAACATCTTTGTTTTTTAAGACTTGATTTGTTATAATATTTTCTTCTATGTTGCTCCCCCTTTTGCTTATTAAAGCTCCTTTTCTTATAAAATTTCTTTTTCTTTTCATTTCAGGTTCTTTTCCTCATTGGTGAGGCGAATCCCAACAAGTTAACAATTGCTTCTTAATTTTTTTTTACTTTTGGAGATAAAGACATTGATCATTGACCCATTTTCTTAAATAAGAGATTCTTCAACCAAGGGTATCAATGACATCTGCTCTCTCAAGCCATGCAATGTATTTTTCATTAATTATGAAATTTATGGGAGATGGCAATTTATCATAGAAGATACTAAGATTGGTTTCATTGTGCCCAATTTTGTAATAATATTGACTAAATTTAGTAATATAATTTTTCAGATATCTCATATCCCATAATTCGGTTTCAATTTCCTTACATAAAATTTTGAACCTGGTTTCAATTCGGTTCCAGATATCTCATATCCCATAATGTTTTCTTCTATATTTCTCTTATTTTTTCGCACAATCAAGTTTAGCTCCGATGAATTCAGTTTCAATTTCCTTACATAGATTTTTGAACATAGCAGCTGGTGTTTTCATCATTATTAGTGTATTTTTACCGTCTTCGTTTAACAAATCATACCAGTCCATACCAATCAGCTACCATGTTAGAAAAACTATGTTCAATATAGTTTAGGAAATTTGCTACAGTCCACATAGTATTTAAATTTAAAATACTATTCATACCTCTTTTTCAATGCTCAAATGTTTCCTCTCTATTACAAGCGCCATCGATGTTGAGGATATATCAGGTTTCACTAATTGGGGTCAGGCTAATTTCTTCAAATGTAGTGATTTTTCTTGGGATAAACCCAAAGGAAAAATTCGAACATTCCGCTGGAATGTACTTAAGCCTCATAAAATGAATATTTCTTCTAAAAAGTTCACTAAATTCTTTAGGTTTCGAGATGAAATTATTAACTAGATTGGTCTCTATTTTACTTAAGTCAAGTTCTTCATTGATCTCGTTTTCAACAATGATTTTACCATATTTGTTATCTCATTTTCTTGTAACTTTTTCTAATGGTAACACATTAAGATCTTCTAGTTTGATCAACTTCATCTACTGATATATTTCTTTTTCCAATTGAATAGTATTTGTCTCATCATTATTATCAGATAATACGTCATGTTCATCACTAATTGCACCTATGATCTTGTTAAATTATTCTGGGTTTCGCTCTTTTTTGAGCACATTCTGTAGTTCTTCTAGATTATACTGCTTACACTCCATTCTCTTCTTCTTTTTCTGCCTTCTCAGCTGATCTTTCGGTTGATTTTTTCCCTATTTCTTTTTGGATTTTTATATCATGCAAAGAAAATTGATTTTTGCTTTTTGGGTTTTGGAAAGGGTATCTATGCTGAAATGGAGTACCAACCCTTGAAGTCGATTTTCCACTATGTATAATTTTGTTAATTAAAGAAAGATGAATTACAGATATTTGCTTCTTAATCTCCTTAATTTCAGTCTTAATTTTTGCAAATTTTAATTCTAAAACTATATCAATGATATAGTTTAATTGAGGTGTTTCTGAAGTAGTTCCTGTTGGTCAATGAACAATATGTGAATAATTAGAGCAGATAATTCGGTGAAGATTCAAGCATTAAATACAGTTAATTAGCTTAATTAAATCCTTAATTATCTTAATTATTTTTGATCACGTAGCTCTGACACTAGTTGAAAGAGGGCTTCAAGAAGAACCTATGAGCAAAAAACTACATGCATAAAAATAAATTTTTTGAAAGTAAGTTTTTAAGGATTGAGGTTAAAATTAAAATTTTAAAAACCTTAGGTCACAATTTAAAAAACTAGTTTTGAAAATTTGGTCCCATAAATTATTTGCATCAAAGGTAGATGGATCACAAAATCATTTCTAAAGTTGTAGATTCTAAAATTTATTTATGCCCAATGTTGGGGAGTTAGAATAGAATTTATCCAATTTTAAGCCACAATCTTTCAACACAGTTAGAAAATTTTGTGTGAAACATATATATATTATTAATGAGTTACATACATGTGTTAATCTTAATTAATGAATTTACAATATATAAAAAGAACCACGAATGAATAATAAATTACACAATATATAAAATAATATGTCAAGTATAAAAAATATGTAAATTTGATTAAAAAACATTCTCATTAAATAAATATGACATCCTTATTTTTAGGAGAAAACCAATAGCAATAATAATCAATTATAAATGCGTTTGATTTTTTTAAAGTTCTTTTAAGATTAATGTATACGATAACAATGTTGCTTGATTAATGTGCCAACTCACCATGAAGACTTATCTGTCCAACTATACCCATAAGTGATAAAACAACATGCTCATATCCAATAATTTGAGAACACTTGGTAAAAACATGTCATTTCACTCAATTTAGATATAATTATGGACATAGAGATAGATTGTATAGATATATTGTATGAATATACTACGTGCCACTAGTAAATTGTTGATGCACATTATTGGTCGAAAATGAGCAACTCTCATGGTGATCACTTCCATGTCTCTCTTTGGTATTCTAGGTATAGGATCTTCTTGCCTCTTCTATGTAGCCTCCTCCTGTCTTTTCTTGATTGGCTAAGATTGTCAGCCAATTGAATCCACCAAATTTAGTACATATGATACATCATTCTAATATTGAGATAATCTACATTAGTATGCTTAATCTAAAATTACTTATTAAATCAATTTCAATTGATTACAATGTAGTTTTAATCTCTATACGTTATATAGGTTTATGCAAGTCCATTAATCAAACTAAAAGTACATATAAAATGATTTAACAATAATTAATAAGATGAAAATCGATATAATAAAGGTTGTAAATTATCAAAATTTATCTAGGCACTCTACCAAAAATAGGCATAACAATAAACATTTTCTTACAATCTATTGTAGCACAAAAAGGAAAACAAAAAACAAAATTTTAGAAAATGCCATGTAGACTAAATAAATAATCCGTGTTATTTATTACATCCATTTTCCAATATCTTCACTCTTTTGCTCTCCATTGTTGCCGTCTTATTAATTAAAAGTATATGTGTCATATACATTGGTATAGAACAACATGTATTCATTGCTGATGAAAATTTTTGGCTAACATCCCGAATTTGTTCAACGTAGATGACATTCTAATAGCATATGTTGTGGATGCATGATAAGTGCTTAAAGTGCACACTATTTTGAGGACATTTTGTGTATTTTTAGGGAGAAATATGTACTGTATGTTATAATTTATACTCCTTTTTCAGCTTTATGCTCGGGTATGGTTCATTTCTATGTTTTTACAGGTTTTTGGATCATTTTACTCCAAAGTTGACCATAATTGAGTATAATTTGACTCCTCATGGACACCCCCAAGTCACTATGCCCGTAGAAGGAAGAAAGAACAGGAGATCATCGAGATAGAGCCGTCTGTGGATTGTCCATGGTGAAGGCATAACTGCTAGCTTGTTCATTTTTCTTCATCGTGTGGCTAAGGTTGATTGTATTTCTCAATAAATAAGGACATTTTCGCAGCAGAAAGGACAACACACAGCAAAGAAGAGAACTATTCTCTCTAGTTTTTCATTCCTTTTCCATTTTTTCTAAGTTTAGTTTAGATTTTTAGTAGGTTTGAATGTGAGTGTTAAAGAAGTGCTTGTTGTTTTAGAACCCTTGCGAAGTTGGGAAACCCTTGAAGGATCTCCAATTGCGTTAAGTTTTCTTCTCTCAAAACTCTGTTTAGTTTTGTTGATTTGAATATACGTGAGTAGTTTTCTCAATCTAAGGAGTGTTAGTTAAGTATTGATGTTAGAACCTTTCATCTTTATTTAGTTGTTCTTGTTCTTGATTGGGGTTGGTTATATTCTATCTTGTGTATGTAACTGTTATGTTTGGATTTTGGCCAAATTTATTTGCTAATTCTAAATAGTTAAGTGAAGGAGTGAAAGGTGAAACTTGCTATTTGATTGACAAGATAGGACTTAATTTAGTAATACTTGAAAGAGATTCGCCTGTTAGGAGGACTTTTAGCGATCAAAGATCTTTAACTTAGGCTAAACAAGGGCATTTGAAAGAATGACTTGTTAGTTTTAGCAATTCATTTTGTTTCAAAAGAAGTTGAATTCTATATGCGATTCCACCCTTTTCAATCCCCCATAATAGATCAAGTACATGATATATTGCATTTATTCATATCTTTACAAGGTGAAACAATTCCTAGATGTTTTTAATTGATTGCATTCTTTAAAAAGGTTATAGTATCATTCAACTCTTAATCAAAATTGCTTGCTTAGCACTTTTAAAGGATAAAACTCAATAGATTACAATTGGTCCTCGTAGGAACGATATCTTTACTACACTACAACACCTGCTCACTTGCGATCGCAGTAATAGTCCTGTCAATGCATCTCATAAGTTGATGGTTGAATGTGTGTGAACACTTTAATAATCATAAAAATTCCAATTATTCTCTCACTTTATTTGTAACACTCATATCCCTAGAACACGACATTTTAGTAATTTCTTAAATTTTAGAATGAAACGGACAAAGTTTCGCCTAAAAATTTATCATGGTCCTAGGCTTATAGCCTTATATTAAAACCTATAAATAGATAGATAATTACAAATATGGAGGCAATTCTGATTAAATTCGTTATACATCACAGAAACCAACTCTAACGGTTGTACTCTTGGAGTACATAAGTTGTGAAATTAAATAAAAGAAAGAAATGAAATACGCAGCTTGACGGATCACATATCTAAAGCTCTGGGTTTTACATCCTGAAATAATTCAACAATGACACGTATAAGATGAGTATCTAATGTACATGATTTTCAACGTAAAATAATAGCCACAACTATAAAACGTATCGTTATAGCACTTAGGGGTCATCTCCTCAGGAGCAAGGATAAAATTAGGTCACAAAAATTAAACCCATGAAAACTAATCTCCTATCTAATAAAAATAAGGCTAACCAAATTGTCTACAATATCTACAATGACCCAAAAAATTATTAGTATGTATAATGACGTAATCATATACGGTCCATACGACAAGTAAAACCATTAACTAAGTAGTGGATTAAATACTAAGGAAACAATAGACCAAACTAAAATTCTAATACTAGCATCATTCTCTAATTTAAATACCTAAAGTAAGAATAAAATAAAATATCAAATTGACTAATAAGCTGTTGACATTATGAAAATCAAAATTAATAGAAACAAATGATATAAAAAGAAGAGAAGGAGAGCTACCGGTATTCCTTGCTATAAAATCTAAAATGAAAGCAATCGATTAATTGGCTAACTTCAATTGAAATAAAAACATGAACACAAGAAACAAAGCCTCCAGGAATAAAGCGGAAAGCAAGTAAGAGAGAGGCAGAGAGTTCAGGGAAGAAGCAAAGAATGAGCATAGGGCATCCCTGCCAAAGGAGCACGACTCAGCTTCTTCCTTTCCATCAATGACAAATTGCCAAACTTGAACCAACAAACAAGGGTCGAAAACCATATTCAAGAACGACAAAAAAAAAAGGAAGGGAATGAAGAAGAATTCAGTCAAAACAAAGCTACAATCTTCATTATTGGAGGTCAAAGCATCAAGTTTGCATACTCATACTCAAACCCAGAAAACCTAGCAGAAATAGGGGAGGGAGATCGAGAAATCAAAACATTAAAATGATTAAAATCAAACCTAAATTGCCATGAATGACCCCTCAAGCTTCAACAAAACAAGAAAATCACATCCAAATTGCACAATCAACAACCCAAAACAAAATACAGTCGCAAAAATAAAAAACC
Source organism: Carnegiea gigantea (assembly GCA_029747015.1). Taxonomy (NCBI): domain Eukaryota; kingdom Viridiplantae; phylum Streptophyta; class Magnoliopsida; order Caryophyllales; family Cactaceae; genus Carnegiea; species Carnegiea gigantea. Next base: position 198,267 of record JAKOGI010000821.1, on the reverse strand, counting down.
ACTAAATTAGCAAACACAGCCAATGAAAAGAACCATTGCAAAAGTGATTGAACATCAAGCAAAATCCAATCCAAAATTCATGAACTCTTAAAGAGAAGTTCACAACTTTAAACTCAAAATTAATAGAATTCTTTAACCGATTTCATGAAATTCAAAGCTTAAGAAAACGACTCTAAAATGAACCAAGCAAGGGGAAGCCCTAAATCAAAACCCTAAAATCTATCTAAAAACAACCTCAAAACCTACTTAGATCACAATTCACCACTGCCCTTTTATAGCCACTTGAGCTCCTCTTTTGATCGTCTAAACTGGGTGATTTGGACGGTGATGGGATAATGATGAAGTCAGGTGGAATTCAGCGATGTGGGCATATGAAGATGGTGAAGATAATTGAGATGATAATGGTGGAAGATGATGAGCTAGTAGATGATGATGCGAGGCAACACTAATGCTGGTGCATTGGACGGTGGAGATGGTGATGCTGGTGATAGTGCTTTGACAAAGATGACAAGAAGGGCTAAACTGTAGCTAAGAGCTTGGGAGGAGAGAGAAAAATTGAATTAGGGATATATGAAAGGCACTTGGAGCTCGAAAATTTTGGGTTTCTTACTTTTCCTTTTTTTTTTCATTTTGTTGGATCATGGGAGACAATATGCTAAGGATGGTACAAATTGGGCCCATTTCTCCATATGCAACATTTCTTCCATTTTTCTGAATTTTTTACAAGAACTATAAAATAATAAAAACTCAAATAAAGATCTAAAAATCATAATTACTAGGAGCTAAATTAGGTGTAAGAGCATTGTAAAAATATCATAATTTCGGTGCAAACATTAATCAGATCGTTAGCTCACACAACCATTCAGAGTTGTAACTAGACTACATGTGTCACATAAATTCATATGTCAGCCTTATACTTTCTCAAAAACACATATAAATATATCACATTACATCTCTTAACTTATGAACTAAAGAGCACATATATGCAATTCCCTTGACGCTTATTAACAAGGTATGACTTCAACAAATCATTCCAAGAACCTAGGGAAAGGGGGGAAAAGAGAGGGAATGAGCTACCATACGTCCAGTGGATGATGAGTATCCCTAAAAATGAAATAGTTACATATGATACAATAAGTAGCATTCACATAGAGCTTAAGTCAATGATAGCATATTAGACAAGCATTAATCAATCAATACCTAGATGTTCCCTAGCAGCAACCAAAGGTGTTAACCAAGCAGTTATGTTAATTTTAAAGCAAACTTAGTTGCAAAAGTTCTGAACCAAGCTGCTTACTTAGCCGACATTCCATAATTAAGAGTGGCAATAGATAACAAAAGACCTTTAAAGCTTTAAGTTGACCCCATATTCCTAACAAAACAATTGTTTCAATAGAATTCAAGGAGCCTCTTGATTCTTGAAAATGTATTGTAAAAGTGGACATTGGTAGATAAAATGTATAAGAAAGTATTCTTTTGATTGCTTTTAGTGCCCCTCAAGGGCATTATAGGTGGATAGTAATGTTATTTAGTCATAAAAAAGTACCTCCAATATTTCAAAAAAGAATGGATAACATCTTTCAAGATCTCAATCACTATTGTTTAGTTTACATCAATGATATTCTTATATTTTTAAGATCATAGAACATCACAAAGATGACCTTCTAGCTGGCACCTAAAGGAGAATTGATCATGGTATTATCCTTGGTAAGGATAACTGCATTTATGCTAAGCAAGAAATGGAGTTTTCAAGTCTAGAAATTAAAGTTGCACAGATGTAGCTAAGTTAAGAAAAGCATTAAAACAAAAACTCAAGAAAGAAGTAAGTTCGACATGGACTCCGAGTGATTTATATATTATTCAAAGCTTCAAAAAGATGTAAAAAATTCTTCCTATTATTAATTTTCCTAATGAAAGAGATAATTAATTCTTAATAAAAATGTCAGCACAGAGCATTAGAGTGTAGTATTCAAAATCAAAGAATGAGAAAAACTCTACAAATACTATAGTGGAAGTTTTAATGAAATAGAATACAACTATCCCATGATGAAAAAAGCAATCCTTGTAGTCAAAAGGGGAATTAAAAAGTTCTTAATCTTTTTAGCTCCAAAGCCTTTTCTTCTATGAAATGATAACAAAGGAATACTTGGTTCTGTGGGGGGAAAAAAAAAACTATCAAATATGCAAGTACAAGGGCAACTCTGCATTGGCAATTATAGCTTAACCCATTTTCTTTTTCTATTGAACATATACAGGGATCAAAGAATTCTCTAGCATATAGTTTAACTCGTGAACTCACGAATGGTTATCATCATAGTAGAAATCCCACTGCAAAAGGAGAAAATCTAAAATGAAATGTCATTACTTTTGGATTTTGGAATCCTTTATGGATATTTTGGAATTTCATACAAAAAATTGATCATGCTTTGGTTTGTTGTTTTCTGCCCACATAATAGTACAAAGATTCAACTTTTAGAGTTACAAATATATTGCTTAAGTTATCCTTATAATGTTCAAGCAAAAATAAGTCCCTATGTTCAAGAAAAATGGTCCAATGACTAGTATGCGATCTGCATCTACTACTATCATAATTATTCCTATGATATTTGAGAATTATGGGCTAAGAGGATCTTCTTCCCTTATAGATTTGGAGTTGGTGGTACTAGATTCCTAGCACATTCAATCGCTCTAGATGACCCCATCATAAAAGCTTGAGAACATTGGATGGTTGCTTACCTTATAGAGATCTTTGATCTGAAGTACCCATTCTTTTCAAGTAGAACTAAGTTTAAAAGTGTATGTTTAAAAGGATCACTTGGATTCTCACATCTCTTGATGGTCCAACAAGAGCCCCATATAATAGAAACCTACATATTGAGGTACATTGTGTATTGATAAAGTATGAAAATTGAAAGGTCAAACCAACTCACTATCTTCTTCGATTAATTGATCTTAATGATCCTGATGAGCACTAACAAGAATGGTTTCCATAGTGATAAGAAGTAGTTAGTGATCCTCCTTGAGTAGAGCCATTGATTTTTATAACATTTATCCTCAAATATGGGGAATGATTCAATGATGAAAGATACTAATGCATTATAGAAACACTACTTTCATTTATCATAGTGATTTTACCAAGTACTTGAAGGTAAAAAGAGCTACTTCAGAAGATATCTTTGATTATCTCTTTGATATTAGACTTGAAAAATTTCTATCAAAAAAAGAAAAGAGATATCTACATGATCCATTTGAAAAATGGAATCCAAAGCATCTTGTACTTGATGAAGATTTTGATGATTATCTAGGTAATGCTGAACTTGACGAAACTATTGGAGACGAAGCATGCAAAATTTTAACATGGATGGCTAGTCTTGTCAGCATTAAGTGCTTTGAAAAGTTGTCGCATCATTATGTATTATCTTGTCATGTGTGAGTTAGTAAAATAATACAGTCTACTGTATCCATGTGAAATTATCTTGTAACAGTATGTGTCCTGTAGCTATTAGAGCGCCTAGTGTATTCCGTCTCCTCTATAAAAAGAGAAGCTAAGTATTGTGAACGGACACAATCATTGGAGCATACTTGAGTAAAAGAGAACTCAGGTTTCTCCATTTCTCTATGAGCAAACATTTCTGATGATCTTAGTAGCTATTATGTTAAAATTTACCACAAGTGCACAGTGTACTTGCAGCTAGCAATCATCAAGTATGGGCCATATTCCACATGGAGTTGTGTTTCCAAGCACTCGAGCAAACTCAACTGTATCAATCTAGGCAAGATAGTAGGTGAAGAGAGGAAGAACTAAACTATTGAAATGAGCAAACAAAAAGGGACTTGAGTTGTGATTAAACCAAAGACAAACCAACTAATCAAGTCAAACCCTGACCTTCCTAAGTTATGCTACTATTTAAACATGATCGATTGCATTATTAAAGACTACCCAAGTCCTCTATCAACGGTTAATAGGCTAGTCTATTTATTCTAACCACCTATTTTTATGGGTTTAGCTCAATTAAACTACAAAATTAACAGCCTTTAACCTAGCTAAGATTTAAACTATTTTCATGTCCAAATATTAGCTATCCTCTCCACTCACACTCGACAATCAATCTCATCTTTCAACATAAGTCAACTGCTCCAAAACACAGATGAAAGCTCTTTCACGCATTTCATTAAGCACTTGGTGGGCATTAAAGAAAAACTCTAAATTCTAGCATAAACAAGATGAGTAAGACCTAAACAAGATCAATTAGCCATCAAGAGGTTAATCACAATCCAAGCCAACATAATCTAACTACGAAACATCATAGGAATACGATAAATCTTCATTACAACTAAATTGATAAACACGAACACAAACATAAATTAGATTAGAAATTAAAGCAAGAACGTAATCTAGCAAACAAATAAGCATGGATTAACAATAAAAACTAAACATTTAACTAAACAAAATCAAGCACAACAGCTAATTGAACAAAATCAAAATAAGAACATTAATATGAAATAGAGAAGGAAAGGGAAGAGAAAACTTAGGCTTAATTTCTTGAATGAGAATCAAATCTACAATCTTGAATCCAAATGCACCTCTAATCTAACCCAATTTCCTTAATTTATTCCCCCCTAATGGGGTTTGGGAGTGTATGGAAGAGCCCTAAATTGCGCACCCCAAAAACCTAGAAACCCTGCCCCCTAAAAAGAAACCTGATAGCGACTTTTATCACGAAAATTAACAGGAGCATGACCGTGCTTCGATGCTCAGCCAGCCGTGCAAAAACACAGTCGTGCAAAAGCGTGCAGCCGGTCGTGCACTTCTGCAGGAACTTTCTGCCTTCAGCATATGTCATGCATAATCTGCACACCTGGTCGTGCACTTTCTCAACTCAAATTGTGATTTTGTATGGCCATGCATACATGCACAGCTAGCCATGCTGAGGCTTTTGCTTCAATTCTTCAAGCTTTGACCCCTTGTATCGATTCTTGAACCTCTTCCCTTGGTGAAACATCGTTTCTTTGCTCATCTATGAGTTGATTGATGCAGAAATCCTTCCAATTGGGGCCAACATACCTAAAAAAGGAGAATTATTCCAAATAAGAAAGTTATGGATAAAGAGAAGCACATATATCCTCCACTAAATTAAGGAAATTAATGGGGAAGATTGGTGAAATTAAGGGGTCAAAATAGCAAAATTACTCCCCACACATAGCTTTTGCTCATCCTCAAGCAAAATAAAGAAAAAACAATCTAAGGACCTAACTCACTTTCGTAGGAATCACGGTTGCATTTAGCGTATGAAACAAGCCTTTTAAACCCCTCGGTTCTCTTAAGTGGACGAGTAAGGTCACATGAGGATTTGCAGAAGATATGTCCACAAAATCTTGAAAAAAGAAAAATAAAAAGGAAAAGAGAAACAAAAACCAAAAAAGCAGTTTGGATTTACAAACAAAGCACAAATATATACAAGAGATAAGTTTGGATTTACAATTGGGAGAGCCAATCATAGAAGAATGAGACCCTAAGGTAATGATGATGGTATAAATAATGATAGGATTGCACAGCTATAATGAACTACTGGGATTAGAATTTGAGACTTAGAGTGACTCATTTAGGACAAAAATCTATCATGCACGTTATACTTATACACAAACTAATAGTTACAGTAGAAGGGATTAAAGCTAACCAAAATAGTACAAAACTCCCCCAAAACAAGTTAAAAACATAAAATCTTGTAGTTTGGAAAAATTTTCCTCTTTTGTTTCTGTGTTTTCAAGAGATTGAAGCATGGCTTATCCTCCCTCATATCTAGATCCCACAATATCCTTATTGGGAGCCAAGGAGTTACCATACCAACAAGATACATATGTACAGAAAACAATCATAAAATAATATATAAAAACAAAAGGCAAACAAGAAAAAAGGGAAGCAAAACAAAAAAAAAGTATATACAAAATAAAAAGAAAGAGAAAAAAGGGAACCAATTTGTTAGGTTAGGTGTTGGGTACACCTAACTATCACCCCCTCAAGATGGGGCTATGGGAGGCAGAAGGAGCATCAACCACTTCTCCATATCACTCAAGGCTTGGATCTCCAGATTAGGCGTCGTCAAAGCTCTCAAGAGCTTAGCATGTGGTGTTGCATGCATCTCAAAATGAGGGTAATTTACATTTGGGTACATCGAACTTTGGTGCATTCATTTACAGGAGCAACTTTTTGAAAAAGTCACAATTAGGTCCATTGAGTTATTGCACCTTTGACGCTTGGGGGACAAATCACTAGTGAAATTTATTTGCAAATCCCTAAACTTTTTGTATTTGCATTTTAGCCCAAATCCTTAAAAACTTACTTTCGAAAAATGAAAAATTGTGCATGTGATATTTTGCTCACTAGTAGTACTCGAAGTCCTCTTTCATCTGGTATCAGAACCACGTGACTAAAAATAATTATGATAATTAAGCTAGTTAACTATAATTAATGATTGAATCATCACCTGCTTGCCTTGGTCCTAATTATTTACACATTGTTCACTTACCGAAAAATATAGTGAAAAATCAACCAAAAAGAAAGTAAAAGAAGATGGAGTATGAACAATATACTCTTGAAGAGCTACAAACAATGTTCGAGAAAGAACAAATTTTGGAAAAATTAAACAAAATCATGGGCGCAATTAGTGATAAACATGACGTATTGTCTAATGATAATGAAGAGACAAATTATATTCACTTAGAAGAAGAAATATGTCAGCAGATGAATCTGATTAAATTAAAAGATCTCAATGTGTTACCATTAGAAGAAATTAGAAGAAAACTGGATAAAAAATATGGTGAAATGACTGTTGAAGATAAGATCAATGAGATCGGTGAAGAATTCGACTTAGGGAAAACATAGACCAATCTAATTGGCAATGTCGTTCCTAGGCCTGAAGAATTTGGGGAACCTTCTAGAAGAAATACTCATTTTGTAAGACCTAGGTATGCTCTAGTAGGATGGGCAACCAATTTTTCCTTTGGCTTCATTCCAAGGAAAACCATGACCTTTGAAGAAATTGACCTTATCCCAATTAGTCAAATAGGATACATATTAAACATTGATGGAACCTATAATAGAGAATAAATATTTGAGCATTGGAAAAGAGAAATAAATAGTATCTTAAATCTAAACACTACATGGACTATGGCAAACTTCCTAAACTATATCGAACATAGTTTTTCTAGCACTGTAGCTGGTTCGTACGATTTATTAAGTGAAGATGATAAAAATACATTAAGAATGATGGAAACACTAGCTACTATGTTCAGAAATTTATGTAAGGAAATAGAAACTGAATTCATTGGAGCTAAACTTAATTTTGAAGAAAAAGCAAGAGAATAACAAAGAAAGATTAACAATATTGAATTATAGACACGAGATACCTAAAAAATTATATTGATGAATTCAGTCAATATTATTACAAACTTGGACATAATGAAACTAATCTTGGTATATTTTATGACAAATTATCATATCCGATAAATTTCATAATTAATGAAAAATATATGGCATGGCTTGAAAGAACAGACGTCATTGATACCCTTGGTTTAAGAATCTCTTATCCGAGATAATGGGTCAATGATCAATGTCTTGATCTCCAGAAGCAAAAGAAAATTAAAAAGCAATTCCTAACTTGTTGGGATTCGCCTGATCAATGGGGAAAAGAACCTGAAAAAAGAAGGAAAAGAAAATTCTATAAGAAAAAGAGCTTTAACAAGCAAAGGGAAGAGAAATATAGAAGAAAATATTATAACAAACCAAGTGCTAAAAAACATAGATTTTTTAAGAAAGCAGCTTATTGTCCAGTAGGAAAAAACAATTGCAAATGCTAGGCATATAGAGAAATATGACATTATGCTAATAAATGCAAAAATAGAAAGAATAACAAGCTAATTGAAACCTTGGGTAGCCTAGGTTATGTTGAGCTTAGTGAAGATAAGGCGTTAGACCTAACTCTAAATAACAACCAAAGAATTATTGAAATTACATTGGACATTGAATATGAAGAAATTAATTATGAAGAAACAAGTCATATGATGGAAAGTAGCTCGATTAGTATTGGTGATCTTCAAAGAGAAGAGTTTGTTATAGACAATGAAAACGAAGACGTCAAAGAAGATTGGTTCCTTCCCATAATCCAACAAGACATGATCTATAAAAAGTTCATCTTTTAATTAAAAAGCAAATACGTATGTGAAATAATAGAAAGAGATCTAAAGATAAAGGATTATGAGTATGACGTTGGAGAAGTTAATCTCATTAATTGAAAAAATATCTTTAATATAACAAAGATAGAAAGTATAGGTATGTCCATGTCGGAGTGTCAAAGTTTAAATCACCCCATTACAATATTATGGCAAAGACATTAATCTTTATACTTTACTCTGTGATATTATGCATACCAAATTTGATAACCAAATTATCACAGGGATTAAGAGTAATTTATGTAATGGATTGATCGGATTCAATTGTCGACCAGGATATTATGTGAGTATAAAAGATAAATTTGCTAAAAACTTTTTATCTCTTAAGATAAAAACAGTTGGGATGGATATAAAAAGAGGAGGATATCCATTGAGAATATTTTGGAAAATTATCTACAAATTAGATAATACCATAGATCCAAAGACTAAGGTAACAGTAATAGAGATAGAAAAATTTAAAAGTCCTACCCTTATGCAAAAGATCCAGAGTATTAAATCCAATCCACAGGAGATAAAAACTGACAGGGCATGGATTTCTATCTTTGCCAACCCTGCTAAAATCAATAAGAAAAATGTGATAAATAAAAATGGTAAAATTACCATTAAATCCTAATTATTAAGAACCATGAGCACAAGACCTGAATGGGGAGAAGGATCCTCATCAGCTAGAGAAGAGCTTAAAGAAGATGATACAACTAGTATGACTAGTGAAATAAGTAGATAGAATTTTGAATCTGCAAGACCCAATGTAGATCGAAGTATGAGTCTAGATAGAAAAGTCATTGGGTACAAAGCTAGAACTGTTAGCGAGCCAATCTATGAAGATGAATTAGTCAAAAACATAACTATGGAGATATGCTATGAAGCAACCAATACAGATCCTAATAGTATATATATCCTAATAAGGTATGTTTAGAGGGATATAATAAATATGAATTATGTGCTTATATAGATAGTACTTGTTCTATATGCTTTGGGAAAAGATCTTTATTTCCAGAATTTATGTGGAAAAAAGCCAAAAATCCTTTATAGGTAAGGATAGCTGATAATAGCATTATGAGCCATAATGAGGCAATAAAAGAGTTATCCATAGAATTAGGAGGAGTCCAATGCATTATATCAGTTCTATGGGCTACTGATCAACCCTCTCATGATATGATTATTGAAAATAATTTTCAGAGATTATATTCTCCATGCACACAAATCATAAACCAGATAACATCCACAATAAATGATCACTATGTTCCTATTGAAAAATTAAGTAAGGCTTACACTCATCAGAAAATTGAATTTATACGCAACCAGCGTGGTGAGAAGGTAATGCCTGCACAATGAGAAATAGCATTGACAACTTCATTACATGAGCTATCTATTAAGGAGTAGATAGTTGAACAACAAGAGAAATTATACAAAAAAATCTACTCTGGTAATCCGTTAGAATTTTGGAGTAAAGATAAAACATTTGCTAAAATCACTTTATTAAATTCCAACACTATTATCTGAGTAAAATAAATGGTGTATACACACCAGGACATCCAAGAATTTAATAAACAAATCAAGGAACTTTTGGATAAAGGATTAATCAAGAATAGCAAGAGTCCTCACATTAGTCCTACTTTCATGGTAAGAAATTATGCCGAATAAAAAAGAGAAAAAGCAAGAATGGTAATCAATTACAAAAAAACTTAATGATAATACTATCTTTGATGGTTATTATATTCCTAACAAAATAGTCCTTTTTAACAGAATTCAAGGAGCCTCTTGGTTCTCGAAAATGGATTGCAAAAGTGGATACTGGTAAATTAAAATGGATGAAGAAAGCATTCCTTTTACCGCCTTTTGTGCCTCACAAGACATTATGAATGGATAGTAATGTCATTCGATCTAAAGAATGCACCTCAAATATTCCAAAGAAGAATGAATAACATTTTCAAAGACCTTAATCACTGTTGCTTAGTTTACATTGATGATATTCTTGTTTTTTTCCAAAACCACAGAACTATATAAAGATGACGTCTTAACTGTCACCCAAAGATGTATTGATCATGGTATTATACTTGGAAAGAACAAGTGCATTTATGTTGAACAAGAAATTGAGTTTTTAGGTCTAGAGATAAAAGCTAGATAGATCATCCTACAAAAGCATTTTTAAAAAAATAGAGAATTTTCCTGAAATGACTGGAGATAGGAAGCAGCTAGAAAAGTTTTTAGGATGCCTCACATATGCTTCAGATTTTATTAAAGATTTGGCTAAATTAAGAGAGCCATTACAACAAAAACGCAGAAAGATGTGACTTGGACATGGACGACTAACAATTTGAAGATTGTCCAGAGCTTCAAAAGACGTGTAAAAATCTTCCTATTCTTAATTTACCTAATAAGGGAGTTGGTTTAATTCTTGAGACAGATGCCAGCAATAAGCACTAGAGCGTAGTACTCAAAATCAAAGAAGGAGAAAAACTTTGCAAATATTACAGTAGAAGTTTTAATAATACAGAACGCAACTATCCCACGATGGAAAAGGAAATCCTTGCAGTCATAAGGGGAATTGAAAAGTTCTTAATCTTTTTAGCCCTAAAACATTTTCTTATTTGAACTGATTGCAAAAGAATACTTAGTTTTGTGAAAAAGAATTTATAAAAATATGCAAGCACAAGGCGACTCCTGCATTGGTAATTATGGCTTAACCAGTTTTCCTTTTCTATTGAACATATACAGGGATCGAAGAACTCTCTGACAGATAGTTTCACTCGAGAACTTGTCAATGGCAATCATCCGAGTAGAAATGCTGCCGGAACAGGAGGAAATCCATATTTTTCATTACTGCTAGAACGGATTTCTCCTTTTAGCAGAGTCCTTATTGATAACTTAGAATTCTATACAAAAAGCATATCGCATTTTGGTCTGCTATCCTCTGCCTACCTAATAACCCAAAGATTTTCCCTTCTAGAGTTACAAGTTAATTACCTTAGATGTCTTTATGATATCTAACAAAAAATATGTTCCCATGTTCAAGAAAAATGATTCAATGAGTAGTACGCAGCCTGCATTTACTATTATCATAATTATTCCTATGATATTTAGGAGTCTTGGAGTACCACGATCTACTTTCCCGATAGGTCAGGAGTTGGTGGTGTTAGTTTCGTAACAAATTCAATCTCTCCAAATGACCCCGTTATGAAAGCCTGGGAGTACGAGATGGTAATTTACTTTATGGAGGTCTCATATCCAAAGTTCCTATTTTTCTCAACTCTAACTGAATTCCAGCAATGCAAATTCAAGAAGATCCATTAGATTCTTACATCTCCTGATGGTTCAACAAAAATCCCAAATAACATATACCTATATGTTGAGGTACCTTGTGCACTAATCGAGCATGAAGATGGAAAAGCCAAACCGGCTTATTATCTTATTCAAATAGTTGATTTCAATAACCCCGAAGATCAACGGCTAGAATGGAATCTAGAACAACGAGAGCTAGTTATTGATCCTGCTTTAGCAAGAGTAGTGGATTTTTCAACATTTATCAACAAGTTGTAGATTAATTGAACGAGGAAAAGTACTAATGTATTACGGAAATACTACATTCGCTTATCATAATGAGTTTAACAAATATATGAAGGTAGAGGGAGCGATTTCAGAAGATGTGCTTGATTATCTCTTTGATATTGGAGCTGGAAAATTCTTGTCAGAAAAAGGAAAGAAATATCTTCTTGAATTATTTGAAAAATGGAACACGGAGCATTTTCAATTAGATGAAGATTTTGATGATTATCTAGATAATTATGGTCTGAAAGATATAATTGGAGATAAAGGCATGTAGAATCTCAATAATGATGACTAATCTTGTCATCACTAGAACATCTGAAAAGTGATTGCTCCATTATTGTACTGTTTTGACAAGTATCTGGTCTGTAAAATAAAGCAGTATACTATAGCTATGTGAAAAATCATTATGTACTGTGGTCATTAGGGCATCTAATACACCCCCAACTCTCTACAAAAGGAGAGGTCGAGTTGAGAATGGACATGATAATTTGAGCATTCGTGAGCAAAAGAGAAGTCGGGACTCTCCTTTTCTTTATGAGCGAGTATCTCTAATGATCTCAGATTAAGTCCATCTTCTAGTTTACCATTGTAATATTTCCACTTTCAAGCTTTCAATAAGTCCCAGTAGGGAATGTTATTCAATTAAACCTCATGTCTTAAATACTATAAGTTCTTGATTAAAGTCTCACTATCCTTTAAAACATAAAAACTTGATTAGTGACTATGGCCTGAAGTAGGAAACGAAATAGATCTGTGTTGTACCTGATCTAAGGAAGGTGCGGTTAACATTAGAAATCTCTATAAACTGGAAGCTAGAGGAACGCCAGGGTCCAGCTCCGACTAAATTCAGATAATGGTCGAAACTCTCTGATAAAGTTTTAATTATTTTTACTAAGCGTAGTGGGCTTATAACCATAGAAAGTATAATATATAAGATATAAATAGTAGATTGTGATAATTAGTACTAGTAAAGTTATTATAAGAAATTTAATCAAGCATATTTGTTGAAAAAACCCTAACAATAGCTTATTTGCATAGTTAACCCTTTTCAGGGACTTTTATGTAATTTCTAAAAGTTCAAGGACTAAAATAATAATAAAAAGTACCAAAAAGTCACTTGCACCAAAATTGGAGGTACCAAAGTGTTAAGTTTTTCAAAACCTGATCTAACGTGTGAATACGCTAAAACTGAAGATACCAAAGTGTCAAGTTTTCTCAAGAATAAGAGAACACTAGTAAAGATGTAGCAAACATAGTTAATGTCCTCTTAAACTTATAAAATGCCATAGAAAAATCGAAAGCATGATCAAAGGAGGTATTCCACGTAACTTTCCTAGGCGTCCTCTAGGTACGCATTACATGGGTCAAGGGAGGGTTGATACCCTCAAATGTCACCCAGGGACTCATGAAATACATGCAATGAAGAGAGGATGGTGCAGAGTAGGGAAGATGGAATGGGGGCAAGGTCAAAGGCCTTGTCAAGAATAGGCTCCACGAAGTCAGGACTATGAGCAGTACCAACAACCACATCGTCACCACTCAACTCCTGTGTCGAGGTCTCCTCTAGATGTTGATTAACCAAGAAACATTCTTCTGACAAAGCACGTGAATCATCCACTTCACCAGGAATAGCATTATCCCTAAAAGGCTCACCCACCTAAAACTCCATGCACTAAGCTAAAGGAAAGGGAGAAATGGGTATTAAGACACCCTCAGTGATGTCTCTACAGGTGCTAAGTGAGGATGGAGCAATATGCAACAATGGGGTCAAGGGAGTGTCAGTCACTTTCTCTAGATTAGGTAAGGGTGTATCCATAGCAAAATCTGACTTTAAGGGAAAGGAAGTCTCAACACCATTGCACAAACTAACCTCAAGTCTAGAAGAAGGTGGGCTAAGGTCATTTCCAAGTGATAAGTGATGCTCCCATAAAAAATTTTCAAGCTTAGTATTTTGGTCATCCATTACCTCTATCATGTGATTTAATATAACAAAACTATCATCAGAAATCACATAAAAAGGACAAGAGTTCACATCATGATCGGAAGATTGGCAATTAGAGCATACAACATAAGAATAAGAGGAATGGGGATGATATGAATCCCTAAATTGATCTACACAAAGATTGAGTGTGCAAATCATAGGGATCGAGTGAAGGGCACACCAAAGATGCATTAGCATTTTTGGATTGCCGTTGTTGCCAAGCCAAAGGCTCAAAGAAATTGCGCATCACATCAACATCTAAATCACAAAGGCCACCACTTATGGACTCTGAGGTAACTCAGGTCTTATGAGTTACACCTTCAGGCACAACTTCACACATTTCCCATTTTTCATACACAAAATGCACATATTAAGCATGATAGTCATTCAATCTAGAAAAGTATTGCCAAAAAGATTCATGCTCAAATTAAGAAAAATGAAAAATATACATTTTTTCAAATTTTTAATATTTTTTATTTTTTGGGATTTTTCAGATAAAAGCCTAGTCTCGAATACTCAAGTAAGCTCTAATATTAAAAAACGACAACTCCCCGGCAACAACGCCAAAAACTTGTTACATTAAAATTTACTGCAAGTGCACGGTGTACTTGTAGCTAGCAATCGGCAATTACGGGTTGTACTCCATAGGGAGTTGTGTTTCCAAGTACTAGAGCCAACTTAAGTGTATTAATCTAGGCAAGATAGAAGGTTAAAAGAGGAAGAACAACACTACTGAAGTGAGCAAACAAAAAGGGACTTGGGTTGTGATTAAGCTGAAGACAAACCAACTTATCGAGTCAAACCCTATCCTTCCCAAGTTATGCTAGTATTCAAAGATGATCAGTTGCATCATTAAAGACCACTCAAGCCCTCTATCAAGGGTTAATATGCTAATCTAATTGTTCTAACCACCTATTTTTATGAATTTAGCTCAATTAAATTACAAGATTAACAATCCTTGACCTAGCTAATATTTAAACTATTCTCATGTCCAAATATTAGCTATCCTCTCTACCCATACTAGACAATCAACCTCACCTTTAAACATAAGTCAACTGTCCCAAAACACGGATGACAGCTCTTTCAAGTATTTTATCGAACAGTTTGTGAGCATTAAAAAAAAAAAAAACTCTAAATTCTAGCACAAACAAGATGGGTAAAGGCCTGAAGAAGATCAATTAGCCATCAAGAGGTTAATCACAATCCAAGCCAATACAGTTTAACTACGAAACATCATGGACATACAACAAGTCCTCATTACAACTAAACTGATAAACACGAACAGAAACATGAACTAGAGAGGAAATTGTAGCAAGAACATAATCTAACAAACTAATAAGCATGGATTAACAACAAAAATTAAACTAGGGGTGTTCATTATTCGGTCCAAACTCGGACCGAACCGAAGACCGCCCTAGATAGGAACCGGTCCAGTCTGCGGTCCACAATTTTTTTTTATTCGGTCTTCGGTTTGGTCCGGTCTGAACCGAGGACCGAATAAAAAAATTTTGAAAGCCGACTTTTTACTTATTCAATTCTAATTTTCTTTTACAATTTATAATTTCTCAAACGTTCAAGAATATTGATTTTTTTTTCATGGTTAAAATATGTTGAAATTGTTCATATTAAAATGAATATAAGATGTTTATGTCGTAAAAATTTGCTAGGTTGACAACTCGGTCCGGTCCGATCCGGTCCGTTTTTTGGTCCGGTCCCGATTGGGTCCTTGACTTATTCGACCCGGTCCACGGTCCATAATTTTTCTTTTATTCGGTCCTCTATCCAACCCAGTCCGGTCCGGTCCGGTTCGGTCCGGGTTTGGACCAATGAACACCCCTAAATTAAACATTTAACGAAACAAAATTAAGAACAACAACTAATCGAATATAATCAAAATAAGAATAGGAATATGAAATAAAGAAGGAAAGGGAAGAGAAAACTTAGGCTTAATTGCTTGAGTGAGAATCCAATCTACAAGCTTGAATCCAAATCCACTTCTAATCTAACCTCATTACCTTAATGTATTCCCTCCTAATGGGGTTTGGGAGTGGGAGGAAAAAACCTAAATCGAACTCCCCAAAAACATAGAACCGCCCCCCAAAACAGACGCCTACAGCGACTTATATCACAAAAATTGATAGGAGCATGGTCGTGCTTCGACGCAGGGCTAACCATGCAAACACGTACGGTCGTGCAAAAGCACGCAGGAACTTTTTGCCTTCAGCGCATGGCCATGCATAATCTGCACACCTAGTCGTGTACTTTCTCAACTCAAATAGTGACTCTACATGGCCGTGCTTACATGCACAGATAGCCATGCAGAAGCTTTTGCGTCAATTCTTCAAGCGTTGACCCCTTCTATCGACTCTTGAACCTCTTCCCTTGGCGAACCATCGCTTCTTTGCTCATCCATGAGTTGATTGATGCAGAAATCCTTCCAATTGGGGCCAACATACCTATAAAAGGAGAATTAGTCCAAATAAGAAAGTCACTGTAACGGCACCAATTCCTAATGCCTGATTACTCTAACTTAATCGGTTATTTACTAATAATTTGTAGAGGAAGTCTTTTGAGTGGAGGCATTACCGCCGTTTCATAGCGGAACAAGTCTACCTGAAATTACCTATAACACCGTATTATCCACATTATCACCTGACTCACCAAACATTAGAAGCAAACATGCCTTTGAAAACTCGTTTAACTCATAGGACCCTTGACAACTTAGCACACATATACCAAGCACTAGAAATCCCGAAGTCCAAAAGAATATACATTCCACAAGACCTCAGGGTGCTAGCCTATAAATCACGGTGAGCGCTTGGCTAGCTAACGCTCAGCAAGATTGTAACTCTCGTTCATTTCTTGCTACCCTCTGGCTTGCCAAGAGGGGGATTGTTCACTGATCCCTTACCTAAAATAGAAAACACAAAGACATTAGAAATATAAGCCCAAGCTCAGCATGTACATTCCTATGCAGTAAAATAAGCTTTGCTGCATTTCAAAACATTTTGTTTTGCAAATAAGAGAGAAAGCGTGTGTAAGTAAAGTTGATTTGTCGGTTATTATCTGGAAGTGGACCCCTGTTGACGTCTGCAGCAATCTTGAGATAGGTGCACAACTCCCAGGCTGATCGAAAAGCTAGAGTTGCAGCCGCGTGGGAAAATTGCAGAGCATAAGCCCTGATGATTGACAATTGATGGGGCCACTTGCTTAGGTGACAAAACATTGCGTCAAATGATTCATTGTAAGAACATGATATTGATTTTGTATAGTTTGATGAACATGTGAGTTTTCGAAGAGCACAGGCAATGTACGTACCTGGTTCTTAAGATTTTCTCTTCTTTTTAATGGAGAATGTTCGTTGGCAGCTTGAAACGACAAAGGTGACCTCACTTCTACTTCGAACATGTAATTTTTACGATTAGTGTGAGATTAAGAAGTTTTATTAAATTTTCTAACTGATTAAATAACTTAAATTCCTTTGACCTCACTTTTAATTATTCGTATAACAATTATTGTCAATTTAATTTGATTCTATTTTATTTTTTGTTTTCGTTCCTCTTTTTAATATTGTTAACGCTCGTTTAATGAATGTCACGAGGGCATGACGGTGTGACCCGCCTTGGGTTTGTTAAAATCGACGTTATCGTCATTACCACTCGAATTATTATTATCATCATAAGCTTGTTAATATCAATTGTTTTGTCTCGATTATTAGAAATAGCGGCATTATTATCATTATTGCTATTACTATTGCTATTGCTATTATTATTAGAATTGTGGTTATTTTTAGCATTATTATTATTATTATCGCTGTTAGTACCGTTATTGCTTTTCTTTTCTTTTTTTTAACTAGTCACATCACTGTAAAACTGTCGTTATAATTTAAACTTTTGATTGCGATACGGCTTAGGGTGACGTCATGAACTTAGTTTCAGGTTCAAGTTGAGTCCCAAATCATACAAATATTTGTTAGTGAAATAAAACCACATAGGTATATTTTGTTGATAACTTCAACTCACGAAACTACTTATTCCTTCCTCCTTTCCTTCTCATTCTTAATCCTAATTATCCATAATATTGGTTAAAACAACACCCCCTTCAACACTTAGTCTTAGAATTGAACTAGACCCCCCTATTTAGCTCATCCACCATTATTAGGCTTATCGACTATTTCAGGAACGTTTAAACCTTGCCAATGCTTAAATCATACTACAATTATCTCCCAAGTTTGCATATTAACTCGTTGAAGTCCCCAATTTTAATTTCCAAGTTCTCTTAAGCATTACTCGTGAAGTTAATTCTCAAATTTACGTTAAGAAATATAGCCGAATTAGTCCTAACAATACCCTTTACCCTCCATTCTCTTCTTTACCCTTCTCACTTGCAAATCAAGCTCACAGCATGCACGGACACAATAATATCATACCTATATTTAGCTCACTATTTTCATTCAATATTCACTAGAGTTCATCTAAAAATCATTAAATCCACACCATTAGGCTTGGGTTCTCATTCAAGCATCCAAACTCCAAACCACCTATTTCATGGCGATAACATACTTATCCACAATCATATATCCCATTAACCTCCTTCAAATATTCACTGAAATTACTCTATACATTCTTTAATCAACATAAACAAGCCTAAATTTCATCCAACTCTCAAACCCTAATCACCAACTCATCACCATATCACACACATCCAACATATATACCCCACCAATTTCATTCAATTATTTATTAAAATTAACCTAAACAACATTAAATCATCATAAACAACTAAAATTCATATATACAACGTCCAACACCCATATCCATGGTAACTACACAACCATCCAACACATGTATATCTCATCAATTTCCTTCAAATATTAATTAAAATTAATCTAAATCAATTAAAGCAACATCAGCAAGCTTAATTTTTACACCCAACATCCAACCCTTATCACCATGTTCATCTCCAACCTCACTTCATCCAATTGGTTTCACAACCAAAATTAAGACAACTGCAATTTAATAGTCATTCAAGCTAAATATATCATCATCTACAAAATTGAATCACAAACAATCAAAGGCCAAATTAAGAGAGGTTAGAGTTGTCACCTTCTCACACCAAATTACAGCAAGAGCAAGGAGAGGGAGATGGTGGCGCCGGCAGATGGTGGCTGGCGGCGGCTAGGTGCGATGATTGAAGGCGAGGACGCCGACGTTGCGGCCTCGAGTGGGCGTGGCTAGTGACGAACAGGGGCAGGGGATCGAAACAGGGGACGGTTCACGGGGTTGTGTTTGGGTATTTGGGTAGATTATAGACCTGTCAATCTAGGCGGGCGGGTCAAATACGGGACGGGTGCATTCAGGTTCAGGTAAAATACGGGCGGGCGTATTTCGGTTTTACGGGTTTTGGATCAACCCAATGGGTTTGAAGCGCCTTTCTAGTGAATTATTTCATTTTTTGTCAAAATCAAAAAATTGGCATATTTATTAGTCAAAATTGTCTGTATTTAATGAACAAGCACTGTAATTGTAATTTTTTCAAAGAATATCAAAAATATCCAACTTTTCAATATGCTATATGAAATTCATGTACGGATAGACAATGAGTCACGTTTGGATGAATTGGTCTGTATATTAAAATATTAATAATTGGTTGGGTCATTCATGAGTCGGCCCATCTAAAGCATGCAAACGAGTCGAAGCTGTTCAACCTATTAATGGCCCGTTTAATAATTTGATGTTTCGTTAATTAACTAACATTACCTAATCGGGCATGCTTTATTAGTACGCCGATCCTAATACGAACATAAGTTGGTCAATTGCCCAACATTGCATCAGATTCGAGACTAGTTAGAAGAATTCAAACAAAAGAATATTATCTACGAGCATGTTATTATAATGATCTATTAATTCTAAAATCAAAATTTTAGATTATTATAGAATAATCTTATTTAAAATGCGATGAGACATATTCATTTTACCAAGAATATAATGGTATGACTCGCACATTTTCAATATTTATCTAATTCTTAATTGTTTTTCTTAATATTAGAGTTGTTTCATGGCCATTTTCTAAAATTATACCATTTATAAGTTGTATATGACGTTTTATAGAAAAAAGGAGAACCATTGTTTAATTTACGAAAGGATGTGATAATTATATAACATCTCTCTAGATGACTCGTTATAATGAAAACTATTATTGTTAAAAGGAAAAAATTAAAGAAAATAAAAAGTAAGTATATAATATTCGGGTCGAGCGGGCGGGTTTGGGTTCGGGTCGGGTTTGACCCAAAAATCTACGGGTTTTGCGGGTTCGATTTATTTCGGGTTTGGGTCAAAAAAAATCGTGTTCAGAACCCAAAACTTTCGGGCAGGTTCGGGTCGGGTTTTCGGGTCAGGTCAATTTTTGACAGGTCTAGTAGATTATGTTTGGTTTAGTTTTAGTTTTTGAATTTATCCCCCTTTTCCTTTTTTTATAATAACAATAATAACATTTTCTAGAGTTTTCTGACATTTTGTTTCTTTATATCCTTCTTTCCTCTTTTTTTTTTTTTTTTTTGGACATAGATACATGTATGTATTTTTGAATTAATTTCTTGACTAATAATTAGTAAATTAAATTTTTTTCACCATTTGGGGTGTAAAATTTTGGGCGAAGAATTTTCCATTTTTCAACTATTACTCCTTGCATTCTTTTAATTATAGCTTAACTGAACTTATTATTATTATTATTGCATTGTTGTTATGTTCGTATATATTATTATCATTATTATCGTTCTCATTTTTTAAAATTAGCCTTTTAATAATTAGGTTATTTTTTTTTTATTTAGCCATTGTTCAAGTACTTATTAGTATTTGAATGAATTATTCAGGAGTGTAACTGAATATTCATTTTGAGACCACTCTACTGATTCAACCTGCAATTGTATAAATAGACATACGTATATAAAGTACAAAACCGAAATGCGGTGCCCAACTTGATTAGTTTGTGATTAATATAATGCAAGGTAATTAGTATAATTTTAGGTTCGGGCCGTTACAGTCACCAACAAAGAGAAGCACATATGATCAAATCCTCCACTAAATTAAGGAAATTAATGGAAAGATTGGTGAAATTAAGGAGTCAAAATAGCAAAATCAGAGGTTTATCAGTAGCCTAAGTCCCTCTTCAATCTTTCTATTGTAATATTTCCCCTTTCAAGCTTTCAATTAAAGAAGCTTTCCAATCAAGAATGTTATTTAATTGAACCTTATGTATTAAATATTATAATTTCTTGATTAAAACTCCACTGTCCTTAAAATTATAAAACTTGACTGGTGACTATGGTCTAAGGTACAAAACAAAACAAATCTATGTTGTGCCTAATTTAAGAAAAGTGTGGTTGATATTAGCAATATCTATAAACTGGAAGCTACAGGAACGCCACGGTCCAGTGCCAACTAAGTTTAGGTTATGATCAAAACTCTCTAATCAAGCGCTATTGTTTGGCTAAGCATGGTAGGCCTATAATCACAGAGAATATAATATTCATGAGATAAGTAATAGATTTTGATAACTAATACCAGTAGCGTATTTTCTTAAAAACCACGAAAATTTGAGTATTTTTACTTTTAGCTCCATTCATGGTCAAAAATAGAAAGTCTAAAAAGTATTGGTTTGAATTTGAAATAAAAAGCCCTAAAAAGCATTTATCAACCCTATAAATTAGTCTAGCTAGAATAGCAGGCACCTTGAAATACGTTCTAAAAATGTGGTCCCCCTAAAAATTATTTCCATAAAATAATCCAGAGTTGCGATTTCCCTACATTAATTGCCCTATATTAATAACAATTATTGGGTCCAACCAACCACTCAATTCAGGCTTTTCACAATCCTTATGAAGCAATGCAAGGTCACGTTTTGATTAAAACATTTTTGACTAGTTGCATTGTATGAAGTTTGATTCACTTTCAAATTCAAGAGCTCACAAAACTATCATATTGTCATACTCAAGGGCAAAACACACGCCTTAGACTTTCCTTTCTAATTGTGCACTATGATGAAATAACTTTAGTTTTCAGAATCCAAAAGATGGAATGAGGCTGCAAGGGTTTAAGCATATCGTTAGCATCTTGGAATTAACTAACACCCATTCTTTTTACTTTTAATTACATCATTTTCCATCCCATGACTTATACAATTAGGCAGCTTTGACTAATTAAATTGACAGGTACAATTCAGTAGTTCAGCATATTACAGGCATTTCCACACAACATAATTAAATGCTAAGGCTGAGCACCCTAATGTCATCAAAACAAGGCTTTCAATGTCATAAAGCTAGCATCCTGACAAAGGAAGTGGACCAAAATCCATCCCTACAGTTACAGCTATTTTCACAGGGATTACTCATTAAAATAGGAAGGACGGAACTGAACAGGGCGAATCAGCGGTTGTTCGGTTCATGAACTCGACCCAGCCCAGGGTTGGACCTGTCTGTTGAATCGAACAGCTCCCCCTTTAGTTTGGTCCAAAACATGGTCTAATACACATACACATTAGTCTCCTGCCATAATTCAATGGACTGCTATTCTAAACTGTCGATAATTCACGTTCATAGTCCTCCAAGCTAAACAAATTATTCTACCACATCGAATTCATATCACCACAGAGCAAAGGCAGCACATAGGACAAGAATAAATTAGAGCTAATCAAATGCAACTCCCCTGATATCCTTCACTATAGCACTACCCAAAATTTAGTCTCAAATATCACAACCATTCTAATACAATCATCAAATCACCTTAATTCCACCATTAATCATTCCCAATTTTTTATCCTCGATCAATTTCAATTATACACATACTAAACCCTAAGGTCGCAATGATTAACCAAACTCTATGTCTAGGTTTCAAATAATTTGAAGTTAGCAAATAGGTTAGGAATGGAGGATTACCTACATTGATTTGAAATCAACTTAGGGTCTGACTTGGATTAAGCTTAGTATGGAATTGGCTCACACCCCTGTTCCCGATTTGTTAGTCCTACTCGACTGTTGAACCGCCACTAGTAAATCAAATCACCTTAACTGCCGCCAGAACAAGCCTATGGCCCTAGTCCTCTGCGTCAGTTCTCTCTTTCACGCTGATGTTAGGTGTGGGTCCATGGCACCCTAAGCCACTCACCACTGGTGCAGTCCACTGCCATGCCTCCTCTGCTCTCTCTCTCTCTCTCTCTCTCTCTTCAGGCTAGTAGGGAAGGAGAAGCGAAGGAGCAGAAGCAAGGAGCCATCCTTTCTTTTTGCGTGAAAGAAATGAGATTCAACCTCCCCTTTTTCTTTTTATTTTTTTTTCATGTTTCCTAACTCACTTCGATGAAGTGTGTTTGGCCTAATCAACTAAAGAATTCTATTTTGTCCCACGTCGAGTAGCAAAACTAGTGAAGCCAATCCCACTAATTCCATGCAATCACACATTTGACTAATTTCAACTAAACTTACTAACTTCATGTAATCATGTAATCCATTAGAAAAATCCCAAAAATTAACTCACATACATTAGTCTATTTAGTCGACATGAAAAGTTAGCCTAACATAGCTAATAAAATTATACCCTTAATAATTAATTCTAATTGAAATTATTTGACTATTACCTTATCATTGAGTGGTAGCGACCACTTGTTGGGAAAAATTAAGAACATATTGTGAGCACACTGTTGTTGTTGAGTACTTGAGGATCATCTCTTTGAGACGAGGTGAAATTAGTCACTCAACACTAATCCAGCTCATATTAAAACTAATTAAAGCACTCAATGTAATCAAACATGATAAAAACAACCAAGTACAAAAATAATCACGTACTAATTATGATTAATTAAACTTATTAAATCCTAAGCATGATTACTCAAGCCAAGTAACACAAAGCACAATTAATGCAATTAACACAAAACATGATCTAAACTATCAAATAACAAGAGAACATGAGAGAATTAATAACGAAAGCAAGAAACTAGTCTGGAGACAAGAAAAAGGGAAGAGAGTTACTTGGCAAGTTTAAACCACAATTGATGCATAGACTTGCAAAATTGGGCAAAAGGAATTAATTTATGGCTTGACTTCCTTTTATTCTTATTAATATTGTCTCCTATGCTAAGAATCTAACCAATAATAAACCAAAAACTCAAGCTTTGAAAATGGGATTTTAAACCTTAAAATTATAGATAAAGAGTCAAAAATTTGCATGTTTGAAACAAAAATGAGTGAGATCCAAAACACAAAAGAGTAAAGAAGAAAGAATCTAAGGCCAAGCATCAACTTTGAAGCAAATGCAAAGTGAAATTCAACAACTTTAGTATGAATTAAGCACAATTAAAGACATACCATGAATGTAAAGATAGAGCATTGTCAGAAACCAAAGAGAGAATGCAAGTAAAATCACAAAATTAAAGCTTCGATTAAATATAAATGAATTTAGTGGCTACATAAGAGAGAGAAAAATAAAACCTCACCCTAATCTACACTAAAATGTACTCAAAAGCTCAAAAACACTAATGATAGGTATTTTCAATTTTTGTACCTAGTACTGCAATTATGGAACAACTATGCCAGGTGGCATGGGCTGGCATGTCACCTTTCTGGGAAACAACACAAAAGAACAGCTTAGTAGACCTTCGGTGTAACCCAATTACACCTGGCAAAATTGACCGAAGACTCAAAACTCGAATCGAATGAACCGGATCTATACCAGAATCGACAACCGAAAAGAGATGAACCGATTTAAACCTGAACACTCGAAATAAACTGATCCATAACCGAACGAAACTCGAATTGTAGCATGATCCAAAATGACCCACATCCGAAATGACCTAACCCAATTCAAACCCGATCTGTATTGACCCAACCCAAAGTGGACCGAAAACGGACAACCCAAACCCGAGCCGAATCAAACCGTACCTGAATTTAAAACCGATCTAATTCTTACCCGACTCAATTTTACCCGAATAAGTGGTAAACTTTTTTGGGGGGGGAATTTTGAATTTTTCAAATTCAATTAGTTGAGTTTAGGTAGGAAAAGAAAACAACTTAAGAGGGAATTTTTACAAATGAAATCAACTAAAAACTTAAGAGGAAAAAATAAAATAGTTGATAGTTTTAAGTTTTTAATTTGATAGATATATAGTAAAAACATAAGAGAAAAAATATTTTGTCACAATAGGAATTAAGAAAAGATAAGTATAATTAATAATTTATTAAACTTATTAGGATCTAGCAATCCTATTTTACTATTTGATTTACTTAATGACTTAATGCAATGCACGCTATGATTATAAATTTATAATATCATTCTGTGACTACTGTTAAAAATTCGCACTACTGATCTACGATTCTACATCATCTTCATAACATGTTCAATTCTACAAAATCATATTCAAGAATGTATCGTTGTATATGATCTCATAATAATGTGACTCATTTAAATTTTGGATAATTAAATTCTAAGTCTTAAGTTTCAATAACGAGCATTCATAATCAAATAAATGTAATGCTAATTGACACATACTCATATATTGCCATTGCTTTTTAGTTTTGACTCATTGAGCAAATGCAAATCAAGTTGTTAATCTCACAAAGACAAATCTTTAAATTTTGATTTATGATAACTTAATGAGCAATCAAAGAATATTGATTCGATTACTAAAAAAGTCGACTTGAACAAACCTGTTTCTATTTACCAACTCCAAATATGACAAACGTGAAGTTATATACCAATACCGGGGTCTAAATAAAAATTTCGTTATTTTCTTTCTTTTTTTTTCATTTTTCAAGGTATATTTTAGTATTGGGCCTCATAAAGGAGACTATTGACAAATGATTTGCATTAGGTTAGTCCATTTATTTTTTCATCATGTGAACTCAATTGAGATAATTAAAACTTAACTTAACAATGCATAGTTCTTTGAATAATTACATGGCGCATTTGATATATGGTTAGAGATGAGTTGTATATTTGTATTTGTAATTTGCTAACTTTCTTAGTAAATTGTGAACTAACCCTATATAATTTTCCATTATATATATATATATATATATATTATATATATATATATATATATAATATATATATATATATATATATATATATATATATATATATATATAAAATCAGTTAATCATTAACATATGAATTAAAAGAGAAATCTAGAATAAATGGGTTTGTCTAATTAAATGATTTTTATCTTTTAAATACAATTCAAGAGTAAAGAACTAAAGATGGCTACATTGAAACATAAAATGATTCGAAATTAACCTAACTTGATTTATACCTGACCCAAATTACACTTGACCTATATTCGATCTGAGCTAGGCTATTGGAGACAACCCAAAATAGACCCAACCCGAATTCCACCCGAACCAAACAACCAACCCGAATATGGTAACTGTAAGTGACCAAAACCCGACCTTCATCCGAACAGAACTCAAACCCGACCTGAATATAGTTGACCCGAAAGTGACCCGAACCGAACTAAGACCCAACCCGTACCCGACCCAAATGGCCCATTTACCAGGTCTAAACCCAATCAAGTTTTGGCTTAGTTTGAGGAATAATTAGCTTCCGGATCCACCGTAGTATGGGTAAAAATATTTAATTGATCTCGTGAAATTGAATATAGATTTTTGGAACTACCTAGGTTTGGGTAATAATTTTTTGGAGTGCAATTGTTTGGGTTAAGAATCTTTTAGAGAACAAACATTTTTATTTTTGGCCTAGGCTTTTCTGAAATATCTATTTTTGACCCAAATGGGGTTCAGAGTGCAAATACTCAAACTTTTGAGTTGTTTTTTAGAAAACTAAGCTTATATTAATGATTGGACTTCTTATAACGACTTTACTAGTACTAATTATCAGAATCTACTACTTATATCATAAATATTATATTTTTGGTGATTAGAGGTCCTCCATGCTTAGAAAAATAATTAAAATTTAATTAGAGAGTTTTGACCATTACCTGAACTTGGTCAGCGTTGGACCATGGCATTCCCCTAACTTTTAATTTACAGAAATTGCTAATCTCAACCACACCTTCCTTAGATCAGGTACAGCGCATATCTGTTTCGTTTCCTGCCTCGGACGGTAGTCACTAATCAACTTTTTTTATTTTTTTAAGGATAGTGAGACTTTAATCAAGAAATCATATGACATAAGGTTTGATAGAATAATATTTCCTACTGAGAAACTCCTTTTATTGAAAGCTTAAAAGTGGAAATATTACAATTGAAAGATTGAAGAAGGACTTAGACTACTAAGATCGTCAGAGGCTTTCTCATAGAGAAATGAGAATCTCGACTTCTCTTTTGCTCAAGTATGCTCAAATGATCGTGTCCCTTCTCAACCCTTAGCTTCTCTTGTTATAGAGGAGATGGACTGCATAGGATACCCTAATGGTTATAGTACACACTGATATTTTCACATAACTACAGTAAACTGCATTATTTTGCTAACTTGCACTACAAGAATCCGGTCCAATTGAGACCGAAAATTAGAGACCGAACTCAAAATCGGTCTCTAATTAAATTTGGAGACCGAATTTAGAGACCGAACACTCTGGTATCAAAAAAAGAATAATTTAGACACCGAAAATTACTATGCGGTCTCCACTTGAGACCAATACAAATTTCGGTCTCAGATTTTGGAGACCAAAATCAGTATACGGTCTCAACTGGAGACCAACATAATTTTCGGTCTCAGATTTCTGATACCAATTGCAATTTTATATATACTTAGAGACTACGAAAAAACATTTCGGTCTCAAATTTAGCTACGGTGGAGACCGAAACGGTTTCCGGTCTCAGATTTTGGAGACCCTATGCAATTTTTAGATGAAATTTTGAGACCACATTAAATATTGGTCTCCACTTGAGACCGACATGTTCGGTCTCAAATCTTCAGTTAGAGACCAAAGTATTATTTCGGTCTCAGATTTTGAGACCGAAATTCAATATCGCTCTCTAACAGAGACCGAAAATAATTGTGGTCTCAGATTTAGAAACCAAGTTCATACTTCGGTCTCCGTTAGAGACCAAAATTGATTTTCGGTCTCCAATTTGAAACCAAGTGACGCATGTCAGTTTTACTTTGAGCGGGAACTTCTTCAACCCTTCTCTTCCATCTTCAACTTATTAAATACAATAGATGACACCAATCAAATGCACAAAACAACCCAAAACCCTTACTCTGCACTCCCGACAGCCCCCACCTTTCGCTTGCTCCATTCGCTGGCGTCTCACCGGTGACAATGTCGGTTACCTGCAGCCCGTCGGCGACCTTAGAGACACCAGACCCATCGGTTTGTTTTTTCTCTCTCTCACTGCCGATGCACGCCAACTAAGCCTGACCAAGCCCGACCCTGTACTTGACGTCTTCCTCTTCCTCTCTGTTCTGGGTTCGTGGCCGGCCGGTGACTGAAGCCGATGGTTTTTGCTTTTGCTTCCTAACCGGTGCCATCACCACCCGACAACATCATCGTTTTCCACCCCTTGTTCCAGCCCCAATTTGGTGTGTTCTGAAGTGTTGAAGGTGAGCCCTAAAATTCCTAATTCAATTTTCGATTTTAATTATCAATCCAGTTAGTGAAATTGTTTTCGGTTAACTGGAACAAAGTATAATTTGCATCAGAATTGCGTGAGTTTCTCCTTTCTGTCGGAATCCTCTTGTTTTGTTTGATAAAATTTACCAATTGGATGAATTTCTAGTGATGCAGTAAACTTGAAATTGGGTCAATGAAGCTATAATGGACAGGAAAGAAGGCGAAGATAAGTTGGCTATGCTTACATAGTGGTGTACAAAAACTGTGGGAAATGGCTGGGTTTGTGCACACAATTAGGTTAGGAAGCAAGTAGATGCAAGGGCCTTAGCATGATATTGATGTATTTGAAGTCCTCTGCCGTCGTACTATATTAAGTGGCCAATGGTGGTCTATAACCTTAGCATATATGTGTGGGTTTGGAGGTGTGGGAGTTGGGAAAAAAGTGAACAAATAAATGTGAATCAAACTCCCTCAGTCCCTCATTGTCTGATGCTTTTTAACCCAAGGAGTTCCTGCAATCCAAAAAGTTGGGAGGGGTGGGAGTTGGGCAAAAAGTGAACAACTTTCTAATTGCTGCACATTCATCCATTTTGATTATTTATTCCAGTGTTTAAGTTGCTTATACTGGTTGATTTGCCACAATTTGCTCAAGCATAAAACATTGAACTAATTGGATAAAAGATTGGAAGATATTGTTTGTGGCTTTGTGCATGCCAACCATGTTTGCCATAAACTTCTGTATTACATGATTTCATCATGTAAATGTTGTCAAAGCTGAACGAGTATAATGAAAATATTTCATCCTGTGTTCTGATGCTAAGAGTGCAAAAAACAACCACGCAATAAGTCTGCCTCTTTATGGTTATCCTGTTATTACTGGAAAACCAGCATCAACCTGAAGTATGTTTTTCTTCAGAGGAGATAAACTTTGGAAATACCTAGATGTTGCCAGAGACTGCCATGGTAAATGATTAGTCGAGTGAAGTGAGACTATGAGAGTGAGAGTGATATAACTTGTTGACTTGCATGTATTTCATCTATATGTGGGGCACCTTGCTCATCTTTTCCTTGTAGCTAGCCAAATGGTGATTGTACTACAGTACTAGCTGAAAATGTATGCCCAGCAATTGATGATCCTGAAACAAAGGAGGAAGGCATCAATTTCTCTTGACAGGATGTTGCTAAGAGGAGCTAATGAAGCTGTGAAGGCACAGTGGGAGTGTCTATTGAGAGGTATCTTCTTAACTAAACAAACATCACTTTCTTCTTTAAGTTTGGGATGTAAACCTCAATGTGCCATAAACTCAACGTTGTGATTGTACGCTACCTTCTGTTTGTGTGTGTGTATACATATACATATTTATATACTCCTATACCTCTCAATTCCCGTCTTTGTAATTGTACTTTGTAACTGGTGCATTCTGGGCGTGTGGCCTGTGGAATTGTGGTCTCCGACGTGTAGCCGTTGAGTTTGCGAATGTGTTTTGTACTTTTACTTATTGTAGGGACCTAATGTAAGGCTTAAAGCCTAGGATACGACCATTTTTTAGGCGGAACTTTGTCCGTTTCTCTCCAGAAATATATATGCACTCATTTATATGTATACTATCCTAAAGGCAATATTTTTTGTTGAGGCATGCCTGTTATTTCTATATTTATGGTCGTACTTTATACTTGGTATACTCCTGGCCACACTTGTGGAGTTGTGGTCTCCAGCATGGCAGAAGCAGATGATCACATCTTCTTCAAGGCTTGTAGGGGTTGGAACGAGAAAGGGACCATGTGCGGACTAGGTAGAGAGGGTCCTACGATGTATGCGAGACCAGCCAAGTGCAGACGCTGCAACGCAGGTACGTCATTGACGTACTCCCCTTCATTTGTTGCCCAACTCCAACATCGATTGTAGACGACAGAAACTGAGCTCCAAACAACCCAATCTGCACTCCAAACCACCCAAGACCGGCTGCATTCGACATAAGAAGAACTGAGGTCTACTAGGGAAGAGTTGGAAGCAACAAAGAAGCACCTTGAAGATCAGCGACTTGCATTTGTAGACCTTAATGCTCGTTTGGAAAGCTTCTCGTCGCTCCTTGGCCACCGTGGGTACGTACCATTTTGTATGAGCGTAAATAGTTGATACATTGGGTTGTACATATCTGTAATTAGTTTGATAAATTTTTTTGTGTATTTTTCAAATTGTTGTATGAATTAGTCAAATGTATTCATGAAATTTTAAATGAAATGTACATTTTGGCCTAGTGGCACTTACGTGGTTCAATACTTTTGCATCAATTGTGGCACAGACAGGACTCCAATATAAATAGCAGGTTTTAAGGGCCAAAAACGAATTGATTTTTTTTAAAAAAAGGGCTGCTTAGAGACCGAAATCTAATCTCGATCTCCATTTGAGACCGACATTACCCTTTGGTCTCAAAAAATGCAACCCTTTGTTCTCCAACAATCCGGTCTCAGTCAGAGACCGAAGATAAGTACAGTCTCTAGTAGAGACCAAATATTTTGGTCTCTGTCAGAGACCGGAATGTTTTGGTCTCTAATGGAGACCGGTCATGTTGGCCTCAAACTGAGACCGAGTGGTTTGGTCTCAAATAGAGACCAAGTCTGGCCCAGACTCAATTAGAGACCAAATGGCTTTGGTCTCAACGGGGGGTATCAAGTAGAGACCGAAATGCAAAATTTGGTCTCTAATTTAAAATTGCTACCAAGCTTTTGGAGACCGGGCGTATTCGGTCTCTATTCGGTCTCTAAAATTAGGTTGAGACCGAATTCATTAAGTTTGGAGACCGAAAATTTTCGGTCTCTAACGAAGCACTATCTTGTAATGTTGACATTCGACAAAATAGTATAATAATGGTGCAACTACTTTTCAGAGCTTTTAATGTGGACAAAACTAGTCATCCATATTGAGATTTTGCATGTCTTCATCTCCAATAATGTTTTTCAGTCCATCATTATCCAGATAATTATCAAAATCTTCATCAAGTTGAAGGTATTTTGAATCCCATCTTTCAAATAATTTATAAAGATGTTTCTTTCCTTTTTCGGTTAAGAATTTTTCAGCTCCAACATCAAAAAGATAATCAAAGACATCTTCTGAAGTAGCTCTTTTTACTTTCATGTATTTGTTGAATTCATTATGATAGATGAATATAGCGCTACCATAATACATTAGTGTTCTTCCTTGTTCAATTAGTGCTCACATTTGATGATAAATATTGTAAAATCCGATGGCTCTTGCTGAAGTAGGATTACTAACTAATTCTTGACGTTCTAGAAACAATTCTTGTTGCTAATCATTAGGATCATCAAAATCCACTAATTGGACAAGATGATGGATTGGTTTGGCTTTTCCATTTTCATATTCAATTACTGCTCAATGTACTTCGGCATACAGACTTCTATTGTATGGGACTTTTGTTGGACCATCAGCAGATGTGAGAATTCAATGGATCCTTTTAAATATGCATTGTTGAAACTTGTTTAGTCTTAAGAAGAATGGCCATTTCGAATCTAGAATTTCCATGAGGTAAACCAGCATTCTATATTCCTAGGCTTTCACGATAAGGCCATCCAGAGAGATAAAATTTGCTGGGAGACTAACATCACCAACTCCCAATTTGTCAGGAAAGAATAGGGATGTCAATGAAACCCATATATGTTTAAAACCACAAAACCTTTCCTATTTAAAACCCAAGTGGGTGGTGAAAATGGGTTTTAAATGGGTATGGGGTAGGTACTGGAAAATGGGTATGAGTATGGGTACAGGTATGGGTATAGCCCTCACCCGCACCATACCTGCAGCCTGCCCATACCTATTTTTATAATAAGATAAAAAAATTATTTTTGTTTAATATTTTTTCGATTTAAGTCTAATCCAAACCCTTCTAACAAAAAATTAGTCAATAATGTATTTAATTTCACATTTATAAACAATATATTCCCAAAATATCACAACTTTGCTATCTTATAATGACAAAAATATATATCGTACTTAGATATGAGTTGTATATGGGTATTAATTTTTATTCTCTATGTGAACCCAAATAAAAACCGCAAACCCCGGTAGGTATGTTGTATGGTTTTTTTTTTTTTTTAATACCTGATGGGCACTGGTACGGGTACGGGCATAGGTAATTCGTATAATTTTCAAAATGGGGATCGGTGAGGGTATGGCTGTGCCCGCCTCATTGTCATCCCTAAGAAAGAAGATCGTAGTGCTCTATTACTCCCAATTATCATAAGAATAATTAGGGTAGTAGTCGATGCAGGTTGCGTACTGCTTGCTGAAGTATTTTTCTTGAACATGGAAACTTATTTTTTCTTGAATATCACAGGGATACCTTAGGTAATTCATTTGTAACTCTAAAAGGCTAAATCCTTGTAAAATTAGACAGGTAGAAGACAGCAGATCAAAACGTGATCTATTTTTTGTATGAAATTCTATAATATCCATAAGGATTCTACTAGAAGGAGAAACCCGTTCTAGCAGTAATGGCATTTCATTTTGGATTTTCTCCATTTTCGACAGGAGTTCTACTCTAATGGCCATCATTGATGAGCTGTCGAGTTAAACTATCTGCCAAAGAATTCTTTGATCCCTGTATATGTTTAATAGAGAAAGAGAACTGGTTAAGTCATAATTGCCAATACAGGAATCTCTCTTATGCTTGCATGTTTGATAAATTCTTTTCATAAAACCAAGTATGCCTTTACAATCAGTTCGAATAAGAAAGAATTTTGGGGCTAAAAAGATTAAGAACCATTTAGTTACTCTTATGCCTGTAAGGATTTCTTTTTTCATTATGGCATAATTATATTTTGCTCTATTAAAACTTCTACTGCAATACTTGCAGAGTTTTTCTCTTTCTTTAATTTTTAGTACTGCACTCTAGTTATCACTATTCGCATCTGACTCAAGAATTAAACCACCTCCTTCATTACGCAAATTAAGAACATGAATATTTTTGCACATCTTTTTGAAGCTTTGAACAATATTTGAATCGCTAGGGGATCCATGTCCAACTTACTTCTTGTTTTAGTTTCTACTGCAACAGTTTTTACAATTTAGCTAAATCTTTAATGCAATTTGAAGCATAGGTAAGATATCTAAGAAACTTTTCTAATTGTTTCCTATCCTTAATCTTTTCAAGAAAATTTTCTATTTTCTCTAGAATGTGATTTTGTAGGATGATTTGTCCAACTTTTATCTCCATACTAAAAAACTCAATTTTTTGTTCAATATAAATGCACTCTTACCAAGGATAATACTATGATCAATGCATCTTTGGGTGATAGCTAAGACATATCTTTGTGTTGTTTTATGATTTTGGAAAAGATAAGGATATCATCAATGTAAACTAGACAACAATGATTAAGATCTTTGAAGATATTATCCATTCTTCTTCGGTATATTTGCGATGTATTGTTTAGACCAAATGGCATTACGATCCACTCATAATATCATTGAGGGGCACTCAAAGCAGTTAAAGGAAAGCTTTCTTCATCCATTTTTATCTGTCAGTATCTGCTTTTGCAATCCATTTTTGAGAACTAAGAGGTTCATTGAATTCTATTGAAAAGTGTTGTTTTCTTAGGAATATAAGAACCGTCAAAGATATTATTATCATTGAGCTTTTTATAATTGATTATCATTCTTGCTTTTCCTCTTTTTTCTTCAGTATGATTTCTTACCATGAAAGCAGGACTAGTGCGAGGACTCTTACTATTTCTAATTAACGTTTTATCTAATAGTTCTTTGATTTGTTTATCAAATTCCTGGATATCCTGGTGTATATACACCATTTGTTTGACTCAGATGATAGTGTTGAGATTTAACAAAGTAATTTTTGTAAATTTCTTATCGTTACCCCAAAATTTTAGAGGATTATCAGAGTAGAGTTCTTTACATAATTGCTTTTGTTGTTTAGCAATTTGCTCTTTAATAAATAACTCAATTAGTGAGATTGTTAGTGCTACGTCACGTTGTATAGGTATTACCTTCTCACCATACTGGCTGCGTTTAAACACAATCTTCTTGTGAGTGTAAGTTTTATGTAATTTATATATAGGAACTGAGTGACTACTTATTGTGAATATTATTTGGTTGATGGTCTAGATACATGGAGAATATAGTCTCTGAAAATTATTACAATTCTCATATCATGAGAGAATATAGGCTCATAATACTATTATCATCTATCCTTACTTGTAAAGGATTCTTGGCTTTTTCCACATAAATTTCGAAAATAATGATCTTTTCCAAAGCATACAGAACAACCACTATCGATTTAGGCACATAATTCATATTTGTTATATCCTTCTAAGTATACATTTATTGGAATATAGATGCTATTAGAATTTATATTGGTAACTTCATAGCATATTTTCATAGTCATGTTTTTGAGTAATTCATCCTCATAAATTAGTTCACTAATAATTCTTGTTTTATATCCAATGATTTTTCTGTCTAGACCCATACTTTGGTATACATTGTGTTTTACGAGTTCAAAATTTATTCTACTAACTTCACAAGTCATACCAATTGTATCATCTTCTTTAAGCTCTTCTTTAGCTGATGAAGATCCTTCTCCACATTCTGATCTTGTGCTCAGACTTCTTAATAATTGGGGTTTAATGGTTATTTTACCATTTTCAACCATTTTTATTACACTTTTCTTATTGATTTTTGTGGGACCGGCAAAGCTAGATACCTAAGACTTATCGATTTCTATCTCCTGAGGATTGGATTTTATCCTTTGAATTTTATGTATAGGAATAAGGCTTTCAAATTTCTCTGCCTTTATCATTGACACCTTAGTCTTTGGATCTATAGTATTATCTAGTTTGTAGATGATTTTTCAAAATATTCTCAATGGATATCTTCCTCTTTTCATGTCTATCCCAACTATTTTTATCTTAAGGGATAGGAAATTTTTGGCAAATTCATCTTTTAGACTTACATAATATCCTAGTTAGCAATTGAATCCTATTGATCCATTACTTAAATTGGTCTTAATTTCTGTGATAATTTGATTATTGAATTTATATGTCTGATATCACAGAGTAAGGTATAAAGATCAATATCTTTGTTATAATATTGCAATGGAGTGATTTGCACTTGGACAGTTCTAACATGGATATACTTGTACTTTCTATCTTTGTTGTGCTTAAGGATATTTTTTCAATTACTGAGATTAACTTCTCCTGCATCATACTCATAGCATTTGATTTCTAGATGTCCTTCCATCATTTTCACATACGTATTTGCTCTTTAATTGACAAATTAATTTTTGATAGATTATATCTTTCTGAATTATGGAAAGGATCCAATCCTCTTTGACTTCTTCGTTCTCATTATCTACTAAAATTCTTCTCTTTGAATATCACCGAGACTAATTGAGCTACTTTCTATCATATAACTAGTTTCTTCATAATCATTTTCTTCGTATTCATCTTCTAGTATAATTTCAACAACTCCCTTGTTGTTTTTAAGTGCTATCTAGATCTAGTACTTCTTCTTCTCTATGCTCAAAATAATCTACACTTCATGAAGTTTCAATAAGCTTGTTATTCTTCATATTTTTGCATTCGTTTACAAATTGACATACTTTTTTGCATGCCCAACACTTACAGTTGCTTTTCTCTACAAGACAATATGTATCTTTTCTAAAAAATTTTCGTTTTTTAGGGCTTGAATCGTTACAATATTTTCCTTCATACTTCTCTCCCTTTTGCTAGTTAAAGCTCTTTTTCTTATAAAATTTTCTTTTCTTTTCCTTTCATGTTCTTTCCCCCATTTGTGAGGATTATTCCAATAAGTTAGAAATTATTTCTTCATTTTCTTCTGCTTCTGGAGATCAAGACATTGATCATTTGCCCATTTTCTTAGATAAGAAATTCTTATACCAAAGTTATCAGTGACATCTGCTTTCTCAAGCCCTGTAACATATTTTTCATTGATTATAGCATTAATTAGATGCGGTAGTTTGTCATAAAACATACTAAGATTGGTTTTATTATGAATAATTTTCTAATAATATTAACTAAATTCAGCAAAATAATTCTCCATACCTCATATCATATAATTCTATGTTATTAATCTTTCTTTGGCGTTCTTTCTTCTTCTTCGAAATCAAGTTTAGCTCCATGAATTCAGTTTCGATTTTTTTACATAGATTTTTGAACATTGCAGCTGGTATTTCTATCATTCTTAACGCATTTTTACTATCCTCATTTAATGAATCATACCAATCAGTTACAGTATTAGAAAAGCTATGTTTGATATAATTTAAGAAATTTCTAGCAGTCCATGTAGTATTTAAGTTTAGGACACTATTCATGCCTCTTTTTCAATGCTCAAATATTTCTTCTCTATTATGAGCTCCATCGATATTTAAGATGTATCCTATTTGACTAATCGGGGTAAGATCAATCTCTTCGAACGTTGCGGTTTTCCTTGAGATAAACCCAAATAAAAAATTAGCTATACGTCCTACTCGAATGTATCTAGGACTATAAAATGGATATTTCTTCTAGAAGGCTCACCAAATTTCTCAAGTTTAAAAATTACATTGTTAACTAGATTGGTCTCAATTTCATCTATGTTGAGTTCTTCTCTAATCTCATTAATTTCATTATCGAATACCATTTTATCATATTTTTTATCAAATCTCTTCCTAATTTCTTCTAAATGTACAACATTCCTCTAGCTTAATTAGGTTCATATACTGATATATTTGTTCTTCTATCTGAACATTATTTGTCTCTTCATTATCATCAGATAATACGTCTTATTTATCAACTATTACGCCCATGATTTTATTTAATTCTTCTAGGTTTTGATCTTTTTCGAACATATTCTATAATTCTTCAAGATTATCCTGCTTAGACTCCATCCCCTTCTTCTTTCTCTGCACTGTCAAATGATTTTTAGTTGATTTTTCTCCTACCTCTTTTTGGATTTTTATATCATGCAAATGAAATGAATTTTTGTTTTTCGGGTTTTAGAAAGGATATTTATGCTGAAATAGAGTACTAATACTTAAGGTAGATTTACCACTGTGTCTAATTAAGTTAACTAAAGAAATATAGATTACAAACAATTGCTTTTTAATCTCCTTAACTTCAGTATTAAGCTAATCTGGCTTTTAATTTTAAAACTGTATCAATAGTATAGTTTAATTGTGGTGCTACTAAAGTGGTTTCTCCTGGAGTGTGCACAATACGTGAATAATTGGGTGCAAGACAAGTAAGAGATGATTCAAGTACTAAACATAATTAATTAGCTCAAGTAATCATTAATTAGCTTAATTATCTTAATTATTTTTAGTCATGTGGCTCTGATACCAGTTGAAAGAAGGCTTCGAATAGTACTTTTAAGTGAAATATCACATGCGCAAAATTAAATTTTTCGAAAGCAAGTTTTTAAAGTTTGGGGTTAAAAATAAAAATTTTAAAAACTTAGGATACTTCGTGTAACTTAAAAAGTCAAGTTTATTCACTTTTAGTTCTAGAAAATATTTGCCTAAACTTGGATAGACCTCAAAATATTTTTCACAAAGTTGTTGGATCAGAAAACTATTAGCCTATACCTCAATAGTCCGTGACGTAATTTATCTATAGTTTGAGGAAAGGTTATAGTAAATCCTGGTGGAACCAAGCTCACCCCATAGCCCACCTTGATTCATTGGAAATTGGTCTAGTTTGGAATGAATCAATTGGTTTTTGTGAAATAGTGCATTTTGTAAAGAAATAGTTGGTTCGAAAAATGGCCTTGTTCTTGTGAAATTGGACACATTCCTACTTCCTTACAGATGCATAGCGGATGCTTTCATATCAATTCGATATGAACGGGCCCTCAACAACAAAGATCATCAATAAAAAACATATCCATAAATCAGCTAAAAAAACACTGCAAACAAGATTCTTTGATTTTAATTTAACAAGCCATGAAAAGATGAGTAGAACAACACTAAAACTAATCAACAAAAAGATAAAGCTCCTCATGAGATCAGTCCTCATTAGGAAAAGCTACCAAATAGAGATGCTCTACGGGAGATTCTCAAAATCTCCGCTAACAAAGAGATAAAAATTTTAGAGAGATTTTCGAAGTGAGAAATTGACCCCTTGTCATTTCATTTGATGTCATTTCTCTCCCTTTATAATATTCATTACTAATAAAATTATATCCTAGAAAATAGATCAAAGAGCTTTTCAAACATACCAATTATGCAAATTTCAAACAAAGGTAAGTACCTAAAATGATCAAGGAAATTCAAAGCTAAAAACTGAAATTTCTAGGCAATTTTGACAATCATGAAAAATTGGCACTGCTAAAGAGTAACATTAAGCTAAATACATAAATGTACTCTCAAAGTACACTCTTCAAATTTTCTAATGACATGTTTTCATTATTTTGGGATGAGGATAACACTACAAAGTACTAGGGGAAAAATCGATAAAAATTTAGGTTCGTGGTCATTTGGGCTAAGGTGGGATATTGATAATTCATATTTTATGTGCAATTTTGATATCTATTTCACCAATTTTTAAGTCTTTGAAATATATCTTTATGAGGAAATAGTGCATGTCTTATATGATTTTCTTGTGAAAAAGAATATTCAAGTTAAGGAGTGGAGCTAAACAAGTTTTCTGATCTCCTCTATTAACCAAACTCACGTGCGTGCAATGCTTGGAAACTTAGCGCTAACCCAATCCAAAAGCCCAAAAAAAAAAACAAAAGAAAAAAAGTAGTCCAGCACGAC
The DNA here is from genome assembly GCA_029747015.1 of Carnegiea gigantea. Lineage (NCBI taxonomy): Eukaryota > Viridiplantae > Streptophyta > Magnoliopsida > Caryophyllales > Cactaceae > Carnegiea > Carnegiea gigantea. The sequence continues at coordinate 159,168 of JAKOGI010000821.1, read as the reverse complement.
CCATCCATCCTCTTCTCTCTCACCTTCTGCTATCCGAGCTTACTCCACTACACGGCCCAAATAGCACTCACCCAGTCAGCCCCTCTATACAATTTAGCTCTCTCTCTCTCTCTCCCCCCCGTGTGAGCGAGTTCAGGTGGCCCAGTTCGAAGCCCCTCAACGGCCCGCTTTAATGCCCCAGGCCCACCCCCCAACTCTCTCCCCTTCTCTTGTTCTGCCAGGGCTTGTTTTCTTCTTATCTCCGCAGCCCATTAGGCGCAACCAACAAAGCCCAGTCAGCCTCAGCCCCCAGAATTCAACCCAAGTAGCTAAATCTTCAGCTTTGAGAGCAAATTCAAAGGTGACCTAGGCAAGGCTAATTAATTAGAATTAATTTTTAGCTAAAGACTAGCCCTTTCTCATACAATATAATAGCCAAGAATTAATTGAAACTAATTTTCATTAATTTTGGGCACCAAAGGGGTGAATTTCCATTATACAAAAGGGTCATGGGTTAGAGCAATTCATCTATGCATCCATTCACTTATCCAAGCATTCTTTCACTTTTGCATCTTCCATCTTTCAATTTTAGAGATTCAAATGTAAGAGAAAACTATTTAGGTTGAGGGGTTTAGAAAAAAATAAGCTTTGCCAGCTATTTTTCTCTCCTCATCTCATCTCATTTGTGAGTCAGTTTAAGAGATTACGCTTGATTATATCATTTTGTATAATTGAGTACTAAATTTTGAGTATAGAAAATGAAATATAGTAACTTCAATGATATTTTTACTAACTGTGACTGGCCAAACTACTTATATCTAGGATTAAGATGGATCCTTGATAATAATGTTGTTTTCCTAATTTCTTTTGGGGTTATTTTTGTCTTTTTAATTAAATAATTTGAGTTTATACTTAAACTTAACCTATTTATGCATTTTAACACTATTGTTTATTCATGTTGATTACAATAGTTTAATTTACTATCTCAAATAAATGTTACACCTTGTAGGTTAATATGATGCTATGCAATTGGGCTTTAAAATTATAATTGTTAAACTTAAATAATTTATACTAGAAATTAGATGAGTTAGGTCTTAAAAAAATGGTTCATGCTAAACCATTAGATAAATAATCTCATTTGATAATTATAATTATCTTTTAATTTATAACCTAATGTTTGTAGCTTAGGTTGAACATGATACAAATGGAATCGCCGTTTGAATTAGCAATCCAATACTTGCATCAATGGTGATATACAAAGTCCTAGATTATTCTCTAATCTGATTTCTCTCTACTTGAAATATTTGCTTTTCTTTTGTTCCTTAAATTCATAATGATAATTAAACTCCTCAATTGACTTATTCTTTATAAATGGAAAAGTTGAAATTTGAAATCACTATTGTTTCTCGCGAGATTGACACTCTGCACTCACTAGTCTACAATTAACCTTGTGCACTTGCAAGTAAAAAGAGTTTTTAAAACTAAACATAAAATCCACATCAAATATTATGAACTAAACTCCCTTATTTGCTGCCAATCACTTGAGCACCCAAATTTGACCTTGATGCCTTATGTACCACTTATTCTAATCTTCAATTCCTTGTGTGATTTTGTGGACTTTTGAGTTTTTGAGGTCTTCCAAGTTTTTTGCACAACTCGAACCAATTTTCGTCATTCCTTTGCTTCACTTATTTCCTATAAAAATCACAAAAACTCACCTAAAGACCTTAATTAACCATTATTAAGAGCTAAATTCTAAGTGAAATTAAGTGTAAAATTATCATATTTTGAACATGAGTAAGTGCTCCTGCACTCAAAGTTTGCTCATCCTCGAATAGAACAAAATAAAAATACTAAAATGCAATTCAGTCTCATAGGAATCATATTGCACTTAGCATATGTAACCAGCTCTTTAAACCTATTGCTTCCTCCAAGTATACAAATGGGGCCCGTAAGCCGTTACTGAAGATATAACCACAAAATCTTTTTAAAAACATGGAAACAAGACACATATACAAGGACAAAAAGAAAAGGGAAAAAACACATGCACATCTTGGTCAATTAGATCGTCGTGAAACCTAGCTGCTAAGCTATGTACTTGTAGAACACTCATCAAAAGACACATAGCTTACAAATACAACATGGGTTTTCACTTCTTCCCCGACACTAGACCATGGCATGATATGTACACCCAGGTACTTCGTGCATAAGTATATTAACCATTAGAAATCAAGTTACTAAAGCCGACAAAGTCCTTTATTACGTATTTAAGTGACTCCTTTGGTCATTTACTCCCTTCTTTTTGGATCTTCAAGATTCAAAAATAGACATCCAACAACCTGCTTGGCCATTTATACATACTCGGGGCTTCCCTTATTCAAGGGTTATTTAATAGCAAGTGGGAAACCCTTATTTCATTGCCAAATAGAGTTGTATAGCAACTACAATAATACATTTCAAGCCAATTAGGATATGGAATGAAGATAGTGGTTTTAAATGTTGATGTCTTTAATATTCACTTTCAACAACAATAATAACAATTTCGTTTAGTGTGGGTCCTACTTTTGCAAGGGTTTGGAGAGATCCTAATATAGGCAGCCTTACCCCTGAACAACTCATATGGGGTTTTATTCATTTCACCAATTTTCTAGATTTTTCATTAATTTAGGGGCTCGCATGAAGTCACTAAGTAAACAAAAGGTTTTAATGCTAACTTCACAACATTATACTAGCACACGACTCAACAACTAAGCCACTGGTGATCATAATCGCCCAAAATGACATATATATCAACTCTTTTTGGATTTTCAACAAATTACAAAATTGTACAAGTGGCACCTCACTGCCTCCGCCAAAACTCCACAGTATGCCCATTATGGGAACCAAGGCACCAGCAACAAAGAACCACAAACCCATAACAAAACAAACAAATGTTTACAAACCAATAACATCACCCTTGACCAAACATAAAATCACGCAAACATAACAAGCAATGGTGATCATGGTCATCTCTTGATGTAACAACATATCAAATTTCGCCTTAAAATTCATCACCTGACAAATTAACATACCTAATATACACAACCATATACAAAAGAGATAAAAAGGAAAAAAAAACAAGAGAATAGGCAAGGTGTGAAATGATCATACTAAGTTGGGTACTGATTGTACCAAATTAGGCCCTCTAGGATGTTGCCACTTGAGGCTCTAGGAATCGCAGTCGCTCCATATCATTACCAAGTCGCCATCTATCTCTATCAAAACTCATCGTGACTACTCAAATTAATGGGAAAAACCCTCAAATAAGTGAAAAATAGTTAGCAGCAATTAGCTATATAAATCAAATACCTAAAAATAGGGGTCTCCCTAATTGTCTCCCGCTTGTAAGTCTTAATACATAAATCCTCGAGAAAAATCCCAACCTTTATTGGATCTTTTGTACAAAAACTCTCCCTACAAAAAGATTGAACTACCATGCTTGCACTCACATCCAAACCCTTATAAACAATTTGGCACAAATTCCTTCTCTCTAATCCATGATAAGGCACAAATTCTTTCTCTCTAACCATTGATAAGGTATTAGGAAGTAAGCAACTTGTTGAACTTATTTATATAACCCAAAAAGGCTCTTGCAAGTTGGAAAAAAGAGAGGATTTCATTCATAAGTCTAATGGTCTTACTGGTGAGGAATTACCTCTTAAGAAAGATATCAACAAAGGAACTCCAAGATGAAGAAGTCAAACTAAACTTAAGATCATATGGACCCAATTCTTAGCATCTTCCTTAAGAGTAGAAGGAATGAATTTCATCCTCGCATGATCAGTGGCACCCTACGAATGTGACTCAAAGAACGTACCTTCTTAAATTCCCGAATACACAAGTAAGGATCTTCAATGTCAGCAAGTTTGCAAAGCATGTCAACATGAGCTAGATTAAGCTCGAGCTGTAATCACAAGGGATATGGGGGAGGTCAAAGCAGGATCTTTGGGAATTAAGTTTGGGGAGGATAAAAGCACCCCACAATGAAGGTGGTGCTTTTGGTTCAATTCTTTCGACAAGGGATTCATCAAGATTGATAGAATTGGATTTAACATTGACCACATTGAAATCCACAACAAATAAGATAAGATCAATCTATATGATAAAACAAAATCTTCTACATACTATAAAATATTTCACATGTAATGTCGGAGGTATAGTCCAACATGCAGTAATTAGGATATACAATTCATTTGCCTTCTTTTTAAATCAAGGAACAAATTTGAGCTCGTTGGCACATTAGTACACTGATCGGTGCATGTTACGTGATATTTTATGTCTTTGAAATTTTCCTTTTTTTTTTTTCAAATTTCTCATGTTTTAGAACAAATACAAAAAAATCCGGGTATCAATATGATTCTATTGAAAAATCAAAATAAAATAACATATGTTATTCAAAACTTTATGATAAAGTTAGTGGGCTTCTTTAAAATATAATTTTAAGTTTTTTTTTCCTTACGCTCTTTTAGATCAAAGATCTTTAGCTAAGAGTTTCTTGTTGATTATAGATTATAGATATTGTGTCGATATTTTTTATCATTCGTAATGAAAGCCTTAATTAAAATTTTAAAAAGCAAAAGAACAGAAAAAGCAATATTAACTTTGTCACCATTATGATCACCAAAAAAAAAAAGAAAAGAAACTTTTTTTTTTTTTTTTGGGGGGGGGGAAAAAAAAAAAAAAAAACCTTTGCTAGTAGCAGAGCCTACTGCTTCGAGGCCCTTACCAGGTGCCAGCGAATTCCAACGGCGTTGCTGTATTTTCTGGTCGCAGCAACACAGTGATTCTCCGGGTTAGCCGAAGAGAATTGCTGAACAGATGCCGCTCAAGAAAGAACCCTGCAGAAACTTTCAGCGTGGCAGGTAACTCCTTTTCACTTCGCCTTCTAGTTTCTCTCTCCTCGTCACTTCTCTCCTATGTGGTGTGCCCCTATCTGCTTCTTCTTCTTGTTGTTGTTGTTTTTGTTTTTTGCCTTCATTGGGTGTGGGCATCCTTGAATTCTATGAATTTTTTTGACACTCTGGGTTTTGAATGTTTACTGTTTTTTGGGGGGGGGGAGGGAAGATTGGGAGGTGTTTGGAGATTGAAGATGCCCATTTTGGCATTGATTTAATGGGGTGAAGGATTGTTAGAAGTACGAAAAAATCTTCATTTTAGATGACAAATGAAGACTTGAAGTAGTAGGAACAAAATGAATGAAAAGACATTGGAAATAGGATGAAGGGGCCTGAATTTCCTTTGTCTCGTTAGTGGGAAATAACTTGGGTATGATGTGAGGTTGAGGCTTGACATGATTATGGGGTCATTTCTTTCTAGTCTTGTAGGTAGTTCAAAATTGCAAATCCGTATGGTTGCTGTCTATTGCATTTTGCCAAGATTGGAGTTGCTTATTTGGGGCAGCATATAGAGGCGGTTGGTTGATGTTTTGAGGAGTTGGATCCAACTGAGCTCTGTTCCATGGAATTACACAATTTCTGTATGAAAACTTATTGGTTTCTTGCTCTTGGTGGTAGGTTTGGAACACGGATCTAGCTGATTTCAATAATAAAATCAGTTGACAATAAGTTGCATGCAAGCTCTTTTTTGTTTTGTTTTGTTTTGTTTTTTGGGGGGGGGGTGTCTTTAATTTTTTTGACTTCAAAGTAAGTTGATTCATACGGTGAGACCAGCTTGTTTGCCATGATGTAGGAAGCAAATAAGAAACAATGTCACTGTTTGACTGTTTTGAGTGGCGATCCCTCCCTCCCGAAAAACCATTCACCCAAAGGGGTTTTTTTTGGTTGCGAAGGGGGTAGATGTTGATTGGAAGTGGCAGGGTGTCTGAAATTTTATTCAATGTATGTCCACTTGAAGATTTCTTGGAATTTTTATACTGAAACTCGGATAATTTTACAGGCAACAGTATAGGGGAACACCATCGGGATGCCCCCCCCCGAGATTTTTGGGGGGGGGGGCGGAGGCACCTTGGAAGATGAGGAATGAGGGGAGGTCATGGCTGATTTTCGCATTTGCATAAAAAAATTTGCAAAAAAAAATAAGGCTAGTGATAAATCTTAAGCATATGTAACTGTGCATATGATCAAATTTGTGACTTAAGGTAGTGCTAGCACTGTGGTAGGTTTTAGAACAAATGGTATTGTACTTGGTTTATAGCTGAGCATAGTGGCTCTTGTAATGAAGAAGTCCTATAGACGGTTTTGGTTATGTTCTAGAACTTCTCAACGGATCATCTATGGGTAAACCTCACTTTGAATTGTCCTTTATGTACAGTTGTACACCAATGATTTCGCAACTGATATGTGTAGAGGCTCTGTAACTTCCAAAAAATAAAGGGGTTCTCTTGGGATTCTAAGCAACTCTTTATGTTTGGAGCCTTTGTGCATCATTGTGAGAGATGGTGGAAGTGGGGAGTTTGATGCTTGAGCTTGACATAGACACATGGCATGAATACACGTCATGGCAAGTGTTTTTTTTAAAAATGTAGGACGCACATAACAGGGATAAATTATTTTTTTTCTCCCATGTTCTTTTCCCATTTTACATATATAAAAAAGTACTTGATAATTTTTGCTATTTGCTTTTTGAATATTTTCTAAAAATTAATTTCAGAGATGGAGAACAAGAGATGAAAACTACAGACATTGAACTAGCTAGATTTACTTTTTTCACCCTGGCTCCCCATGTTGGCTGGTGCAGTTTTAGGCTTTCTAAGTGGTGCATGAAAAGTCAGAAGCTGATGCATAGGATATCATCAAATGTCTTAACTGTCCCCTACTTCTCATGTACATTTTGGGAGCCAAGTACTTCAAAGTTCAAAGATGTTTGAAACATTTGTTAAAAGTGTGTCAATGCGTGTCAGAGTCAACAACTTTGTTATACACTTGTTGTAATGTATGCCCTCTCTATGGGATTTTAATGTTTCTATTTTTGTTTCTCCTGTGAAGAAAGCCACTACTTTTGGCACAGTTGGAAATATTTTTGTGACTTTATGATATTCTTATTACATTCCTCTCCAAATTATCTAATCTATCTCTATTCCTACTTTCCCAGTCATATAATGTGATAGTTTGAAGCTTGTCCATTTAGCTAAACTTCCCCTTTAAGCCTGAACTGTCATTCTTTTTATGACCAAGGGAGTATAATGTTTCAATTAGTTTTCTCTGGAGCCTGTTCCTTTTGTAGTTCTCTTGGTTTTCCTTCTGTTCTTATTGGGCCTTTTTTACTTTTGTGTTTATAGGAAGAGCATAACATGGACAATCTATAAAATTGCCTTGTCCCCAATTGCTCTGATTTGCAGATCAGTTGATACCTTTAGGTGGTGTTCATTCAGGATATCTTGTCACATAAACTTTTTGTTGTTGTTGTTTATCAATGTATGTTATGTCTAGTTTGTAGTTGTATTAATCCTTGTGGTAGCAATAGCATTTATGAATGTAAAGAATGAGATCGTTTTTTCATTAAGGATTGAAATCATTGTCCTCCCCCTGTCTTGTATTTTTGTGTATTTGTAAATATTGGAACTTTGCTTAACTAAATTGACTTGAAAGGAATAAAAACTGGAATTAGACAATAGACGAGCATGCCTACTCAACAGAGCAAAACCTTTTATGGCATGAAATTTAAGAAATCTGGAAAATCACTGGCAAGTTGATTCCTTTACGAGACATTATTAAAGGTTAAGATCATCGCCCTAACTTCCCATTTGTTTCATGAGTTATGCTTGTCCGAATTATTGGTTAATTTTCACTTCCCTAATCATACATTATTCATACTTCTTGTAGTTGCCGCTACGGTGACAAATGTAAGTTCTTGCATGTCACCCAGCAACAGCCAAGGGCCAACACCTTTGGATTTGGTTCTCAGACTGGATCACCTTTCCAGCAGCCAAATTTTCAGCAGCAGAAGCCCAACCCTTTTGGTTTTGGTGTTCAAAATAGTGGTCCAGCAAATAGAGCTTCCAATTCTGGCGGATTTAAGCAGCCGAATGCATTCAAGGTGCATACTATCTAATAGTTCTTAGGAAAAGACTGAGCATAGAAAATCAATGTGCTGCTGTTGCAGGTTTTTTCCTTACAGTTCTGCATTCTTGGAGAATTCTTTCAATTCTGAATTTGCCAACATGTTGGGAAGCTTTTAGGCTCAGTGATATATGTCAAGTTATGACTTCTAAAGAAAAAAAATCCTTGTGTTTCTACTAATTTGCAGCCGTTTGAAAACAAGTGGATCCGTCCACAGCAGCCTGCAAATCAGTCTCAGGCATCTAGTCACATGTAAGTTTCTTATCAAATTTTCATGTTTCTTCAACTGTAAAAGAAAAATAAAATATTTCCTGTGCTTAAGTACTTCGTCCTTTCATCATATTCTGAATCATAATCTGATGCCTCTGTAGGTGCACAGATCCCGATTCCTGTAAACGGCAAATTGGCGAAGATTTCGAGCAGGAGAGACCGCTTTGGAAGCTTACTTGTTATGGACACTACAAATAGTATGTTTCCCGGCCACCCACATTCATGTATCTCATTTTGTGATTATAGTTATTCCTTCTTAGCAAAGAAACTTGCATATATATTCATTATTCATCAATCTTAATATGTCAGAACTTGAGTTACCCCAATCAGCTATGGCATTGGATGATTAAGTGCTTTCGTAGATATTATGAAGTAGCGCGTTTCTGATACTGTTATCATCACAAATGCCTCTTTTTTACCATTTACTTGTATGAATTCAATAAAAAGTAAAAACAACGACCAATAGTTTATATCCTCATTAAGAACAGGCAGATGCCAGGCTGGAGGGCTATTCCTTCTGAAAGTACTCGTGATCTTGAGCAAAAGACCTCTTTCTTATTTGGTTTAACCCTAAAGTAGCCATTACGTTTTGAAATAAATCCTTGGAGGATTCATGTCCAACTTATAGTTACCAGATTCTCTCAACCCCTAGCGTACTGCGAACTGATTCGCGCGAACCAGAACGTGATACTTTAGCGTGCCAGTTCACCAAATCTGCCTAATTCAGCGAACCCATCTCCTACCACAATGGTGTTGTGTATTTTCGTGATTCATAGGCCAAATTTGAAGAAAATGGAAGGATTTTTGAGGCTGCCATGAACAGCTAAGCTTTTTACAGAGCAAAACGAGAAGAGGAGAGAGAGGGGGAGAGAAATTGTGATTAATCGGAAAATGATGCCCCCTGTGGAGAGAGGGAGGGGAAAGAGAAAATCCTCAGATCTAAATCATTTTATGAGGATCAACAATAAGTGAAGTTTTGAATTGGCGGACTAGATGTACCAGTAATGACGATCGCGTACTGGATTCTCCACTAGGCGCCGAATCATGTACCCAAATCCGTCCCACGCACCGGAGCGTACTGTGTTCCAGCCAACTATGGTCCAACTCATCTAATCCCCTCCAAAACTTTAATCAGGTTATGGGTATTGCATTCCAAGAGAACTTGTCATAAAACAAAATGGAGATAATCAGATTCTTCCTTGACTCATAACGAATGAAAAAATGGACCCCTTTGTTTCTTTCTTTTTACATCGTTTTCTGTGCATACCATGGTGTACTGTACCATCGATTGAACGGTAAACTGAATCTGTAACACAGTTAGGGGTGCCGGGCTTGGTTCAATGTTTGGATAGAAGGAGGCCTAGTTTCCTGTCTTCTAGTAGTTTGGCAGATGAAGGCAACAAAAGTGGCCTCAGAGGTCACAGCTGAGTTACTGCCTCTGTTGAAGTATTGTTAACTTCAGAGATCGAAAGCATCCAGTTCTTTATTGGTCGTGAACTGGTCTAGCAAGATTTTGGTGTATCATTGTCTTTTCTACGGAGATTTCCTTTCATGGGGATAATGGTATTTTTGAATCCAAAACATTCAAGGTGTATGCAATTCTGGTTGCTGCTTGCTTCCAAGTTCCACTATGTGCAGTTGTCTCTTTGGATCTTTGGCCTACATTCTTCTTATCATAATGTCACTCCTTGGTTGAAAACTGAGTTGTCTTGGTATGTGGAGTAGGTGAATACTACATTGAGCTCCTGACAAATTTGTTGAAAACTGAATTCTCCCTCTATGTGGAATAGTCGAATATGCTATATTAATATCATATTCTCATGGCAAACTACATTCCTTGATTTGAGGGAAAAGAAGTTCAGATAATATTTTCTTTTGTAGCTTGTCATGTGATATTACTGGCGATGTTAGCTATGAAGAATTGCGGGCTGCTGCCTACGATGGCGCTAAACGTGGAATTAGTTTGCAGTCAATTGTAAGTTTCCAGCTCTATTGTTTCTTGCACAACATATACTCTGCTGGATGTGTCACTTCAAGAACCTTAGATAATTATCTTTTACACTGTATCAGTGTTGTCTATGTCTAGCCCGAGTTGTATTGACCACTTTTGCACTTCAGGATTATTTGAACTTTTCACAGTTAAAAATTGTGCCTATTATAAAAGCCATCATTCATACTGCTTTGGTTGAACGTTTGTGTGGAAGCGAGCAGATATGGGGGCTCGTGTTTTATAGTTAAGACTTTATCTTCTGTAATCGGGCTTTTCATAATTTAGTAAGTCTGCACTCTGAACCCTTCTTTGCAGGTTGAAAGAGAGAGGAATTTACTAAATTCCAAGATGATTGAATTTGAGAACTTGCTTCGGAATCCTTATACAAAGCAGCCAAATCTTGCTCAATCCAGCCAAAGTCCATTTCCTGCAGTTGGTTCCACTATATCCTCTTTGCCAGCACAAAATATCGGCCCTCCTGCTGTTTCAAGCTTTGGTCAAGTGGCTCCATCACTCAACATGACATTTGGTGTGAGGCAAGTATCGTTGTGGCTTTCAGATACCCATTTGACCAGCACCATCGATTACTATATTTTATCAAGGTTCATTGGTATATCTAGTTTCGCTTTCGCTCATCAGCTAAGCGTACCATCATTGCAGGCCTTCTAACCCACCAAATAATGCTTTTGGACAATTCCAGGGCTCTCCAGGGCCATTTGGGGCTAGCAGCTTGCCTTCAGGTAGGAAGGTGTATATATGGTTTAAAATTTCAGAGCATCTACCATGTATTACCCTTACTAGTGTATTTCTCTTCCAAATGCTGTCATCTGTTATGTTACCTGGACTCGGTGAGAACTGTCACAACGGATGAGTTTTCAGAAGTGATGCTTGGCCATTTTCTAAAAGTTGTGTGCGCTTTTGGTCCAGAATAAATTTTGAAGTGTTCATGTCCATGTTAGGGCGTTGGGTGTCCATTATGTATGCTTGAGCTAAGGAATAGAAGTCCGAGCAACATAGTTCATCTTGTGAATGAATTAAAATTCTGTCGAAGTGTTGATGGTGTGTTTCTAACTAATACAATCTATAGCTTCCTTTGGCAGCCAAGTTCCTGTGCAGACAGGTACAAATCCATTTGCATCCAGTGCTGGAGCCTTTGGTAATAATGATATGAGTACTCAAGGTAGGCAGCTGCCCTCAACCTTTTCATCATCGCCACAGTTTCTGGCTCCACCAGCCAATCAGCCACCTACGTTTTCAAATGCGCCCAGTGCTGCTAATGGCATTGGACAAATGTCCACGAACATTGGAGTGGGGTAAGTTTGTAAAAGGAAAATCATTTACTTTAACATAAAGATCTTAGTTATCGGGATGACCCTTGCACTCTGATAGGGCCCAAGGTCCTGAGCGACCTGAAGCCTAAGGTGGTGATCCTGTTTCCTGATGCAGGGGGTTTTTTATGATCTGGAGGGAAGCCCTTAAATTTCTTAGATAGTAGGCAAACATCCAGTGGATTGGCTTTTCGTTACCACGAGGACCCCCCCCCCAAAAAAAAAGAGAATATCCTATGGATTCGCTTCCATCTTTGTGATGCCCTTTGTGTCCATCATTCATCGTATTTGACATTTGTGCTGCAACCCTTTGCATCTAAGCCCCTAATTGTCTGAATTTGCAGAGATAATAATGTTTCACTGGAGGTCTCCGCTGTAGATGCAAGCATTTGGATGAAAGAGGAGTGGAAACTTGGTGAGGTAAAACTTGATATTATGGGATTTTCAATATGGAGGAGCCTACTTCCTGCATTGTGTATTTGTATCTGTTTATAGTTGGTGCATGGAGATCATTGTTTTGGTCTTTTGCTGAATGTTTGAAGCTTCACAAAGTAGTGGGCTGTAGTCTGTTGCCCAAAAGCCTCCATTCTGAAAATAATAGAACTAGGTTGTGAGGTGAAATGAAAGGTAACATCTGATGATAGCAGTGAAAATCAATGACAGCAACAACCTAGTATGTATCCTATGGTTTATGGGATTTGGAAATTCAACAAAAGCATGAATTGTTTAAACATCTTTATCTGGATATGTTGGTTTAAAAGTTGTGGAGGCTAGTATGGAAACTTAAATCTTTTTTTCCCCCTAGGTAAGAAATCTACATAAGGTTGTATTGGTTTTTTTTTTTTTTTTTTTTTGGGGGGGGGGGGGGATGTTACTTGTGAGAAGTTAGAACAAAGAAATTCTTTGGGATGAATACAACGGTATGAATACAATGGTACTACTGGATCACGTACAATTTCGAGACTGTTTTGAGCTTTGTTTCTAAAACAAGAATGGTATTAAGCATGGTCATTCTGCCTCACACACACTGTAAACAGATATATATCCTTTTTTTTCTTTTAACATAGAAAAGGCATTGCCTCGAGTACGCAACCTAAAAAGATAGACTGTTAACTGAAGTACTCGAAAATACTCCTACTTAATTTCTTATAATAAAGCCATTTGCACGTACAACTATCTGTCCAAAACATTTTTGGGTCCTAGAATGCGACTCCGTGCTTGTCAGCCATGTGAGAGGTAAGACTATGTACATCTGAATCATGGTATATTGCCTCATCAGTTAGATTCAGATTGGATGGGGCTTGTTTTTGATGTTCTAACCCACTGGCGATGAGTAGGCCTTAAAAGCTGTGTAAGATGGCGACCTATATTATGCTATCGGGCGTATATACTCCTATAAGCCACGTGACACTTTTACCCACGTGTTTTGTTATATAGACAAGTTTTACTATGTTTATGCTTATGTGGCTTTTGGAGGTACATGCTCTTAGGGGTATGATAGAGGAATTGGCTTAAGATAGGAGAATGATAGGTGAAAATTACCATCATTACACTACAGTAAGGGAACACTTGTTTTCCGACTTCCGTATGCAATTTAACTAATTAGGCAGTCTCTAGCAACTTTTTACGTAGATGATCTGTTCTAAAGATGTTTTCGTGGTCCTTCTGTACAGATCCCAGAGCAACCACCTCCTGCCCAATTTGTCAAGTAGAATTCTTCACTGGTGCAAGGAATTGAATTTTGTGGCCTAAATCCTGCAGCATTGGACTGAATCTGAATCGTTCCTTCAAACATATGGGACTGAATTTGCTCATGAGGAAAGAAATTTGCCGCTTTTCCTGCTTTCAATTATGTGGGTAAAGCTCATGCCCAAGGCCAAGGACACACTTAAACACATATTCTTTTTAGATGATCTTGCATGTTCGAGGGCTTGAGCTGTTGAGGATGAATTGCGTAAATACTACTGATACAGCTGCTGAGCCTTTTTTTTCTTAACCGATTTCATCAGATCTGATTTCTGATCTTTGTGCTTGCTTTGATTGCTGGTCATACGTGTCTGCCCTGTTACACTTAGCCATGTTGGTTCCCATACATGTAATGTCTTATATAGAGCAGGTGTTGTATAGATGTTGCATCTAAGAGATCTCCACTGCATACGATCGAATGTCTTTGATATTCACCATGAAGCATATTCCTCAAGAGAGTCCGCAATTGTTTGTCAGCATAACGGATGGATCATGTTATGCAATGCAGCCTGCCGTTAATTTGCAACCAATCTCTCTCTCCCTTTTTGATGACAGAGAATTTGTTCTTAATAAATTAGTATGGAGTACTAAGTAAATGACTTTAGGTAGCGTTTGGTTGGAAGGAAAATAGTTTTCTCGGAAAATTATTTTATGTGGAAAATGGTTTTTCAAGGAAAATTGATTTTTTTGTCACATTTTCCTTTGTTTGGTACAACGAGATAAATTATTTTCCATGGAAAAAAGGAAAACGCCAACTGAATTATTTAAATATTGAAAAATATCGATTGAATTGTTACAGCAGAGATAAATGTTGACCGAATGAAAGAATTTTGAGCTTAAAATTCATATTTGAGTTTTTGTAATACTTCTTCTCACATAATCAAGTTTCGATCTAAATTGTTGAAATTGTTTGAGTGACCAAAAATATCAGTTGAATTGTTTAAGTGGTAAAAAATATTGATTGAATTGTCGTGATGGAGAAAAATGTTGACAAAATGAAGAAATATTGTATTTAAAATCTGAATTTGAGCCTATTTTGATCTTTTCTATCTGATGATAAAGTTTTGATCAAAACTATTGAAATTGTTCTAGTGGTGAAAAATATTGATTGCATTGTTTAAGTAGCAAAAGATATTGATTGCATTGTCATTATGAAAAAAATATTGACCAAATAAAACAATATCAAGCTCAAAATCTGAATTGAGCTTATTTTAATATTTTCTTTTTGATGATTAAGTTTCGATCCAAACTGTTGAAATTGTTTTAGTGACGAGTTGACTGAATTGTTTTAGTGGCAAGAAATGTTGATTAGTCGTGGCGGAGGTAAATGTCGACCAAATAAAAGAAATTTGAGCTCAAAATTTGAATTTGAATTTATTTTAATCTTTCCCATCGGATAGTCAAGTTTTCATTCAAACTGTTGAAATTGAATTCTATAGCTAAATTTCAGCTGACCATATCGTTAAACAGTTGAAAGAAGAAAATCAAATTCTTATCTTCTCAAAAAGGAAATTATTTTCCTTCATTGAGGGAAAATCATTTTCCTTGGAAAGTAGTTTTCCATCCTTTATTGTGCCAAATAGAAAAAAATTAAAAAACTATTTTCTGAAAAAATCATTTTCCTTCCAACCAAACATTACCTTAATAAAACAAAATGTGACTACTTACCACTGAGGACATCCATCACAATATCCATCATTAGGGGAAAAAAATACTCCAATCCCATTAACATTTTCGAAAGGGCGTAGTTTGACCATCGTTTTCTTTTGGGCAAAACACATCATGTCATAAGTTTAAATATTAATACGTATAAGGTAACAAAAATTCTTTATCAGTCTTAAAGTAATCAAATTATCATAATATATCTCTTGGATTTGACAGTTAAGGATACCTTCCTTCTTGAATTTGTTTTATCAATACAAATGATGAAATGAATGGAGTAATGGACTAATTTATTGGATCCATAAAATAATATATTATGCGAATGGAAGGAGTAATTGATATGAGCGATAAAGTTGTAATAGAAGTGCAAACTCTCTCTCCAAAAGGAAGAACTTTTTAGTACTCTTCGATAATATCAACCATTTGAAATGAATGCCAATGAGAGCATATAGATTTCTCACTGGCTGTTCAATTTAAAAGGTCATTTACTTCT
Source organism: Carnegiea gigantea (assembly GCA_029747015.1). NCBI lineage: Eukaryota > Viridiplantae > Streptophyta > Magnoliopsida > Caryophyllales > Cactaceae > Carnegiea > Carnegiea gigantea. The sequence continues at coordinate 143,643 of JAKOGI010000821.1, read as the reverse complement.
TTCATTACACCATTCCTCAATATTACAATTGTAAATTATTTGTTCTTTTATTAAAAATATCTAACCAAGCATTTAAGCCTAGATGATGAACATGGGTTATGCACCCTTCATTTTATTATATTCTGCCGAATTGACATTTCGTGAGGCATAAAGCACTTCCACCTACTGCATCAGAAAGTTGGCCACCGCCTTGTATCTGTTATCCCCCCACCAAAAACACCAACACTAAAGAGAACAGCATGATCGCCCAAAAAAAAAAAAAAAAACAAAATAGAAGAGTACAGTATAATCAGAACTTTGCACCGAGTTCAAATGGTGCTCGTTCACCTCCTATATTGAACTTTAAAGTGCTACGGCCCACAAGCATACTAGAGCACAAGCAACGGTCGGAGCTCTTGCCTTAAGAGCTGTGCCGATCCGTTCGCGTCGTGTGTAGTGTCATGCTGTTTTTTGTTTTGTGTCTTAATTTTAATGATTTTTTTATTTTGGATTTTAAAAATAAAGTATATTATAGAGTGGTTTCATTGGTATTATGAGCTAAAATTGTGAACCTCGTATTATATAGATAAAAATTTAAGAGTCAAAATATTAACTCACAGGTAATGTGGAGGAAATAGATCCCGACTTATGAACTAAAATTTTAACTCATGGTTATATATGCTCTTGTAATCTTGACAAAGTAAATCCATTATACATTACAGAAATCCAATAAACCAACCATCCTTGACTTTGTGGAAGATTTCATTCTTTGCAATCAAATATTGCTTTCAAATATTATTGCTTATAATTTTATGTTTATTTTTTTTTAGAGTATTGGTTTTATTACTGGTTAAAATTTTGAAGAAGGAAATGATTCCAGAGAATATTTGGAAAACCAGAATTAATATATAACCCCTAAAGTTCACACAATTGCCCAGTATTTTAATTAGGTCAAGAGTTTTATTGGTTTTATCTTATAATAATTTTAATTTATTTTTGTGGCTATGTTCTTTAAAGGTATATTCATTATGAGATATTGGATGACTAGATAGCAAGTTTGACTAGCAGAAACTTTGACTAGTTTTGTTATATTGGAGCAAATCTGACTAGCAGTTTGCATATTGAAGCAGTTTTGAAGCAAATTTGTGAGTAGATTGGAGCATATTTGATTAGCAGATAGTTGTTTGAGCAGGTTAGAGTAAATTGAAGCAAATTTGACTGACAATGAGTAAGTTTGAACATGTTGAACCATATTAGAGTAGGTTGTAGCAGGTAGTAGGTTCAATATATTCATAACAAATAGACAATACGTGCAAATAAAATAGTTTGTTTTACTAAGAGTTTTCCTAGAAAGCGTTTGTTTTTCACCTATGAAATGAAGGGAAAGTATTCACCAATGAAATCCAGAGAACGTTAATTCAAGTCGTGGTTGAAAGTATTTTTTGTTCCCCCAAAAACGGTGTTTATTATTTTAAAAAAAAAGAGCTAACTTGACTGGACCCAAAAGCAAATGACAATCTTATTGATCCAAATATAATCCGACTCGAGACAAATTGACTTATGATTAAACCAAATGTTATGACAACATAATCAAATGTCAACCTAACTTCAAGATACATTATAATCAGGGCCTGACACCTAGTTCAAATGATAATCATATGTGAACTTTGAAGTGCTATGGCCTACAAGCATATTATAATTTGGACAAGGTAAACACATTACAGAAATCCAATAAACCGACCATTCTAGGGAAACGAGAAGATGGTTGGATATGCTGCAAATGGTCAAACATGATCCAGACCACTCCTTCGGTCCACGTGTCATCAAATTTCAAAACACTAGTTTAGTCCCACCCTCCCAAATATAAACGAGCACAAACAACACAAACCGAGATACTATTGAAGTTGAAAATCCAAGATACCATGGAAGATGGAGGCATCGAATTCGAAGGGGAGACCCCGACTAGGCCTCGCCGTACTAAAATCAACGGGGAGGAGAGAGAGATTAAGAGTAAGAAGAGGCTGAAACTTGAGACAGAGGAAGAGCAACAAGGAAGTTGTGAGAATTTTAATGCGTTTGGCTCACCCCAATCTGGGAGCCCGGCGCTCATTATATAGAAACGAATATACAGTCAATTTACAAGAAAGTCTCTATCCACTATTACACCACCTCAATCTATATAGGAGGGGAACGAATGGACAAATTGGACTTTAAAAATGAAAATTGACTAGAAGACAACCCTTTGATAAAAATAATAGCTAATTGGAATTGAGTGGGAACATAACGTACTACAACATCACCATCAACTACACGCTCACGAACGAAGTGGTAGTCCACATCAATATGTTTGGAGCGATCATGATGACTGGGATTAGCAGTGAGATAGGTGGCACTGATGTTGTTACACATCACACAAGTCGCAGTAGAGAGCATAATCCCAATGTCAGCAAGGAGCTTCCGAATCTATATAGTTTCAGTAACGGTGTAGTGACAGCTCTATACCCACCTTCAGTAGATGATTTGGAGACCGTGGGTTGTTTCTTAGAGTATCAAACAATAAGATTGGATCCAAAGGAAACAACATAAGCTGTAGTAGAACGACATATGTCCTTGCAACCAGCCCAATCAGCGCCAGAGTATGCAATAAGGAGAAAAAGAGATGCCGCAGGTCTAATATGTAGCCCATCAGTTAAGGTACCCTGTAAGTATCTAAAAATATGCTTTGCAGCAAAAAGATGAGTAGTACGGGGGGCATGCATAAACTGGGAACTACATAAACTGCAAATGCAATATTAGGACAAGTCATGGTTAAATATTGCAATGAACCTACCATGCTGCAGTACTCTATGGGATCTTCAAGTAACTCACCATCTGAGAGGGTGAGAGCAGTCCTAGCAGCTATAGGAGTACAAACAGGTTTGCATGTATGAAGATGAAATTTGAGAAAAAGGTCAGATATGTATTTGTGTTGAGACAAAACAATCCTGAAGAGGAACGAATGACCTGCACTCCCAAAAAATAGTGAAGATCTCCCAAATCTTTCATAGCAAAGTGCTGAGAAAGTGTGGAGATAATGGAGAAAAGAAGAGATACAGAACTGCCAGCCAAAATGATATCGTCAACATAGAGAAGAAGGATAAGAATGTGAGATGCTTGCCGAAAGGTACACATGGAGGGATCCGACTGGCTACAGGAGAATCCATGTGTGAGCAAAAAACTACTAAAGTGATCAAACCAAGCACGAGGAGCTTGTTTCATGCCGTAGATAGCCTTTTTGAGGCGGCACACATGAGAAGGAAAATGAGGATCAGTGAAACCAGGGGGTTGTCGCACGTAAACAGTTTCGGTCAAAATGCCATGAAGAAAAGCATTTTTAACATCAATTTGATGAATAGGCCATTTATGAGTGATAGCAAGAGATAGAATAAGGTAAATAGTGACATGGCGAATAACAGGAGCAAAAGTGTCATGGTAGTCAATACCTACGTGCTGATGATTACCTGTAACAACCAACCTTGCTTTATAACGTTCCAGTGATGCATCAGAATTGTATTTTATTCTAAGCACCGACTTACTTGCCACCAGATTTTGAGCATCTGTATGTGGAATGAGTTCCCAGGTATTATTAGAAATCAAAGCATCAGACATGACCGCTTTCCACTTGGGATGGCACATAGCTTCCTTAAAGGAAGTAGGTTTAGGCTCAGAAGACCCAGTAGCAAGAGACAAAATGTGTTTGGGCTTTGAAATACCAGACTTAGAGCTAGTTTGCATAGGATGAATATTAGTCACAGACACATTAGAACAAGGCAAGTCGATAACTGGGGAAGACATGGTGGGAGAAGGGGAGGGGGAATGGGTCACTATAGGAACAAGAGAAGGGGAGACCATAGGAGACACCGAAGTCAAAGTGACCGTGGGAGGGGTCACCGAAGAGGGAGACCGAGGAGGGGAGGGAGATGCATGGGGCATTGGTAAGGTCAAAGCAAGTAAGGGAGCTATGAGGGGAGAGGTACCCGGACTAGGCACGCTCACAGAAGAAGGGGATGATGACTGTATTGCATGAGACGACAACGAATGTACCGATGAATCAACATTCGTAAAAGAGAGAATGTCATTAATCAGATGATTAGTGTGTGGCAAAGGGGAAACACGAGAAGAAGATAACTATTGGAAGGGAAAAACATGTTCATGAAAGCAAATATGATGACTTATGTAAATCTTTTCAGTGATAGGATCATAACAATAGTGCCCTTTATATTGATTGGCATATCCTACGAAAACACAATGTACGGACTGTGGTTGTAATTTGTTGGATGAAGATGCTGAAATGTTAGGAAAACAAGCACAATCGAAAGTCTATAAAAAAGTGTAGTCATGAATACGGTTAAACAACTTTTCAAAAGGAGATTTGTCACCAAGAACAGGTGTAGGTAATCAATTAATAGTAAAAACAACAGCAAAAGCCACTTGTACCCACTGGGTAGAAGGAACAAGAGATTGAATCAAGAAAGTCCTAACCATCTCTAAGATATGCTTATGCTTACGTTCAGCTACACAATTCTGGGCTTGAGTTCCAGGATAAGATTTTCGAAAAAGAATGTCAGATGCCAAACAATGATTCTTAAGAGAATTATTATCAAATTCCAATCCATCGTCACATTGAAAAATTTTGATTTTTTGATCCAAGTGATTCTCAACCAATTTCTAAAATTGAACAAAAATTGACAGAACTTCAGTTTTACGTTTCATAGGGTACAACCAAGTGAAACGTGAAAAATCATCCACAAAGATTATATAATATCAAAAATATTTAATAGCATCACGTGGAGGTTCCCAAACATCAGAATGTATAATATGTAATGGTGTTTTAGAACAATGATCAACCAAAGCAAACGGTAACCGTTGTGATTTAGCAAGATGACAAGTAACACAACTATGTGAAAAAATAGTACCAGAAATAGTTTTATTCTTCCTAAGAGTATCTAAAACTCGTGTGCCACAGTGACCAAGTCTTCGATGCCAAACGTTGCTAGAAACATGCAAGACAGCCAATGCAGGAACATGCTCGGGGAGACGCCTAAGGCTGACAGGATAACAAGTACCGGAAGTATGACTTGGCCTCTGTAGAAGGACATCATTTGTGGTGTTGTCCTTGACACAAAAACCAGAATCATAAAACTGAACATGACAATTGTTCTCACGACACAAACGATGCACAAAAAGAAGATTATGTTTGAGTTCAAAAACATGAAGGATAGAGTTCAGGGTTAGCAGCCTTTGATGAGTCTGAATACTTATTTTTCCTGTGTTAGCAATAGGCAATAATTGACCATTACCAATTTCAACCTGAGCAGAGCCTCAGTAAGGGGTTTTAGAAGATAATATACCTTCGTCATGAGTCATATGGGACGCCGCGGCAAAGTTTGGATACCAGAGGGTTTCACTAGGCTTAGCATGTGTAAAACTAGCCATGGCAGGAAAAGTGCTAGTAGAGCAAGGTTGATAGAAAATGGAACAGGCAGTGGCAGTGTGACCAGGTGAATGACAAATCTAACAAATAACGTTAGGACCAGAATCCAACACCCCCTTAAACGTCTCATCACCTGCAGATAAAGAATTAGTAAGCAAAACAGAAGTACATTGAATATTTAACAATGACAAGTCTGAATTACATAAAAGAGAACCTGTAGGCACGCCCCTATTGCTACTAGTCATTTGAGAGGTCTGCTTGTTGGAGTTGTTTTTGCCCTTGATGTTGTTTCGATTATTCCTGGTGCAGTTGTTGCGATTATTCTTGCCACGTCCTGAACTAAATTGGATGCACTGGTCTGCAAAGGAGTTGCAGTATCACCTTGGGACACCTGACTGACAACAAAGGCAGGATGGGTCAAGGACCCAGTGTTACGTCACCGCAAAAAGTGAATGCATAGCTCATGAACCAGCAGCTTGTTCCTAACGTCATCAACCGTGAGGACACCAGGAATATGAGTAAGCACATCAACAAAACCATCATAGTCAGAATCTAATGCACTGAGAGTATATTGGATCAGATCTATGTCAGAAACAATAGACTGAATATCAGCAAGAGAGTCTGCAATATTTTTAACACCCAAAAGAAACTCATCCATGGTTGATTCTCAAGCTTTTCAAGATTCATTAAGAGCCGCTTCAAATCCATAGCACGCGCTAGGCTAGCAGAATTTAAAGCGAGATTTGAGACGTTGCCAAATTGTTATAGAATGCTGTAAGTCTCGAACTTCTGTCAAATGGTCTTTAGAAATAGTAGCAAATAGCCAGGCATGAATCAACTGATCCAATCGAATCCATAAAGTGAATGCCAGATTCAGTTGTGGCGTTTCAGATGACAAAAAAATATGAGACGTAGGTTGAGTGATTGTGTTATTAATAAACCCATGCAATTGATGCATAACAAGAAACGACAAGAACAGAATCTTTCAGGACAAGAAATCATCAACACGTTCAAAAACCGTGGTGACAAAAGTTTTAATATTAATTGTCTAGAGGCTCAGGTTAATGGGTGGTAACTTGGAAGAAGAGCTGGACCCAGGGTCCACGTGGGGTCGCACATGAGACCACTCAACATAGTGGTGGGTGAAGAAACACCAAAATCGAAAGGAAGGGCATAAGAGGGGGTACCCACGTCGCCTGCGGTGGTATGAAGAGGCTGTGGGGGATGGTGGGCGACCACGGTCGCATGTGGGTGGGTTGTGACACCAGAAAACCCAACCTCGAGGAGGCAAATAGCACCTCGGGTAGGGTTAACCCGAGGTGAGAGAGGACCGTGGTCTGGGCAGAGGGCGGTGCGGAAGTGGGCGTGAACCCGGGCGGCATGGTCACGATGGAGCAGTCAACGTTGGTGGCGTGAGGGGAGCTAGTGTCAGAGAGAGATGCGGGGCTGTCACTGATGACCATGGCTGCGGTGCTAGGGCTGAGGGAGCTGCGGTGCTAAGGCTAGGGTTAGGGTTCACGCAGGCAAGGGAAGGAGACTAGGCTGAGGGAAATTTTATTTTTTCTAAAAAAATAAAAATTAATTAAGGGAAAGAAAATAGGAATCGTAATGGCTCTGATACCATGTGAGAATTTGAATGTGTTTGACTCACCCCAATCTGGGAGCCAGGTGCTCATTATATAGAAAGGAATATACAGTTAATTTACAAGAAAGTCCCTATCCGCCATTAAAAGTAATAAGCATGGAGGAGGTGGGGGTATTTTAGAGAATCTCATTTCGAAGTTGTCTTTTTCCAAAGCTTCTAAGCCTATCGATGTTGAAGTGTTTGAGGCCCATAGCGGCGGTGATGATGGTAGTTGTGATGGTAGTAGTGGCAGAGGAGGAGGTGGAGTGATTAATAATATTATATTGAGTTTGTTCAACTAGAAGAAGGGGGAAAGAAGTAGCTGAGAAAAATGGTGAAGGGAAGAAGGACGATGGTGAGTTAGAAAATAAGGTTGAAGAACAAAGTGAAGGGGGAGGCGTTCATGCTGGGAGTGTCATCACCAATCTCGTGCTTTGGTAATCTTTTCTTCTTTTTTTTTTTGGTTGGTAGTCCATTGTCCCCTGCCCCCCTCCCCCGGTTTTTGGGCATTATGTAGAGGAGCATCATCACTTATAAGTCTTGAATGGTTTTTTTAAAAAAAAAAAAAAACTAAATGAGAGCCCATTATTAGGTTAGACAACTCTACTAAACAGAGTACAACTGTTTCTTTCTTTTGTTTTCATTAAAATGAGTCACAAAAGATAATATAATATATAGGGAAAGTTAAACTTTAAACTCAATGTAGTTAAAAGTTTTATGCTTAATCATCAGAGTGAGACATTATTAACATGACTACATTGAATTTTAAATGTGATAGTCTTGAATTTGACTTCCGCATCCTATATATTTTCTTGCATTGTAATATTTTATTTTCTTACAAAGGTAATACCGTCTAGATCTCTTAAAATCTTACAGAAGTGAAATCTCTTCTGAAAATTATAGTTGTTGTAATGAAGCATGCATTTCTTTAAAATCCTAACTATATGAATGTGAGTTATGAAGTACACATATATACAAGTGAAAATTGACAATGGAGGTCATTTAAATGTTGATGAGGTGCTGATTTTTTTTGGTAGATAAAGTGGATCCAACATCAGATGAGGCATCCATTCTGATTCACTCCGTTGTTCATGATTGGAATTTCCAAGCTACTCTACTTCCTCTGTTCCTTTTGTTTTAAGAACCTTTCTTAGAGTTGATGATCCTCCAGTCCTCCTTTTTGATTTGTTTTCCAATTCTGACTAGATTTGAGCCCAATTTGTTGGGCTTTTAGATGTCTTATTTTTAGCTGCAAAATTTAGGGATGCAAGATGATTGATTTTTGAATCCTTTGTGTTGCATAAATGCTCACCAATTCACCACACATACGTTGCTATTTCCATGTAATTGAAGCATTCAGAATTTCTTCATTGTTTTAATATTTTGCTAAATAAAAATCAAATTTACCCTAATATGATGTGGAGTAATTATATGAAAAACACACAATAAAAATATAGCATTTTCCTTATAAGAGTTTTGATTTGAGTGGAGTTGGCTCCATACTTGAGGTCATGATATAACAACATCTTTAATGTGAATTTCTTTTAATTTGTATTGTTAAAACGGTTTTTCTAAATTTTAGTATGCATTAATTATTCCTATCCACTCACATTTTCAGCTAGTTCTTTTACTACTAAAGGAAAAATTAATAAGATTTTATGAGAAAGAGTTTTATGGCATAATTATATTGTGTGTCTTTTAGCTTCCCTCCCTCTCCCAACTACCAAGCTTAATCATGCGTGGATGAAAAATATTGTTTTAATCGAAAAGTGTTTCCAATAGTACTTAAAAGGAAAACAAAGAAGATGGCTTATGGAAAGAGTCAAAAAAATTAAAAATAATTTAGAATAATTTAAAGGCTATATCCTACTACTAAATAAATTCCACCATATGCCAAAAAAGTCAACAAAATCCCAAATAATATGAATATAACATCATTTGATGTTCGATAAGAAAGTGCTCAATAGAACTTAAACAACATCATAACTTAAACAAATATCACATAAAATCCACAAAACACTAGTGATGCTCAACAATTGTTGAGTCTAAAAACATAATCCACAAAAAATCCTTGAAAAGTTGAACCTCAACAATTAAAAAAAATTGTTGAAGTGAAAAAAACATAATTGTTGAATCTAAAAACATAATCCTTAGTGATGCTCTATTACGTTGGTCCTTTAAGGGGTCAACCTTCTTTTCATTTGCATATCCTTCACGGTGACAATAAAAATCTCATCTTTTAATTCTTGCGTTCTTGATTGTAAATCGACCCTTACGAATAGAAAAACCAGTACTTTTGGCAAAATTTTGATAAAATTGGAAAGCTTCTTGTTCACTAAGAAAGCATTGACCAATGAAGGGCCCAAACCAATTTTCTCCATTTTCATCTTCATCTGAAGGACTCATATTTAAATTAATATCATTCAGCCTGTAATTTTTTTTATCAAGAGAAAAGAATATTAAGTATAATATCTATAGTTGAACCCAAAAAGAAAAGAATCAATTCATGAATAAAGATTCTGATTTGTGATGATAGATATCATTACCTCATTGTTGTATTGGAGAACACTGAGATAAGTGGGCTTCCCATTCCTTCATGTAATTCACAATATAATTATGCCATAAACTCTTTCCCATTAATAGGAAAACAATATTCACGCATGATTAAGCTTGGTACTTGGGAGAGGGAGGGAAGTTAAAATGACACACAAAATATAATTATGCCATAAAACTCTTTCCCATTAAATCTTATTAATTTTGCCTCTAGCAGTAAAAGAACTAGCTGAAAATGTGAGTGGACGGGAATAATTAATGCATCCTAAAGAAAAACCATTGTTAAAGTAGAGCTCATATCACACCTCATTAAATTCAATAATTCTATGAATCTTTCCATTTTGACTTCCACAATACAAATCTCTCCACATTCTCTATTTAAGGGGAGTTGACGTATGTCATGCTCGACATTTATTGAATATGTTCATTATTTTTGAATATGTGTCAACTAATAAAGCAAACTTTGATATTTAAAAAAAATAATACTGATTGTCCATTTTTGTGAACAATCCTATCTTGTGTCAACTGTCATACAGTTTATACGTGGGTCCTTTTTCCTTTTCCCCTTATATTGGTTGTATATCTCCCCTAACCTTAAGGTTCTCAATTATTAAAAATAAGGATAAATAAAAGTAGAAAATCTAATCGAAGTCAAAGTTAAAAAAAAAAAAATCAAAGTGGAAACCGGAAAGACTACTCACTTTATTTCATTTCCTAAAAAAGAAAGGTTCATTCTATATTAGAGATACTTCTGAATAAGCTTCAATTTCAAAGATAAGGAAAAATAAGAGTCTTTCGATGGCAAAATGATAAATGTCTTGTTGTAAGATATTTTTTAAGTGTCATGTTATAAAACACTACTTAAGTATCTTGTTTGGACTTAAAAATCATATTGCATGCTTTTAAATTAAAAAAATAGTATGACTAACAATGAAAACATATTACGAGTTATAAATTATGTAAAATCATCTTTTTATCTATAATTTATCATATTTTTAAAGTACAGCGTCTCATATGTTCTTGTAGATAAGATTAATCCGACCAGGGTATTATTTACTATTTTTATCAGTGTAGCTGATGAATATTTAAGGTTAGCAATTCATAGTTAAGTGTATCATTGAAAATTTTATGATTTTTAATCATGAAACATGTTCATTTAAAATGAGGTATGATATTTAAAAATGTCTTGCGGAAAGACATATGTCATCACCCCTTTCGATATTTGTCTTAACTTGGCCTTTGGTGTGTTCAGAGTTAATTTTGAGGACCTGAAATTAGTCTACAAAGAATTTTAACTTAAAAGAATTTCTCCTCTAGCAAAGTCTACAACACTCATCTTAGAGAGAGTTAACTATGAATGAGAAATAGAGAGACGAATATCCGATGAATGCTTACCCTTAAATATTGAAACTTTATACGAGAATATCCAACCATTGGAGGTGTCTAGATGGCTTTTATTGATAGATACATTAAGTTATATAGGTCTGTTTGAATGCAGGGTGAGAGAGAGTAACAAGGAGTAAGTGCCTCCATTTATTCCTATTTAGGAGTGAAAATTAGAGACTATGGAAGAGTAAACTCTTATGTTTCATGATTCTTTATTTCCTTAATTCGACTCTCCATTTCCTTAATCCCCAATTTGGGGTGCAACACAGGGGTGAATGGAGGTATTTTACATATTTGCCCCTATAAGTCTAAATATAATGTATTTTAATATTAGGTAAAGGTATACATATCAATTCTTTCATTCCCGATTATTTACTGCCTTTTTTTTTCAAACAATAGTAAATCTTTACTCTTCTTAAACTCCTAAATAAAAATAGGCAAAATACTCTTATTTGCTCTTGCTTACTTATACTTTTACTCTTAGGGTGTGTTTGGTAGGGCTAAAAATTATTTTCCTAGAAAATCATTTTTCATGTAAAACGATTTTTCATGTACAATGATTTTCAGCTAATATTTTCAGGTGTTTGATAAAAGGGGAAATGAAATTTCTGAAAAATGAGTTTGATTAGCAAAAAATGAACAAAAAAGCTAAAAAGAGGCACATTAGTGAAAAAAGTAAAAATAAGTAAGATATTTAGAAAAATAGATACGGAAGAGAGAAAGAATATGAAGCCGTGTGAGCGACAAAGAAACGTAAAATAAACTTGCACTCTATTCAAAGTGAAAATATTTTCCTTTATTCTAGAAAAAATGATTTTCCCTGAAAACAAATTTACCCTCCTTGTTTTACTAAACACTGTAAAATAAAAAAGTTATTTTTCGGAAAAATAATTTTCACCCCTACCAAACGCTCCATTAATTACTCTTACTATTTTAATTTATTCTCTTTACAAATAAGCACTTCACACCAAGTCTTCAGACCTAAAAGGCCTTTGAGCAGAGTCCATACTTTCCTCTTAGGTGCTTTCCCCAACTGTTTGTTGAAAAAGTTGTGCACTTGGGTTATCTCTCCTTTGGGCTCCAATTAACTAAACAAAGCTCAATAGGCTGCAAATACCCAAATCGGCATTGTTTATAGATCAATTAATGAGCTTTTAGAGATCATCTTTTCTTATTTGATTTTATTTTGTTAAATTACAGAGCATAGAAAAGACATATTTGAAATATTTCTACATAACATAGGCGAGACTTTCCAGATTATATACTAAGTTTTGTGTATATTTTCTAACTTGGCCCTTGTTATGGATGTCTTGAAAATTACATGATAGGTCCTACCATGCCTGGCTGACAAAACTAAAAAAGTTTGCTTTAATAAAAATCTATAATGTCTAGAATATCTCATTGAACATTTGCAGTTGCTTACAGGTTCCAACACTGCTCATAACAAAGAAAGTTAGCATTAGTATTATTTATAGCATCCTAATTACTTACTCATGTATGAATAGTCAAATGGGTGCTTAAAATAGAGGTGAAATCAATCGAGATGTGCAAGTCTTCTAGACTCAGGGCTCTACTTGCAAATTATTATCTAGGATATAATGTGCAAGTAGAGCCCATGCGAGGCTCTCACTAACCTATGTTCCTAATTTTCTCACTAATTTGTATTAGTTATAAGAACAATCAAAATCAAGTCCAACATTAAGAACCTCAAAAAGAGTTGGTTGAGAAATTGATGGACATAAGTTATGGTATTCGGGGCATACTAGAGCTAAAAATGGAGCCGGTATTGTGTAATTAGAAAATTCCTGTAGGATTGATAGGGATGACAAAAATGGAGGAGTGCTTCCAGAGTATTGTGTAATTAAAAAATTCCTGTAGGATTGAAAGGGATGATCGATCATATGGTAGTCAGGCCAGCTTTGTTATATGGTTCAGAGTGCTGGCCAATCAAGAAGTCTCAAGTGTAGAGGATGATGGTCGCATAGATGAGAATGATTCGATATATGGGTGGATATACGACATTGGATAGAATTAGGAACGATGTTATTAGAGAGAATGTAACGTCTCAAAATGCACATGTTTTACTATTTGCTTTCTCCTTAATAAATACCTGAATTAGGACTAATAAACTCAATGATGGGGGTATTACTGCCATCCAAAAGGACAAGGCTGGAAGTATGTGTTATAGAAATAACATAGTTAGGCATAGCTTCAACCATACACATTTACACATTATCAAACTATATACAATCAAGTGTTAACCCACATATGGTTTATAGACCACTATCAAGTAATTCACCTATAATCTACACCTCCATCTACTGAAGATTTCGAAATACAACTCCAATATATGCATATATTATATCATTGTTGATCCCTCCAGATTTCCTTGCTCAACTTATCTCTTCAGCTGATTTGCTAGCATGGGAGATTCACTGAGCATTTGCCTAATATAAAACATGAAAAATATTTCAAACTGTGAGACGAAGCTCAGTACATGCATTCCTGTATTGTTAAATAATGTCTGCGTAAATTGGTTAGGTGCCTGCCTTGCAATTCATTTTAAGTTAAAATAATGAATGAGATAAATGTAAAACTGCATTGCTAGTTATTATCTGATAGTGAATC
>JAKOGI010000821.1:62500-125000 GCA_029747015.1 Carnegiea gigantea | reverse complement strand
TAGATATTGACCTCAATTTAGCTCGCAGTTCAACGTCCTTATACCCCTAGGTTGGTGAAACTTTCTAAAAACCTTATCATCTACCTGAACTCTAGGGATCTTCTTCTTTTATCAGCATAGCTTTTCTATCAGTTCTAATAGTCTATTTTTAAGAGTCTTCTGATGTTTGTCACCTTATTGAAGGTTGAAGAAGATCTTCATGGCCCAAAAGATGATTTTTCCATCAATGTCTACGTCATTTTAACCTGATGTTTCATTTAAATTTCTCTACTAGTATTTTCATAACGTCGGCTGCTGGGAGTTCCATGCTTTTTTCAAATATAAATGTTGGTCCTAGGTTGCAAAGTAGTACAGACTCCAACTTAAAAGAGTTGGATCCATTGATATTTTAGATGCTTGCCCATGTGCCACCAATTGAACATCAAAGTTCTGAAGCCCTCCCAAGAGGTTCAACTAAGTAATCACTACAGAGTTCAGGGTTTGTTGGCCTTCCTAGTCAGGGCATCTGCCACAACATTTGCCTTTCTTAGATGGTATTAGATCTGTAAGTCGTAATCTTTAAGCAATTCTAGTCAACGCCTTTGTCTCAGACTAAGCTTCTTCTGAGTGAAAATGTAGTTCAAGCTTTGATGATCAATATAGATCTGATGAGGTACTCCATCCAAATAATGTTTTCAAATTTGCAATGTAAAAACCACAACCGCTAGTCCTGGGTCATGGGTAGGGTGATTTCTCTCATAAGGCTTAAACTGTCGGGAGGCATAAGCTACCACTTTGTCTTTTTGCTAACTTAGCAGCTTCCTTAAACAAATTGATCAGGGAAGATGTTATCTTTGAAAAATCCTTCCCAAAACTCGATAATACCCACCTAAACCAAAAAAGTTTCTAGTCTCAATAACATTGGTGAGCCTTGGGCACTTTGTAACTACTTTCACCTTCTGCAAATCAACCTTCATCCTTTCCTTTGAAACCACATGTCCTAAAAATACCACTTCTTTCAATTAGAACTCATGCTTCTTGTATTTGCCATGTAATCGATGCTCCCTCAAGGTTTGCAACACCATTCTTAAGTGGGTAATGTGTTCATCTCTGTCTTTGGAGTAAATCAAGATATTATCTATAAATACCACCACAAAATTGTCCATATAAGGTCTGAAAACTCCATTCATAAGATCTATAAAAGCCGCGGGGGTATTGGTCAGGCCAAAAGGCATCACGGTGAATTCATAGTGACCAGACCGGGTCTTAAGTGCGGTTTGGGAATGTCTTCAGGTAAATCCTAAGTTAATGGTATCCTGATCTCAAATAAATCTTAGAAAATACTCATGCTCTTTACAGTTGATCAAATAAACCATCTATTCAGGGTAATGGGTATTTATTCTTGATGGTGATCTTGTTCAACTCTCTATAATCGACACATAACCTCAAGGTTCCATCCTTTTTCTTTACAAATAGAATTGAAGCACCCCATGGTGACACACTTGGTCTGGTAAATTCCTTCTGTGATAGCTTATCTAGCTGAATCTTTTCAGTTTTTTAAGCTCTGTTAGGGCCATACGACATGGGCTTTAGAGATAGGTGGAGCACTAGGGATTAATTCAATTTCAAAATCAATTTCTCTTTGCGGCACAGTCCCAATAGCTCTTCAGGAAAATATTTCTAAATTCATAAATGATAGGGATATCTTCTACTTTTTCTTCCTTCGGTTGAGTGTCAATAGCATAACACCAATACCTAATATATCATTAACATAATAGCTCACCTACTGTCATAACATAATTTAGAGGACAAGGTTTTTCCTCTCTTTTTCCATAAAACATATTTCTCTCCCTCGATCATCCCTTAAAATAACCTAAAGGTCCTAACAATCTATCTTGACCCCATAAGTACAGAACCAACTCATTTCCAGAATGATATCAAGACCTGACGAGTCAAATTGAATAAAGACTTCAGGTAATACTATAATAATATCCCACTAATAGTAATTGGGATAAGTTTATAAGAAATAGTACAATCAATTTTATAGTCGTTGGGTAACTTGATTCTATAATTGGTTTTTGTCTCCTTATTTTCAAGGTTCGGTTGCATGACATATCGAGTGGATATAAATGAATTAGTGGCAACTGAATCTACTAATATACACAATGGTTTTGAAATTAAAATATAGTTCCAATAACTACCGTACCAGAGGTGGCAGCTTTCTTTCTTACTCAACACATACGCCCTTCCTGCAGCTGCAGGCCTTGGAGGTGGGATCCCTTAGCTACTGTACCATATGCATTTGTTAGTTCCCACTCGGCACTCAGGAGTGGTGTGGTTAGTTCTTCTACATTTCCTATAGGGCTCTGCTAAGCCTGCAGGACGACTCTTGGGAGGAGCGAGAGTAGACTTCTTTTCGTTTACACTCTCGCTTGGAGCTCCCTTCTCGATTCACTTCTCTTCTGATTAATCGGGTTTTAGGCCCTCAACTCAATCTTTACTTGTTCCACTTCAGCGCCTCGATCATATAACTCTTGATAGATAAGGATTGGTTAACTAGCTAGCTAGTTGAGAATATGGAAAGCTAATCCTCTTCAAATATTCTCATTTTTGGTCTTTCAGATGACAAAAACTCCAGAATAAACCTAGATAGTTCTGTAAATTTGCTACTATACTACATCACAGTTACACTACCACTCATCTTTAGTTCTATAAATTCTTTCTCCTATCGTGAACGACAACTGGGTACAACTTAGCTCTCAATTCTTTCAGAATTCTACTCCAAGTGAAGTTAGGCCCTAAGAGCTTATTCTTAACAGTGTTCCACCAAATATCAGCTTCGCCAGTTAAGTAAAGCATCCCAATGTTTACCTTTGTATCCTCTAGAACCTCTACTATAGTGAAAATTTTTCTCCATCCCTTGAATCCATTCTTCAAGTCCTACTAGGTCATACTTTCCATCATGGACTTTAGGGTTGCACCGACCACCCTGTCTGCGAGTCTATCATCCTTATGAGGGATTTTAGTAGGTGCTGGAGAAATTTGTTTCATAAGCTCAGACACCAAAGTCTATGTAACGGCCCGTCTGAGGGGGGCAGGCGCGTCACCTCCGTAGATGTCCAACAAGAAACATCCACAAGACAATCTAAACTTCTCAACCTTAATTAACCTGTAAATAGGCGATAGCAGTGAAAGCTCTTGTCGAAATCTAACTAAAGTTCGGGAGGGTAAATTTACAACGTGCATTACATACATACTTAAACCGTATCCATAATGTTCTTACACATATGTAATCCAAAACATACATCCATACTTACATTTAATAAACGTAACTCATAATATAAACAAATAACAGGGTCTGCATTTCTAACTAAGTTCTGCAAAATTATTTTACAGCTAGCCAACTCTCTTAATGCTCCTGTGGTCCCTTTTTACTTCCAAAGCCTGAAAACTGGTGAGATCATGAGGTCTCAGAGCCCAGTGAAAAACACTTACCTTCCCCGTTATTACACTTTGAACATTAACTAATTAACACATAATCACGCTGTACACATACCTTATGAGATATAGACAAAACATATCATACAGCATATAAAAGACGATAAGAGAACATAATTATGCTCTAGAAATCGAAATGAATGCATATCTTTCATATCCAACATGTTCCCGAACTTCACAAACACACACACATATTTGTTATGAGGTAGGAAATTAGCCTAACTTAGTCGTACCTATCCTATACTAGGTACATTTTAAAGACTCTCGTTTTCACTTAAGTCCCTAAACAAACTCTGCTGTTACTCTATTCACTAAACTAACCATAGTTGTCCCATACCAACCATGTCCTTTGGGCTCTTAATCCTCATTGAAGGCCATAAGAAAGCGAAGCCTACAAAATCATGCTAATGGCCCGCTCGTAACAATACTTAACACATATATAAAGCATATTCCATTCAAAAGTCCATATACGTGCTTTAAACACATAGGGCGTGTTCTATTTCGCATTTTTTAGGATTTAGCTAAGAGCGTACATCTCCTTACAGCTTCTTATATCTCCTTACAGCTCCTTACAGTTTCTTACATCTTCTTACAGGTCCTTACATCTTCTTACATCTTCTTACATCTCCTTACATCTTCTTACATCTCATAAATTTTCTATAACATTCATTTATTTTAGTTACAGAAATATGTATATTTTTTTAATGATACTACCAATATACAAAATTTATAAATATCTTATGAACACAACATTTATATGAATATAAAACATAATATAATGACCTAAATTATATTTGAGTTTCAACATGGAATATATATTATTATAGATGATCATACTTTTCAAATTATAATACAGAGCTTTTGTTCATGTTTGTCTGAAGCATATATAAAAACTGTCAAACTGTATACGAAAAAAACATTACAGCTATTTCATCCCTAATTTTATCCATTGCAATTTTGTTACTATCATTATACAATTGAACATTTGGTGGTCGTTCTAAATTTGGTTCCCTTGCTGAGATTGATATGCGCTTGTTATACAGAATAATAAAATTGTGCAAGGTACAACAAGAAACAGTTATCTCCAGCTGCTGCTCTTGTCTCATTTTCGGCATTCCGTCGGCCAATGTCTTCCATCTTCTCTTCAAGACTCCAAAAGTTCTCCTCACTGTCATTCGTAAAGATGAGTGTGGATGGTTGAACAGTTCCTTCACTCCTTTAGGTGGGCTATATTTTCTGAATTGTGGGATATGACGACGAGTTTCCTTTCTTATGTATGGAGCTAAATATTCAAGAGTGTTTCGATATGCTGGGTTAACGAGATAGTATTTTCCTAAACAATTGTGCGAAATAATTAGAGTTGTATATGACAAATGAGAATCATCAAGGAAGATGAACACAACAATTTGGTCATATGTTTTTTTTTTTTTAAGAGTTTGAAAGATAATTTTGAAGTTTTGGTTGTTATATGACAAAACAATTTTTATATGTTAAGCATAATGTTTTAATGGTTTATTTATAAAATTTTCGGGGAACAATATTCACATACATTTATTTATATTTAAAATTATTTACTTAAAATAGGAATTTATTTGAAGAGTTGTATTCAATTTGTCAAAAAAATTTGTTTTTTTTGTTGTACTTTGTTTACTCGATCAAACTAATGTTCGTATAAAAAATCACCCCAAGTGGACGAAATTTTATTCACTAAATTTAAGAAGATTAATATATTTTATTATTATGTAATTAACTTAATTAATTGTTTATTTTCAATACATATATTATTTTAATATTATTTTTTTTCATCTAAAACGTTCATTGTAAAACACATTATAGTATATAAATCTTCAACAATTTAACAACTCCTTACATCTATCCTTACAGCTCCTTACAGCTTCTTACATCTTCTTGCAGCTCCTTACATCTCCTTGCATCTCCTTACAGCTCGTTACATCTTCTTACAGCTCTTTACAGCTTCTTACAACTTCTTACAGCTCCTTATATCTCCTTACATCTATCTATCTATCTAAAACGCGAAATAAAACACGCCCATAGTATATTTCTTTAAACATATTTATCGATCACACATATGGTTCAAATCGATCACAATTTCATAAATATCGTGAATGATTCTTTAAATCCAAAACCGAGCCCAAATCCAAGCCAAAAGCAATTTCATATCATATCCAAAGTCCAAATCCAAGCCAAAACTAATTTCATAATGTATCACATATTCTTGACTGAATGCAAGCCTTTTTAGTTTAGGGGAAATCAACTCATGACTCACACAAAGAACCATCACAATACAGGGGTGACAAACACATCCTGGTGTCCCAACTATGGCTTATTCATATGGTACCAACCAATAGTGGACCAGCCACAACTCGTTCATATGGTACCAACAAGGCACCCAATGCTTTAAAGTATGCAGAGATCCTCAAATCACAAACTGATGAGTTACATTCACATCCTAAAGTACCAGGGACCCATACAACTCCCATATAACACAAACTGAAGAATCAATTGGTGGATCGGGCAGTGCCCACTCAAGGTACCAACCAACGACTCACGCAACTCCAAATACAAAGATAACTACTTCTATGGCCATAGCTCTAGAACGCTCTGTAATAGCCTCAGTCAAGACATGAACCTTTTTCCGCAAAAACATAACTTATTGAAATCGTATAATCTATATAATCACATTTTTATTTTTAAACAAGCTCAATTTCACAATATTAACAAAAACATAGTCAAAATAAGGCTTATTTCCACCCAAAATAATTTTCACAAGTTTCCAACAATCCATAACAACATCTTACTGTTTTAATGCATGAAATTATCGCAAACATGATGAAGATTTAATTTATGCGTACGAATAACCATAACTACACCAAACATAGCATTCCACCAAAAAATTCGTAACTTAAAGAATACATATGAAACATTCGCACAAATTTATAGACAAATACAACATAGCACGGTGAATTAATCATAATATTTTCATAATTCCTCCAGAAGCCAATCCATCACAAAAATTGAAAGAGCACCTGAAGATACACATTAAATAGGAATAGTTCAATCAAAAATCCATAAATCATAAAGTATGCATTTAAAATTCATAAAAATTTACAAAAAAGAGCCAAGCGGCATGGAACATACACAATAAAATTTTCATAATTTTTCACCCAGCAAATAGCTCATAAAAATTAAAACAATAACCGATCCAAAATAGAGCAGTTTTAATTGAAAATTCATAACTCGTGAAATAAACATCCACAATTCATGAAACTTTACCAAAAATTTCCAAATAAGATTTATATTCCACAGTAAAATTTTTATAATTTTTATTCAACCCAATGAATCACAGTAATTCAAACATCATCTGAATTTTCACACCACATAATAAGACAGCTTCAATCAGAAACTCATAACTTCCAAGCCACATATCAAAAATTCACAAACATTTACAGGACATTGCCCAATATCATGGGTCAACTACAGTAAAAATTTTAAAAATTTTCTCTAACGCAATAATTCACAGAAATTCAAAGAGTAGCTGGCTATCTGAAAAATCTAAATTCACCATATTTTTCTACCATCTTGTTCAACCAATACAAGAAATCAACCCACAAATCCATAGTATATTATGTGCTTGGATGAGTTTAGAATATAACCATCAATTCACAGTATCCAATTAATCCAAAAATCACAATTAAACATACAACTTATAGAGGTGGGTTTCTGAGGGGTGGAATTAAGGGTCTAACCTACCAAACCCTAAAATATCAAATTCAAAGCCTCAATTCTTAATTGATTTATCAATTTCAAGCATAAATAATCAGATTCATCTTGCCCTAATCAATTTTAGGTTGAGAAAGAGCAAATATTACTCACCTTAACTTGAATCAAAATCAAAACCTAAACTTTTCTTCTTCTTCTTCTTCTTCTTCTTCTTCTTCTTCTTCTTCTTCTTCTTCTTCTTCTTCTTCTTCTTTTGTGTTTGGAGAAGAAAACAGAATAGCCTAGCTTCCCTTGATAGTTATCACGTTAAAAAAAAGAACCCCCCTTTGTGCTTTTTTTGGGCAAATACTACTAAGTGAGACATACTTTTTAATTACTCCCCAAAACATAATAATAATAATAATAATAATAATAATAATAATAATAATAATAATAATAATAATAATGATGATGATGATGATGTAAAGCACACACATGTGCATAAAATAAAATGCGTACAATATACGCATAATTTATATATTGCACATAATTCAAATAAGTAGAAAAAATTTCGGGGCGTTACATCCTTCCCCCCTTAGAATAAATTTCATCCTCGAAACTTATCATTACCAAGTTTCTAATCTCAAGTTCCATCCATGTCAAACAAAGTCATAATGCAAGTCACATAAACTTGGTGTTCGTGTAAAATACACATAGCTCACATAACCGCACATCATCAAACAAATAGTCAATCACAAGTGAACACAAGCCCCATAGGTCAGAGGTCGCAAGATTATAACTCTGATACCACTTACGCAATGCCCCGTCTAAGGGGGGCAGGTGCATCACCACTGTGGACGTCCAAGAAGGAACATCCACAAGGAAATCTAAACTTCTCAACCTTAATTAACCTGTAAATAGACGATAGCAACGGAAGCTTTTATCGAAATCTAACTAAAGTTCGGGAGGGTAAATCTACAACGTGCATTACATACATACTTAAACCGGATCCATAATGTTCTTATACATATGTAATCCCAAACATACATCCGTACTTACATTTAATTCGCATAACCTATAACATAAACAAATAACGAGGTCTGCATTTCCAACTAAGTTCTTCGAAATTATTTCACAGCTAGCTAGCTTTCTTAATGCCCCTGTGGTCCCTTTTTGCTTCCAAAACCCGAAAAATGGTGAGGTCATGAGCTCCCCGAGCCCAGTGAATAACCCTTACCTTCCCTGTTGTTACACTTTGCATATTAACTGGTTAATACATAATCACACAATACACGTATCTTATGACATATAGATAGAACATATCATATAGCATATAAAAGACGATAAGAGAACATGCTTATACTCTAGAAATCAAAATGAACGCATATCTTTCATATCTAACATGTTCCCGAACTTCACAAACACACACACATATTTGTTATGAGGTAGGCAATTAGCCTAACTTAGTCGTACATGTCCCATACCAAGTACGTTTTAAGGACTCTCGTTTTCACTTAAGTCCCTAAACAAACTCTGCTGTTAGTCTATTCACTAAACTAGCCATGATTGTCCCATACCAACTATATCTTTTGGACTCCTAATCCTCATTAAAGTCCAAAAGAAAGCAAAGCTTGCTAAATCATGCTCATGGCTCGCTCGTAAACGTACTTAGCACATACATAAAGTATATTCCATTTAAAAGTCCACATACATGCTTTAAACACATAATATATTTCTTTAAACATATTTATTAATCACACACATGGTTCAAATTGATCACAATTTTATAAATATCCTAAATGATTCTTCAAATCTAAAACCAAGTCCTCCAAGCCAAAACCAATTTCATATCATATCCAAAGTCCAAATCCAAGCCAAAACAAATTTTATAACGTATCACACATTCTTGACTGAATGCAAGCCGTTTTAGTTTAAGGAAAATCAACTCATGACTCACATAAAGAACCATCATAACACAGGGGTGACAAACACATCATGGTGGCCCAGCTACGGCTCATTTATATGGTACCAACCAATGGTGGACCAACCGCAACTCGTTCATATGGTACCAACAAGGCACCTAACGCTCTAAAGTATGTAAAGGTCATCAAATCACAAACTGATGAGTCACATTCACATCCTGGAGTGCCAGGAGCTGATACATCTCCCACATAACACAAACTGAAGAGTCAATTGGTGGAGCAGGCAGTGCCCACTTAAGGTACCAACCAACGACTCATGCAGCTCCAAACACAAAGATAACTACTTCTGTGGCCATAGTTCTAGAAGGCTCTATAATAGCCTCAGTCAAGACATGAATCTTTTTCCTCAAAAACATAACTTGTTGAAATCGTATAATCCATATAATCACATTTTTATTTTCAAAGAAGCTCAATTTCACAATATTAACAAAAACATAATTAAAATAAGGCTTAATTCCACCCAAAACAATTTTCACAAGTTTCCAACAATCCATAACAACACCTTACTCTTTTAATGCGTGAAATTATTACAAACGTGATCAAGATTTAATTTATGCATACGAATAACCATAACTACTCCAAACATAGCATTCCAATCAAAAATTCGTAACTCAAAGAATACACATCCAGCATTCACGAAAATTTACAGACAAATACAACATAGCATGGGGAATTAATCATAATATTTTCATAATTTTTCCAGAAGCCAATCCATCACAAAAATTGAAACAACACCCACAGATATACATTAAACAGGAAAAGTTCAATCAAAAATCTATAAATCATAAAGTACATAACCAAAATTTAAACAAATTTATAGAAACGAGCCAAGCATCACGGAGCACACACAGTAAAATTTTTATAATTTTTCACCAAGTAAACAGCTCCTAAAAATTAACACAATAACCGAATCAAAACAGGGCAGTTTCAATTGAAAATTCATAACTCGTGAAATAAATATCCAAAATTCATGAAACTTTACCAAAAATCTCCAAATAATATCTGTATTTCACAGTAGAATTTTTATAATTTTTATCCAACCCAATGAATCATAATAATTCAAAAATCATCTAAATTTTTACACCGAATAATAGGGCAACTTCAATCAAAAAATCATAACTTCCAAGCCACATATCAAAAATTCACAAAAATTTACAGGACGTTGGCCAATATCATGGGTCAGCTACAATAAAAATTTTAAACTCCAATGCAATAATTCACAGAAATTCAAAGAGTAGCTGGCTATCTGAAAAATCTAAATTCACCATATTTTTCTACCATCTTGTTCAACCAATACAAGAAATCAATCCACAAATCCATAGTATATTATGTGTTTGGGTGAATTCAGAACATAACAATCAATTTATAGCATCCAATTGATCCAAAAATCGTAATTAAACATACAACTTATAGAGGTGGGTTTCTAAGGGGTGGAATAAAGGTTCTAATCTGCCAAACCATAAAATATCAAATTCAAAGCCTCAATTCTCAATTGATTTCTCAATTTCAAGCATAAATAATGAAATTCATCTTACTCTAATCAATTTTAGGTTGAGGAAGAGTAAAGATTACTCACCTTAACTTGAATCAAAATCAAAACCCAAACTTTTTCTCTTCTTCTTCTTCTTCTTCTTCTTCTTCTTCTTCTTCTTCTCTCAGTGCATGAAGTGTGTTCGTGTTTGGAGAAGAAAACAGAACAGCCCCCTTTCCCTTGATAGCTGTCACGTTAAAAAAAAGAACCCCCCTTTGTTTTTTTTTTTTGCAAACACTGCTAAGTGAGACATACTTTTTAAAACATAATAACAATAATAACGTAAAGCACACACATGTATCTAAAATAAAATGCATATGATATACACATAATTTACATATTGCATATAATTCAAATAAGTAGGAAAAATTTCAGGGCGTTACATCCTTCCCCACTTAAAATAAGTTTCGTCCTTGAAACTTATCATTACCAAGTTTCTAATCTCAAGTTCCATCCATGTCAAACAAAGTCATAATGCAAATCACATAAACTTGGTGTTCGTGTAAAACACACATAGCTCACATAACCACATATCATCAAACAAATAGTCAATCACATGCGCACACAAGCCCTATAGGTCAAAGGTCACAGGATTATGACTTTGATACCACTTCTGTAACGCCCCGTCCGAGCGGGGTAGGTGCGTCACCGCCATGGACGTCTAACAAGAAACATCCACAAGGCAATCTAAACTTCTCAGCCTTAATTAACCTGTAAATAGGCGATAGCAGCAAAAGTTCTTATCGAAATATAACTAAAGTTCGGGAGGGTAAATCTACAACGTGCATTACATACATACTTAAACTGTATCTATAATATTCTTATACATATGTAATCCCAAATATACATCCATACTTACATTTAATAAATATAACTCATAACATAAACAAATAATGGGGTCTACATTTCCAACTAAGTTCTTCGAAATTATTTCACAGCTAGTTAGCTCTCTTAATGCTCCTATGGTTCCTTTTTGCTTCCAAAACCTGAAAAATGGTCAGGTCATGAGCTCTCCGAGCGCAGTGAATAACCCTTACCTTCTCCGTTGTTACACTTTTGCATATTACCTAGTTAATATATAATCACGCAGTATACATATCAAATGACATATAGACAGAGCATATCATATAGCATATAGAAAACGATAAGAGAACATGCTTATGTTCCAGAAATTGAAATGAACACATATCTTTCATATCCAACATGTTCAAGAACTTCACAAACACACATACATATTTGTAATGGGGTAGGCAATTAGCCTAACTTAGTCATATATGTCATATACCAGGTATGTTTCAAGGACTCTCATTTTTACTTAATCCCTGAACAAACTCTGCTATTAGTCTATTCACTAAACTATCAATGGTTGTCCCACACCAACCATGTCCTTTGGGCTCCTAATCCTTATTGAAGTCCAAAATAAAACAAAGTCTACTAAATCATGCTAATGGCCCGTCCGTAACCGTACTTAACACATATATAAAGCATATTCCATTTAAAAGTCTACATACGTGCTTTAAACATGTAATATATTTCTCTAAACATATTTATTGATCACACATATGGTTCAAATCGATCACAGTTTTATAAATATCCTGAATGATTCTTCAAATCCAAAACCAAAACCAAGTCCAAATCTAAGCCAAAACCAATTTCATACCATATCCAAAGTCCAAATCTAAGCCAAAACCAATTTCATAATGCATCACATATTCTTGATTGAATGCAAACCTTTTTAGTTTAGGAGAAATCAATTTATGACTTGCACAAAGAACCATCATAACACAGGGGTGACAAGCACATCCTGGTGGCCCAGCTACGACTCATTCATATGGTACCAACCAGTGGTGGACCAGCCGCAACTCGTTTATATGGTACCAACCAGGCACCCAGCGCTCTAAAGTACGTAGAGGTCCTCAAATCACAAACTGATGAGTCACATTTACATTTTGGAGTACCAGGGACCCATACAGCTCCCACATAACACAAACTGAAGAGTTAATTGACGGACCGAACAGTGCCCACTCAAGGTACCGGACAGTGACTTACACAGCTCTAAACACAAAGACAACTACTTCTACGGCCATAGCTCTGGAATGCTCTATTTTTCCCCAAAAGCATAACTTATTGAAATCGTATAATCCATATAATCACATTTTTATTTTCAAAGAAGCTCAATTTCACAATATTAACAAAAACATAATCAAAATAAGGCTTAATTCCACCCAAAATAATTTTCACAAGTTTCCAACAATCCATAAAAACACCTTACTATTTTAATGCGTGAAATTATCACAAACATAATGAAGATTTAATTTATGCGTACGAATAACCATAACTACACCAAACATAGCATTCTACTCAAAAATTCGTAACCCAAAGAATACACATCCAACATTCACAAAAGTTTATAGACAAATACAACATAGCATGGGAAATTAATCATAGTATTTTCATAATTTTTTCGGAAGCCAATCCGTCACAAAAATTGAAACAGCACCTGAAGATAAACATTAAACAGGAAAAGTTCAATAAAAAATCCATAAATCATAAAGTACGTATCCAAAATTCATACAAAATTTACAAAAAAGAGCCAAGTATCATGGAGCACACATAGTAAAGTTGTCGTAATTTTTCACCAAGCAAATAGCTCCTAAAAATTAAAATAATAACCGAACCAAAATAGGGTAGTTTTAATTGAAAATTCATAACTTGTGAAATAAACATCCAAAATTCATGAAACTTTACCAAAAATCTCCAAATAATATCTATATTCCATAGTAAAATGTTTATAATTTTTCTGCAACCCAATGAATCACAGTAATTCAAACATCATCTAAATTTTCATACTACATAATAGGGTAGCTTCAACCAAAAACTCATAACTTCCAAACCACATATCTAAAATTCATGAAACTTTACAGGAAATTGTCCAATATCATGAGTCATCTACAGTAAAAATATCCAGAATTTTTACCGACCCAATAATTCACAGAAATTCAAATAGTAGCCTGCTATCTGAAAAATTTGAATTCACGATATTTTTCTACCATCTTGTTCAACCAATACAAGAAATCAACCCACAATTTATAGTATGCTAGTGCTAAACCCATGCGTCACATGGATTGGTACAGTTTTTTACTTTAATAAATTTCTATCTAGTATGTTAGTATATATGTAATAAATATATTATCTGGTAAAACCTTTTTTGTCACCCACCAAAATAAATTGACTATTTTAATAGATAATAGTCCAAAAGCTCAATATTATTTTAAGTCAACAATTGAAGTATATAAAATTAATATAGCCACTAATGCACATGTGCCTACAAACTATGAAATACAGCTTGTAGATTCCATTATTGCCTCTCCCTATCACTTCCTGACTATAACTACACCACCCTTTTAGGGGAAAAAGTTGCTATAATTAATTAAGATTAATATAATAAAATTAATCCATACATAATAAGTTAAATAAAGAAGTTCCAGTTATAAATATCCATTCATTACAAAAGTTTGATTCAAAGAAATTAAAATATCATTAATTAAATTTACTTCCCTACAGAAATATGAAAAGTATCAAAGCGTTAAGGAAAATTGGAGAGTTGGAAGGCATTACATATATGCTTAATTAATATAATGACTACAACTAAAGCCTAATTTTTTTAATTAAGTTGGCGAACTAAAATATTTATAAAATATATATATATTAATGAAACTATAATAAAATCATTTTAATGTGAATCGTAATTTTTCAAAATGATTTGTCTAATATTATTGATCTATTATTTTACGATTACACTTATTATATTAAAATTATGAATATAAAATTTACACATGTTTTTAGAAGATACTAACACTTAATTTAAAGAAAAAAAGAAAAGATGAAACACAAAATTGAAAACTTAGTAACTTTCCCAATACAAAGTGAAACCTATAAATTGAATGCCTACATTAATATGATCTAATTACTCTTGCTAATACTTCTCAATTAATATCTAAAATTAACAAGTTAGAAAAGATAAAAGAAAATAATATTCTCATCCAATGAGTGATCACCAAGTGTCTAGTCAAGTTGTGATCATTCAATTTTAAGTATAGTTATATAGATTATGTGCTTGGATGAATTCATAACCATCAATTCACAACATCCAATTAATCCAAACATCACAATTAAACATACAACTTACAAAGGTGGGTTTCTAGGGGGTAGAATTAAGGTTCTAATCTACCAAACCCTAAAATATTAAATTCAAAGCCTCAATTCTCAATTGATTTCTCAATTTCAAGCATAAATAATCAAATTCATCTTGCCCTAATCAATTTTAGGTTGAGGAAGAGCAAAGATTACTCACCTTAACTTGAATCAAAATCAAAACCCAAACTTTTTCTCTTCTTCTTTTCTTCTTCTTCTTCTTCTTCTTCTTCTTCTTCTTCTTCTTCTTCTTCTTCTTCTTCTTCTTCTTCTTCTTCTTTTTCTCCTCCTCATCCTCCTCCTCCTCCTCCTCCTCTCAGTGCATGAGGTGTGCTTGTGTTTGGAGAAGAAAATAGAACATCTCTCCTTCCCTTGATAGTTATCACATTAGAAAAGAAGAAACCCCCCCTTTGTGTATTTTTTTTTTGGCAAATACTACTAAGTGAGACATACTTTTTAATTACTCCCCAACACATAATAATAATAATAACGTAAAGCACACATATGCCTAACAATATACACATAATTTACATATTGCGCATAATTCAAATAAGTGGCAAAAATCTCAGGGCATTACAGTCTGCTAGTAATTAGGGTTCCTAATGTTATTAGCCAATTCAGGGGGAATAGGGGGCATTTCACTAAGGCTTGGTCGCACATTATGCGAAGCTTGGTCACCTGACCCCTGACCGTGGTCTAAGTTATCTCCTATGTGGGTCTCCGCGTTGTCTTGCACAGGTTCAGACATTCTAACTATTCAATAAACAAAGTAATTCAATCACTTCACTACAACCATCATATGAGATAAGCATACATAATAGCCTACGTGTATGGACTATAATGCTATGAAACTCAGGAAAGGGATTCTGAATGTGAACTACCATACTAGCATGTAGTTAAGAGATATGAGTGGCCACAAAAGTAACCGGCAAGATGCTCATTGCATATAGATCCATCTAACAAATTAGAATATAAGAGAAGAACATGTGAGAGATAAGCAAACATTCCTATTGTCACAAATCTCCAACGACATCATAATAACCCTTGCTAATCAACTTTCTCACTCTTCTAACTCTACTCTCCATACTCCATATCCCATTAAGGAAGATCAAACCTGGCTCTGATACCAAAATTATAGCATCTCAAAATGCACATGTTTTACTATTTGCATTCTCCTTAATAAATCCTTGAATTAGGTCTAACAAACTTGATAATAGGGTGTTACTGCCGCCCAAAAGGACAAGGCTTGAAGTATATGTACTAGAAATAACATAGTTAGGCATAACTTCAACTATACACATTTACACATTATCAAACCATATACAATCAACTGTTAACCCACATATGGTTTATACACCACAATAAAGTAATTCATCCCATAATCTACACATCCATCCATTGAAGATTTCAAAATACAGCTCTAAAATATGCATGTACTATATCATTATTGATCCCTTCAGATTCCCTCACTTAACTTATTCTCTTCCGTCAGTTTGCTAGCATGAGGGTGATTCACTGAGTATTTGTCTAAAACAAAACATAAAAAGTATTTCAAACTGTGAGTTAAAGCTCAATATATGCATTCCTGTATTGTTAAATAATCTCTGCATAAATTGGTTGAGCGCCTGCTTGGTAATTCATTTTAAGTTAAAACAGTGAATGAGAAGAGTGTAAAACTGCATTGTTAGTTGTTATCTAATAGTGAACCCCTTGATACTATTACGATCTATGGATAGGTATACACCGGCCAAGCTGATTGGGGGACTTGGCCTGAAGTTACACGGGAAACTGAAGGGTAATGCCCTGTAACTGATAACTGATGGGATCACTAATTATGTGACAAATCACTGATAAAATTGATTCATTGATGTACTTATCAAAATATTATAATTTTGATAAAGACATGCCGATTTCTAAAGGTACAGGCAATGAATGTACCTGAAGTCTTTAAAATACAATCTCACTTGATAATACTTATACGCAATAGGAAATGATAGACTAAGCCCCGTTTCTACTTAAGAAATATAATTATAGGTAAATGCAGTTAGTAAACACCATTCACTCCCATAATTTGTAACTTTAATAGAAATTAATAAATTAAAAGGGCATCCGCGATTCAAACAATACAATATAAGATAAGTTACACTAAAATGATTTGAAAACCAAATAAGTTAAGGTCATTGAACTCGAAGTGAAATAAATTGGAGCAAAATAGAACAAAATGAACTAATTGAGGTGATAATGAAAGACTTTAATGGATATAAATGCAATGCGGGTTTTTGATATTTGAAATGAATAATAAAAGGTTTAATGCCAAGAGGGGTCTTGTGAGGTTCAGGAAAGCTCATATAACCTTAGCTTGACCCAATAGACCTTGATCTTATGTCATTACCCTCTCCACTTTTCAAATTTCATTCTCATACCCATTTAACTCTATTTTTCACCCAAGTAAGCTTCTGTACATAATCAAGGTTGTTGAACTTACTCAACTTTATAATTTCTTTGCAATATCCATATCTATATAGAGACTTCTGATAATATTTTCCATTGTTACGATCTCTTTCTTCCCTCATATTACCGTTTGAAGGTCTACATTAGAAAATCCGTATCTTTCACGGTTGGACTCCAATTGTGCTACAAAACCCCAATATGAAAAGCTTAAGAAGTCCCTCAAAACTTTCATTAGTAGTGCAAAATATAATTCCTACAATAGAGTTCCTAAAATTGGGCTAGAATACAACTGTGCACATCTTCGGTCTATCTTGCACAGTCCTAGCAAAATTGCCATAACCTTTTCCACAGAACTCAGATTAAAGTAATTCAAAAGGCATTTGAAATATAACGCATGGCTCTATATACCCACCAAAAATCGTAATTTTGTGATGCGTCAAATAGTGCAAGTTTAATCGCAAAGAGACCCCTATTTTGGATTTGTTCACAGCCCTACTGTTCTTGTTTTTCCCATTTTTGTCATATAATTCCCCTCTAAAATCACTCTTAAAATCATTTAACGAAGTCTTGTTCCTTTTTATCACCTTACAAAGCTATATTACTCAAATTTACTCTATAATCACCTACATCAGATGTTCAATTCTTCTGTTTTTTAAAATCATTTAAAACACATCCATAAGCTTACTTATTTGCATAAATGAGCAAAATAACCTTTTATAATCAATTGGAAAGATTTCCATAATCCACCCCTTTATAGAAAATCACCTCAAGTCATTTCTCAAGTTAAACAACACATCCAAAATTTATTTCCTATCCTATTATACACAAATAATATACTTGACGCTAGAAATTTATAAAAAAAATATATAATCACCAAAACCCTAGCTTATGACCAACTTAGTGCATCTTCATCTCATTCAAAATCACCAAAACACCACCATAATTAAGACTACAAAATCAAATACCAAAATAATCCAAATCATCATTTTAACCTGAGCTTGCATGATCATGAACAACCTCAACCCTCTCATACTTTCAAGCTCAACCAACACTTAAAACTTCAAAATAACTCTTATTTCTATCAAAGCAACATGATTAACCATCAAAACAACAAAAGCAAGTATCAAAACCAAGATACAATCAAAAACAACAAGAACAAGGTTAGGGTTTACTCACTTTGCTTGAAGAAAAAGGGGTGTAAGTAAGGTTTGCTGTTTGTAGGAGTGTAGGTGGTGGCTAGTGGTGGTTGTCTGGTGGCTAGAGGAGGTGGTGGCAGGGGCTGTTGGTGGTGGCAGCCAGCGCAAATCAGCTATGGCAGCAAAAGGCCGTAGGAATGGGTGAAGGGGAAGGAAGAGAGAGTGTTGATATTTTGATAATTTACTTAGTGGAAAATGATCTAATTTTACTTGGTTGAGTTTATGCCCACCAAGAGTAACCTTAGACCAATGATAATTAGGAACATCTCATGGTGATTAGCTAAGTAAAATGAAGTAGAACTTATTAGGCCGTATTTAGGCCGAAATGAGTTTGGGCCGAAAGGAAATTATGCTTGATGTGATTAAAATTTTTTCGTAGCTCGAAATTAAATTTTTGGGGTGTTATGAAAAATAATTAATCTTTTAAGGCATATTTATCAGGGTCGGTTATCGATTCCTATGAAATTTTAGGATAATAAAAACCCGAATTGCAACGTAAGACCCCAAATGAATTTTTTCCAATCGAGATGATTAAATATGATAAACAAATGCAAGGAAATTAATAACGTGACAATCAGGATGATTAAATGCGATAAACAAACGCAAGGAAATTAATAACATGACTCAATCAAATAAATAATCATGACTTAGGGTCGAGCTATTACAGAGAAAGTAGGAGTTGCACCTATAGAAGATAATATGAGGGTGACTAGACTAAAATGGTTTGGTTATATAAAAAGCGGGAGCAATAATGCGCCAATGAGGAGGTACGAGATGATTAGCCTTTCAGGGTGTAGAAGAAGTAGAGGACGACCAAAGAAAAGATGGAATGAGATGATTAGAAATGATTTGATTTTTGTAGGTCTAATGGATGACATTGCTCAAGATAAAAGTATGTAGAGATCTAGAATTAAGATTGCAGATCGTAGGTAGCATGCGTCTATTGAAAATGGTTTGAGTAGTGATTGTTGTTATGTTGAAGTGGTTTTCATTCTTTCCCGCGTGTGATGCAATCCTGTAGGCTAGTAGATTGATCTTAGTAGGGTTATTATTATTGCTTGGGTCGTAGCCTCTTCACAACTGTGCTTGCCTCATCCAATTGCTTGAATGTAGACTACTATTGGCCATATTTGTAGTATGTCGCTGCTTGGTACTCAAGGTACGTAAAACTCTTATCCCTCATATATTGTCCATGTTAACTTTGTTATTTAAGTATTTAGGTCTTGTATTTGTTAAATTATTTTACCAACTGATTTTCAATATCTAAATATCTTCTTAAAATTTTTTTATGTGGGTCTTTAGAAATGGTCTTTCTACGTGCAGTCATGTGCGTAGGGATAAGACTACCTAAATTTGGATCTCCCCAGACCTTGTTAAAGCAGAACCTGCACTAGTAGTTTTTGTTGTATGACGTAATCCGAAATTAACCTGCCCTGAAACATAATCGAATTACCTATTTACCAAATCTCATTTAAGTGTAGTTTTCTACTTGCCCTTTTTTTGTTTTTTTACTTTATTTGAGGTCCCCCTCCCTAAATAAAGAAATAAAATTGATAGAGTGAGACCTAAGTTAGTAAAATTGACCATTCCACTTCCACAACACAGGAAAAACTTGAAAGTTTAAATCTCGGGGCTTACAAATTGTCCAACCCCTACAGGGTTTCATCCCTCCCGAATAAAAAAGGGGAAAAAAGGGCCCAATAAGCTCAGGACTGAAAACCCTACAAAAGGTCTTATGAGGGCGACTACTTAATAATGGAGAGTAGGGTTTTGGAGGCCTCTCTTGTTCTTCGGAGAAAAATGCAAGGTTGAACAAGGCGCTGTGGGCAGAAGAAGGAAAAAGCTGTCTGATCCCATTTCTCATACTACACTTCCACCATGGTCAGTGTTTCTCTTTCACTTTCTCTCTCTACCTTCTTTTCTGTAGATTGTGTAGATTCCCAACTTTCTAATGTAGATTCATGCCTATGGATCTACTGCACTCCATTTAGTTGCAAAATTTTTGCACTGCTATAATGTTCTTATATTTTGTTGGTTAAACAAAGGGGGAAAATGGAAAGTTTCCAACTTTTTGAATCCTTCCATGATTTGGTGCCCCTTGATGTGGATTGTGTCATTATGTAGGATCTTTAATGTGGACGCAATATGGGATTTTAGGATTTTCGATGTTATTGTTTAAATCTGGGGAGAAAAAGAGGGCGGGTGTTGTATGGGATGACTTAGCATGTTAATTGTGTATTTTTGGGTTTTTGAATCCTTCAATTATTTGGTGACTTTTGTGCTAGGTAGAGGTTGTAGAGGTGCTTTGATTAGGATACAGACAATGTATCAGTTGATGGTCTGAATTTGCATATGTCGGTTACTCTAAGCTAGTTGTTTTCAAATTTCTTTTCCTTTTTTTGGGGGGGGGGGGGGAGGTATAAAACGAAAAGAATGTCAATGATGATAAAAATTGAGCACTAAGTAACTCTTAAACTCCTCCCCTCAATAATCCACTCAATTACCATCATTATTAAAAGGGAGTTTTCTTATATAAACAAGGAAAACAAAGTCCTCACCACATCACCAAACCAAACCAAACCATGGAAAGATCTCAACACCCACAAACTGATTCCTAAACTGCACATCGTGAAATGAAACTCAATAGACTTGGCCTAGATTGAAAGAAATGTGTTTGACCAATGGCTATATATAAAGGTTCACGTAAAGTTATCCAAACCAAATGACCAGAATTCAAATGTGAATTGACACCTGAAATAGTCAACCTGAAGTAGGCCTAAAAAAATAATTTGAGCTCAAAAAATTCCCATCAGAACTATTTTTCTTCGTAAGACAAACTTGCTGGAGCAAACATTAAAGGGGCCGGAATCAACCTAAACTGAAAATGATATGGCCGAAACTAAAATCATATTTAATCTTATTGACCTGAACATGACGTGATTCTAAGTTAATGCGACCCTAAACTACACCAATGACCTATTTGTTAGGTTAAATTTAGGTGTTGGTTTATACTTCCCTAATTCTATTTTTTCTTTTATTTGAGTTTCCAATAAAAAAGAGAAATAAAATGATAAGGGTCAAGTTAGTTAAATAGATTGTTCCATAGCATATGAAGCTTGAAAATTTAAATCCAAATGATGAAGCCTAAGCAAATGATCCAATCTACGGGCATTGGGAGGGTATGGGTAGGATATACCCATACTCATATTTTATCTAAAGATGATAATACCCAACCTATATCCAACCCGTGGTGTTGATGCTACACACATGAATATTACTCACATGGTTACTATCTATATGGGTATTGTACATGAATATTCATAAGTTTGATTGGGCTATCCATTGTCAATAGGTATTATTTCATTAGATAAGATTACATGAATTCATACATACATAATTTTGCACATACTTTTACTAGAATTAGGAATAACAATATCTTTTGATTATTTACTAGACTTGATCCTATGTAAAGTTAATTATTTTTTTATGCAGAAACTAAAACTTTGTAAATGAACTAAAATCCATTTTAAAAGAATCCAAACCAAATTTAATATGATCAAAACTAAATTATATACAATATATCGTACAATATATAATATATTAGTTTCTTTTGTTAAGAAAAGCCTCTTTATAAGTGAAACACAGGTGGAGAGAACCATCAGTAAGAGTAAGTCTTTATTTGACTTACTTATGGTAGAATCAAACACATGTGAGGGAGTGAAACCTATACATCTCTTAGCTCAATCACTCTTAAGAGACAATGATCTACCCTTGGGGCTCCCTCCTTCGAGAGGAATTAAGCATCAAATTGATCTCCGACTAGGTGCTCCTTTACCGAACAAGCCGGCTTATCGATGCAATCCTAGTGAGTCAAAAGAACTGCGAAGACAAGTCCAAGAGTTGTTAGACTGTGGGTACATTAGAGAGAGCTTGAGTCCTTGTTTGATTCTCCCTCTATTAGTACCTAAGAAAGATGGGACTTAGCATATGTGTGGTGACTTTAGGGCCATAAATAACATCACCATCAAGTACCGATTTCCTATTCCTCGATTGGATGATATGTTTGATGAGTTACATGGTTCTAAGATATTTTGCAAAATTGACCTTAGAAGTTGCTGTCACCAAATCAGGATGAAAGAAGGAGATGAATGTAAGACTATTTTTAAGACCAAGTATGGGTTATGTCAGTAGCTTGTGATGCCTTTTGGTCTACCTAACTCCTAGCACCTTCACGAGGGTCATAAATGAGTTCATATGACAATTCATTGGGAAGTTTATTATGGTGTATTTTGATGATATCTTGGTGTATGGCCATGATGAGGCATCTCATGTGGAACACCTCTCTCAAGTGTTTCAAGTGTGGAGGCAACAAAGTTATATACCAAGCTTGACAAGTGTGAACTATTCACTCCTAAAGTTATCTTTCTTGACGATGCTGTGCCCAGTGAAGGAATTCAAGTTAATAAATCTAAGGTTGAGGCCATCAAGAGTTGGACTACTTCCACCTCCATCACGAAAGCTTGAAACTTCCATGGGCTGGCCTCTTTCTACTACCAGTTCATCAAAGATCTTAGCTCTGTTATGGTTCCCTTAACCGAATGCATGAAGAAGGGCAGATTTGAATGGTGTTGACCTAACTGTATAAAGTTTTGATGATAACAAATCCAAGTGTAGCATACTTGCTTGAGTAATGTTGTTCCAAACAAGCTCTCCAAACAGGTCCTACACAGTTGTTTGTATTGATCCTACTTACCTGTTCTGTCTACTAAATGTTGAGAACAAGTTTTAAGAACAGGTTCCAAGCTTCAGTGATACAAGATCAGCAAACAGTTGGCTAAGTCTTGAGAAATAAGTTCCTACATTCAGCGATACAAGATCACCAGAGTAATCAAGGTGACCAAGGTGTTTAGAGTTGCACATCCATTCTTGACAAGATGACTGATTCTTATAACAAGAAGTCTCGATTTGATTTAGGTTCTATCTTATAGATTCTTGTTAATATGCCAATCTTGAAAGTCTCAATTTAACACTTCTTAAAACGGTTTTCGACATTTGTTTCAGAACACCATTTCCAAAACAACCCTGCAAACAGGGTGCCTAGGGTGTTCCTGAAACTGCAGCGGCCACATCCGTTTTACCTGAAAATTTCTTTTGGTTGGCCGGCTGCTCTAAGAATCCTTTTATGCAATCCTAGGCTGATTAGTTAAGTCCTAAAAAGATTATTATTTATTATATATATGTAGCAGATTGCAAAACTATTTTTGCTAGAGATTTTTTCAAAATCCAAAAAATCTTTATTCCTTATTTTTAGGCCATGATTGATTCAAATTTTGAAACCAAGATTTTTATCTTTTTTGGGCTAAATTACACGGCTATATTAAGTGGCTAAATCAGTTTTTATCCCGTAAGTATCAAATCCCTATATTTTAGGAGAATCTTATCTTCTTTGTTCCTAGCCGTTGGAAATCTGAAGAAATCTCCTAAGCTGTTAAAATCAGAAGATTTTTCTATCCTTTTTAAAGGAGTTAGCCGTTGGGTTTGCTTGCTTAAATAAGAAAATCTTTTCACTCCTTTCTGCAGAGACACACAAGGGAAAAATCGGTTTTTCACAGAGCATTGAGAGCTTTCTAAAGCTTCATTTCAGAAGAAAAAACCGTGACAAGATTGTGCAAAAATTGAGCTTTCAAACTATTGGCATACTAGGACTCCATTGTACCTTACATCTGCTTAAGTCAGAAGCACCCCAGTAAGGTGTTTTGTACTCCTGTTCTCAGATCAGAAAGTGAGTGAGTGAGTCCATAGTCGAGTGGACTTTAGACGTGTCCAATATAGTGTGATTGGACGTGGTGTAACCTGTCTTAGGGAAGAAGGTTACGTGGGTTACAAGTTGTAACAAGGAGTGTTACTTTTGTAACGTGTTCAGCCCGTTAGTGAAGTGGTTAAATCCTACACGAGGTAGGTCGTGGTTTTTCACACCTCAGTTGGGCTAGAGGTGTTTTCCACGTAAAAATTGTGTGTGCTTTATTTCCGCATTTATTACTTTGATTTTCGCTTCTGAACCAATTGGGAACATCCACTGCAAACAAGGCCCAAGACTGTTCGTCATTCAGAAACAGTCTCTGCAATCAGGGTCTAAGGCTGTTTGTCAGTTACTAGCGAAAATCGGACACCACAATTCACCCCCCTCTTGTGGTTGTGTACTCTTGGAATTCAACAAGTGGTATCAGAGCAGGTTCTCTTTCAAAAGGCTAACACCTTGAGAGATCCGTGAAGATGAGTGCACCACAAGGGATACTTGAGGGTCAATCCATTACTCGACCTCCTTACTTCAATGGCCAATACTATAGTTGGTGGAAAAACCGGATGGAGAACTACATACAAGCAGAGGATTACGAGTTATGGATGCTCATCAAGAACGGACCCCTTGTTCCCACGAAAGTGCTTGAAGATGGAAAGAAGGTTTCCAAGGAACCCGTAGAGTTTGATGCTGAGGATTACAAGAAGATGGAAAAGAATGCCAAGGTCAAGAAACTTCTCTATTTTGGCCTAAGATCCGATGAATATACTCGCATCTCAGAATGTGAGTCAGCTCAAGAAATATGGAATGCTTTACAAGTAGCTCATGAAGGAACAAGTCAAGTCAAACAATCACGCATTGAGTTACTCATGAGACAATACGAGTTGTTTGATATGGGTGATCGTGAGAATGTGATGGATATGTATACCCGCTTCACTCACATAACAAACGAGTTAAAATCCCTGGGAAAATCCTTCACCACTGAAGAGTTGGTAAGGAAAATTCTAAGGATTTTGCCTCGATCATGGGAAGCCAAGGTAACAGCCATCCAAGAAGCCAAAGACATGAACAAGATCACCTTAGACGAGTTGATTGGTAATCTCCAAACATACGAACTGAGAAAAAATTCTCAACATAAAGAGAAGATGAAGAAAGATCGAGGACTTGCCTTAAAAGCACAAGAAGATGATGATTCTGATCTTGAGGAAGAAGAGATGGCTATGATGACTCGAAAGTTTAAGAAATTCTTCAAGAAAGTTAAAGAAAACAACAAAAGGAAGGATTTCAACAAAACCAGAAACACCCCCCGAGAACAGTTTACTGGGTGTTTCAAATGTGGCAAAACAGACCACATAGTGAAAAACTGTCCCTTATTTCGAGAAGAGCAAGAGCACGAACACCCCAGGAAACAAGGTAGAAAACAAGCTGCAAACTGTTCTGGGAAACGATTCTCGAAAGCAATGCTGGCTGCCTGGGGTGACTCCTCTGAAGATGAAGAAGAGTCTGAAACTGATGAAGGTGCTGTAGCTCTCATGGCACAAAGTGACACGGATTCAGATGATGAGTCAACAAACAGCCTTACTGATCTCAAGAACAAGGTACGTGGTCTCAATAAGGCAACTCTTGAAGAATTATTGTATTCATTGATGAATACCTATGCAGAATTGAAAAGAGATGTCTGAGACCTAGAACTTGAAAATGAGACCCTTAAAAATGAAAAACTGGGCTTATATGAAAATATTAACATGCTCAAGGAAAACCTCTTTATAAAAGAGGGAGATTATTCTCGAGTGGAGGAAAAACTTCTTGAGGTGGAAGGAATGGTTGAGTCTTTGCTCGAAGAGAACAAGAGCTTGCATGCTAATATAGAAAAACTGGAAACCAAGCTTGTCACAACCAAGCGTTGGAACAAGTCCTCAAGAGCATTGGAGTGGCTAAACACTCATCACAGCCAAAACAAAAGAGGACTAGGATTTAAGCCCAAACAAACCGTTTACCCTGCAAACATAAAGTATGTTGGATTACCTGAAAACATTGTTTGCTTTCACTGCGGCAAAACGGGTCACTATCGAGAAGGTATGCCATTAAAAGAAATGAAGGTTATGTAAAACAAATCTGGATTAGGAAAGATGAGATTTATCTGTCTAAAAGAATGGGACCCAAGTGGATCTGGGTTCCCAAAACTAACCCTTGATTTGTTTTGCAGGCTGAAGTGAGAGAGAACAACCCAGCAAACAACCCAGCAAACAGCCTAGGGAACAACCTTGAAAACAAGCAGCTGTGGTATGTTGATAGTGGGTGTTCGAGGCATATGACCGGTGAAAAATCCAACTTTCTCTCACTTACAGCTTCGGATGGTGGGAGTGTGGCATTTGGAAACAGCAAGTCTGGGACAATTGTCGGTATAGGTAAGATTGGTGAGTCCCACTCCCACTCGATTGAAAATGTATACTTAGTTGATGGTTTGAAGCATAATTTACTTAGTGTGTCCCAACTGTGTGATAAAAACAACCTAGTAGTGTTCTCACCAACACGTTGCTTGGTTGTAAACTCAAACACAGGAGATGTCGTATTAAGGAGGAAGCGTCACAAAAATATTTACAAAGTATGTATTTCCACACTTCCTCAAAACAATCTGACTTGTTTGAGTGCCTTGAATGATGATGTAATGCTCTGGCACAAGAGACTAGGTCATGCAAGTCTATCTCTTTGAACAAACTTGTTTCTAAAGACCTAGTTGTTGGACTACCTTCCATCAAATTTAATGATGGCAAGGTATGTGAAGCTTGTGCAAAAGGCAAACAAGTCAAATCTTCTTTTAAATCGAAAAAGTATGTAAGCACTATCCGACCTCTAGAATTATTACACATTGATCTGTATGGTCCTATGAGGATAGCTAGTAGAGGTAGGAAGAGGTATGTGCTTGTTGTAGTGGATGATTACTCTCGATTTACTTGGACCTTGTTTTTGGCATCCAAGGATGAAACCTTTGAGAATTTTATTGCCTTTCTCAAAAAGGTTGAAAAAAGAGTAGGACACTCTTTAGTTAGCTTGAGATCTGATCATGGTACTGAATTTAAAAACGCAAGTTTTATTAACTATTGTAATGAACATGGTGTTGATCATAACTTCTCAGCCCCAAGAACACCCCAATAGAACGGGGTGGTTGAGCGCAAAAATCGCACCTTAGAAGACATGACTAGAACAATGCTTATTGCTAGTGGTCTTCCTAGGAATTTCTGGGCAGAAGCATTGAACACCTCATGTTACATTATAAATAGATGCATGATCAGACCTATTTTGAACAAAACTCCTTATGAACTTTTCAAAGGCAGAAAACCCAACATTACGCACCTGAGAACATTGCGTTGCAGGTGCTTTGTGCATAATAATGGGAAGGATACCTTAGGAAAGTTTGATCCTAGGAGTGATGAGGCAATACTTCTTGGTTACTCCTCTCACAGTAAGGCTTACAAAGTGTTTAACAAAAGAACCTTATGTGTTAAGGAAAGTGTGTATGTGCTTTTTGATGAATCTAACTCGTTAAGTGAGAATGATGCACAGGAGGAAGAATTTGAATTAGGTCTTGTTCGAAATGAAGTGTTGCTCCAAGATAGATAAGGTAAGAACATCTTGGAGAAAACAACTCCTGAAGGTGTTCCTCAGAACGACAGGCAAGGTGAGAATCAAACAGGGGGAAACACCTCTGAACTCTGTTCGGGACAACACCAGTTAGGTTCCTCAGGAACAGGCTCGGGCACTGATTGTGAGCCTGAGTCTCCAAGTGTTCCAGTTAGAGTAGAGCATGTGTCTGTGGATTCACTTACTCCACGGCCATGGAAGCACCAACGTTCGCACTCTCTTGAGCAAATTTTGTCTGATATTAATACTGGAGTGCAAACTAGGTCAAAGCTTAAGAATTTTTGTGCATTCTATGCGTTTCTCTCTAACATTGAGCCAAAGAATGTGAATGAAGCTCTTGCAGATTCAGATTGGGTCACAGCAATGCAAGAAGAACTTCATCAATTTGAAAGGAACAAAGTATGGCACCTTGTACCTCGACCTGCAGATAGAACAATCATTGGAACCAAGTGGGTGTTCCGAAACAAACTTGATGAGTCAGGAACAGTCACCAGGAACAAGGCACGGCTGGTGGTTCAAGGGTACAATCAGGAAGAAGGGATTGATTACGAAGAAACCTTTGCACCAGTTGCTAGAATTGAGGCTATTCGTATCCTAATAGCCTTTGCAGCCCATATGGAGATCAAGCTATATCAAATGGACGTAAAAAGTGCATTTCTAAATGGATACCTAAAGGAAGAGGTGTATGTCAAACAACCCCTTGGTTTCGAAAACATTGAATTTCCTGATCATGTTTTTCAACTTGACAAAGCTCTTTATAGTCTAAAACAAGCTCCTAGAGCTTGGTATAAACGATTGTCAAGCTTTTTACTTGAAAATGATTTTAGAAGAGGCAAGGTAGATAATACCTTGTTTCTAAAAACTAAGGGAGAACATCTGTTGATTGTCCAAGTATATGTTGATGACATCATATTTGGGGCAACTCATCATGATTTATGCAATGAATTTTCAAAGATGATGAGGAGTGAGTTTGAAATGAGCATGATGGGTGAGCTTAA
Source organism: Carnegiea gigantea (assembly GCA_029747015.1). NCBI lineage: Eukaryota > Viridiplantae > Streptophyta > Magnoliopsida > Caryophyllales > Cactaceae > Carnegiea > Carnegiea gigantea. The sequence continues at coordinate 96,012 of JAKOGI010000821.1, read as the reverse complement.
TTTCTTCTTAGGCTTACAGATCAAGCAAACTTCAAATGGCACCATGATCCATCAACAAAAGTATATTAAGGAACTACTTAAGCGTTTTGGGATGGAGTCGGCCAAGCCCGTTGATACTCCCATTTCTCCTTCTACCAGGTTGGTAATGGATGATGGGAGTCCCTCAGTTGAGGAGAAACTCTATAGGGGCATGATAGGGTCACTCTTATACCTTACCGCTAGTAGGCCCGACATTGTTTTCAGTGTTGATTTATGTGCCCGTTTTCAGTCTTGCCCTAAAGAGACTCATCTTAAGGCTGTTAAACGGATACTAAGATATTTAAAGCATACACCTGATTTAGCTCTATGGTATCCTAGGGGTTGCAATTTTAATCTTGTTGGATATGCTGATGCTGACTATGCAGGATTCTTGGTTGATAGGAAAAGCACCTCAGGTATGGCTCATTTCCTTGGACCTTGTTTGGTATCTTGGGCAACCAAGAAACAACATTCAGTTGCCATGTCTACAGTAGAAGCTGAATATGTTGCAGCTGCTTCATGTTGTGCTCAATTGCTGTGGATAAGACAACAACTCAAAGACTTTTGTGTTGATACTGGATGCATTCCTATCTTTTGTGATAACACTAGTGCAATTAATATTGCCAAAAATCCGTGTCAACATAAAAGAACAAAACATATTGACATTCGACATCATTTCTTGAGAGATAATGTTGAAAAGGGTTTGATTTCAATGAATTTTTGTACCACAGAAAATCAAATTGCTGATATATTCACTAAGGCACTAGGTAGAGATCAATTTGAGAGAAATAGACTTGAACTAGGTTTGGTGAAAACAACCTAAGAAACCTGTTCTCTCCCCCTGTTCGCAACTCATATATGCTGCGGATGAAATTTGTCCATAGCAATGTTTTCTTTGTGCTATTTGAATATTTATGGAGATTGCAGAATGCGGATGCGTGTTAAAAGCCAACATGATTGGGCTTGTTACTCTTATTACCGATGATTCGTATTCAAGAACAAGCAGCAAGAACAGGTACGCTCTTTGATTGTCAGTATGTGAAACAAGTTGTGTCTAGCCTTTAAATTTTCCTCCTTCCCGAGGCATGCGCGGGCGGCTAGTAATGATCTACCCGTTGTAACGGGTAAATCTTTAAAGATTTGGCATGTTTTCTCTCTTTAAAATCTCCAAATCTTTCTCTCTCTCTCTCTCTTGGATACTCGGAAATTTCCTGTTACTCAAACCCTAATCTCTCTCCAATTCTTGCTCAAATGGCTTCCTTCAATGGCTCTGGAAGTTCTGGTTCAAAATCTCAGGGTAGCAGGGCACCCGCACCAGCCTCACGAACAGGTCCTGTCCCTGTTGCCTTCTCGCCGTTTTTAATGGCGATTCTAGAAGGTAAACCTTCCACTCCTCCTCGCCCAATCAGCTTCAAACCTTTTGGATTTTTGAAGAGTGTCGACCTGAAATCAGTGGGCTTGGGTTAGAAAGATATTCCCTACCATTTTGGTTGGGAATTGGTGGTGTTTGAGGGATCGACTGTTTGTCCCCTCACTGAAAAGAACCTTGCTTCAACTGGGGAAATTGGTGGCAATCTTGGGTCCCAAGATGAAGCTTTGAGTCCCATGTTGATTTCTTTGATTTCTCTAAGCCCTATTCTTTCGGGCTATTTCCTGAAAAAGAAACAGTACCCGAAACAAGGTCTGAGTCCTATGAGGAGGTGTTTAAGGACGATTTAGGAGTGGGTCTTCAAGGAGACTCGGCTGAGCAATCTCTTGAGGCAGGGGGAAGTAGTGGCATGAACATCCCCCCTGCAGCAACCGAATCAGTGACTCCGGTCTTCCAAACTGGAGAGAAAAGAAAAAGGGTTAAGATGGAGGCTAGACGTAGCAGAATGCCTAGATCAAGGCCACAAACAAGGCCCCAACCCTCAAAATTCTCAGCCCCCTCTCCTCCAAAATCTGCTAAGCCCACGCGCAAATCTGCAAGAATTGCCTTCTACTCCTCTCCTAGAACCACAAAATCTTCCACTCCAGTCATTGAGGAAATTTCTTCCTCTTCTTCTTCTGCGGGATTCTCGGATTCTGATTCTAAGAACACCCCCTTTAAACAGGGGAGCCCGGTGTTCTCCGAGTCCTCCGAAGAACAAGCTCCACCTAAGAAAACCACTCTCCCTGCCATTAAGTCTTCTCCTCCAACAGCACCTCCCAAGAGGAAGACCTTCACCTCTTCTCTCTCCAAATCAGCTAAACCCGAGACTGCTTCTTCTGTTCCTCCCCCCAAAAGAGCTAAAAAGTCTACTGCCTCTCCTATTTCTACCAAGATTACGCATCTGCTTACGCGCAATGTAGTTAGGGGGAAGATAGTGAGAGTTCAATTTTTCGAGGACCAAGGGTTGGGGGTGTTCCTACAGAAGCTGCGTGCCCAGAACTGGCTGGACCTCTTCACGAACACCCAGCTGGGGTGTTCTGTACCAGAATTGGTGGAGTTCTATGCCAATTGTGCTATCATCGAAGGGTGGTGATAAGTAAAATTGGTGATACACAGGTGCAATTTGATGCACAAACCTTGGGTACGATTTTGGGTGTTCCCTCACTTGGCTTTGATGTGTGTGTGAGGGTGGATAAGTCTGTCCTAGGGATAGCCAGGCTGCTGGAACTTTTATAGCGGTTGAGTCAAAACCAGGGCCTGCAAACACCCACATCTGTGAAGAAGGGTGAGATGACCTCTCTGCACCAACTGCTCTTTATGTTTGTCATAAAGAACATCATCCCAAGAGGTCAAGGTAGAAACCAGGCTGATGCTCTTGATCAGTGCCTGGTGGATCTTTTGGATAGGGAGGAACCCATTAACCTTCCTGTTCTTATGATCCGTCATATTGGGCGTATTGCAAACACCACCCGGGCACATGATCTTGGGTATGGTTTTCTATTGACGAGGGTTTTTGAGCACTTTGGGATAGAGCTCAAAAGGAGGGTGGCTGCTCAAGTGATTGATGAGATAGGGAGTGACACCCTCATGGGGTGTGGATATACTCTGGCTGAGGGCTCGGTCTCCAAACAGGGGAGCCGAACACCCAGACCTCCTGTTTCTGGGAGGTCATCAGTCAAAGTTGAGGCTGTTTTAGAGGATAACTCCCGCCTCAAGGATGAGCTCACAGCCGTCAAGGCTGCCCTGAAAGAAGAGAAGGCGCTATCTGCCAAGCATCATGAAGATCTCCTTGCCCTTCTTCTCCTCCCTCGCTACCAAACTCCCTCCTCTGCAGCCATAATCACCCCTTGTAACCTGTTCTTATAGGATGTTTTCTAGAGTTCTCTTCCCCGTCTCTTTCTGTGTTTCTTTTTTTTTTTTTTTTGGTATTGCACCTTTCGGACTTTCAATGACACATCTGGTTCTGTTATATCTTGCTTATCTCTTGCTATGTCTTATGTGATTCACTTACAAACACCATGTTCTGACTGTTGTTTGTGCTTTTTTTAATGATGCCAAAAGGGGGAAGATAAGTGGACTATTGACCTAGGTTGAGTTGAACGGTTGAGTCATTAGTCTTTATACTTACATATGTTTTTTGACTGACCTAGCACCTATGTGGATATATATCAGCACTCAAGTCACTCAAGTCACTTACAAAGGCACTTACGAAAATAAAATCTTTTTCTTGTCAATATGGTCACTTGGTTTGTCATCATCAAAAAGGGGGAAATTGTTGACCTAACTGTATAAAGTTTTGATGATACCAAATCCAAGTGTAGCATACTTGCTTGAGTAATGTTGTTCCAAACAAGCTCTCCAAACAGGTCCTACACAGTTGTTTGTATTGATCCTACTTACCTGTTCTGTCTACTAAATGTTGAGAACAAGTTTTAAGAACAGGTTCCAAGTTTCAGTGATACAAGATCAGCAAACAGTTGGCTAAGTCTTGAGGAACAAGTTCCTACATTCAGCGATACAAGATCACCAGAGTAATCAAGGTGACCAAGGTGTTTGGAGTTGCACATCCATTCTTGACAAGATGACTGATTCTTACAACAAGAAGTCTCGATTTGATTTAGGTTCTATCTTTTAGATTCTTGTTAATATGGCAATCTTGAAAGTCTCAATTTAACACTTCTTAAAACGGTTTTCGACATTTGTTTCAGAACACCATTTCCAAAACAACCCTGCAAACAGGGTGCCTAGGGTGTTCCTGAAACTGCAGCGGCCACATCCGTTTTACCTGAAAATTTCTTTTGGTTGGCCGGCTGCTCTAAGAATCCTTTTATGCAATCCTAGGCTGATTAGTTAAGTCCTAAAAAGATTATTATTTATTATATATATGTAGCAGATTGCAAAACTATTTTTGCTAGAGATTTTTTCAAATCCAAAAAATCTTTATTCCTTATTTTTAGGCCATGATTGATTCAAATTTTGAAACCAAGATTTTTATCTTTTTTGGGCTAAATTACACGGCTATATTAAGTGGCTAAATCAGTTTTTATCCCGTAAGTATCAAATCCCTATATTTTAGGAGAATCTTATCTTCTTTGTTCCTAGCCGTTGGAAATCTGAAGAAATCTCCTAAGCTCCTAAAATCAGAAGATTTTTCTATCCTTTTTGAAGGAGTTAGCCGTTGGGTTTGCTTGCTTAAATAAGAAAATCTTTTCACTCCTTTCTGCAGAGACACACAAGGGAAAAATCGGTTTTTCACAGAGCATTGAGAGCTTTCTAAAGCTTCATTTCAGAAGAAAAAACCGTGACAAGATTGTGCAAAAATTGAGCTTTCAAACTATTGGCATACTAGGACTCCATTGTACCTTACATCTGCTTAAGTCAGAAGCACCCCAGTAAGGTGTTTTGTACTCCTGTTCTCAGATCAGAAAGTGAGTGAGTGTGTCCATAGTCGAGTGGACTTTAGACGTGTCCAATATAGTGTGATTGGACGTGGTGTAACCTGTCTTAGGGAAGAAGGTTACGTGGGTTACAAGTTGTAACAAGGAGTGTTACTTTTGTAACGTGTTCAGCCCGTTAGTGAAGTGGTTAAATCCTACACGAGGTAGGTCGTGGTTTTTCACACCTCAGTTGGGCTAGAGGTGTTTTCCACGTAAAAATTGTGTGTGCTTTATTTCCGCATTTATTACTTTGATTTTCGCTTCTGAACCAATTGGGAACAGCCACTGCAAACAAGGCCCAAGACTGTTCGTCATTCAGAAACAGTCTCTGCAATCAGGGTCTAAGGCTGTTTGTCAGTTACTGGCGAAAATCGGACACCACAATTCACCCCCCCTCTTGTGGTTGTGTACTCTTGGAATTCAACAAATGGACAAGGGCTGACCAAAGTGTTTTTGAAATAATCAAGGGAAGGTTATGTCTAATTTCTATCTTAGCTCTTCCCAACTTCGGCCTCTTATTTGAAGTTAAATATGATGCTAGTGGTGTTGGCATTGGGACAGTCCTCACCGAAGCCAAATGGCCCTTGGCATACTTTAGTGAGAAGTTGAGTAGCCCTAAACTCAACTACCCCACTTATGACAAAGAGTTTTATCCCATCATACGGGCTCTTACCCATTGGAGTCACTATCTCAAGCCAAAGCCTTTTGTAATACATTCGGATCATAAGGCATTCTCTTTCATTAATGAGAAAGCCAAGCTTAATTCAAGGCATGCCAAGTGGGTGAAATTTCTCTAATCATTTTCTTTCACTTACAAGCACAAAGATGCCAAGGCAAATGTAGTGGCCAATCCACTCTCAAGAAAATACAATCTCCTCTCTACTCTAGAGGTCAAAATTTTGGGATTTTATACCATGCAAGAACTCTACAAGAAAGATGAAGATTTTCAATAGATTAATGCAAACCCAAAGGATCATGACTCCTATACCTTTCAAAATGGGTTCCTCTTTAAGCACAATAAGCTTTGTATTCTTAGGGGCTCTCTAAGGGACTTACTTATGAGAGAGGCCCATGGTGATGCATTAGGAGGACATTTTGACATCAATAAAATAATTAAGATCTTGAAGGAGCACTTTTATTAGCCTCGAATGGCAAGTGATGTCCATAGAGTTGTTTCCAAATGTACTATGTGTGATATAGCTAAGAGCACCATCTATTAAGGGTTGTACACTCCTCTTCCAACACCAAATGGCCCTTGGGAAGACGTTACTGTAGATTTCATTTTGGGTTTGCAAAGAACCTAAAGATGGAATGACTCAATCATGGTTGTGGTTAACCGATTATCCAAGATGGGTGATAAGTGCCCATAGAGCATATCATATTAGGGTCATTTTGATGCGTTTTTAGGGGACTCATAAGTTTTATGCTTAGTTTTTACCCCAAAAACCTTATTTTATGCTTAGGTATAGTGCTCTTGATGGCTTTTGTAGGTACTGAGACATTTTTGATCAAGAATTGACTCTTAAAAGTCATCCTGATGACTCACCACAGAAGCCCCCAGTCACCATGCACGTGGAAGAAAGAGAAGAATAAGAGAACACTGAGGCAGTGGCCACCACGGTCTGTGGATGACCTCATTTCCCATTAGGCCTTTTGTTTTCTCGTGCCTTTTCGACTTTCAGGCAGTTTTAATGTCATTTATTCGCGTGGATGTTCGACTTCCAAGAGTTTCAGTATAAAAGGGGCTCTCATCCTCACTTCAAGACAACCCCATCCATTCCATTTTCCTTCATATTCCATTAGTTAGGATTTAGATTAGATTAGAGAGAGTTGAGAGCAAGTAGACAGTGAAAATTGCAAGGATTCCGGATCGGATTTGCAATGACGGTTCAAGCGTGCATTGGCTGAACAATTCTTTTCCCTTCTCTTCTCTCTTCTCTTTAGATTTTTATGCTTTTAGATTATTCTTGATTTTTATGTTAGGTTTTGTATTATTCATCTTGGGATTGACTTGAATTGTTGTGACTGAACCTTGGCTTTATTCTATTGAATCTTAGATATTGAATTGCTAGTAGGAAACTTGTTCAATTTCTTGTGTATTTTAGACATTTGGTGAAGAATTAAAAGGTGAAACTAGATGTTGGAGAACTATGATTCGACTTGTGTGGGATCTTGAGAAAGACTCACTGTTTAAGAAACCTCTGAATTTGATAATCGCATTCTTAATGATCTTAGATTAATCAAAAACCCTTGAGAAATGGCAAGTTAATTAGATTTAAGAATTTCATTCCACCTTGAAAGAGGGGTTTAATAAATCGATTATCATTTTTGGAATGAACCATCTAAAGAGAAGGGGCTTGATTATTCTTGAGTTGGAAAAGTTCTTGGTTTCTTTAAATTTCTTGATTGATTATCTATTAGATTAGACAAGTAGGATAGATCAATTTCATTCACAAATTTTGAATTCGCTTAGCCTATCTTGAGGGAATATAACCTAATAGATCAGCCTAGTCTCTATGGAATCGACCTTTATTTGCTACAACGCCACCGTGCGTTTGCGACCCTATCAAGTTTTTAGTGCCGTTACTAGGACTAGTGTCGGATATTGGATTTTTCTCAATAGGTTTGACTAAGCATTTTGTTTTTATTGGAAGGAAAAAAATAAAAATTAAAAAAATTTGATTGAAAAAAATTAAAAAGTTCAAAAAATTTTCAGGAACAAAAACAATGCCAATTTTCATTTCCCCTAATTCGACCATGAATTATTTTGGAGATATTTTAAATATTTAAATGTATTTCTTGCTCACTGTGGTTATTTTATGGGTATATGGAAAATTTTAGATATTATTGATGAGGATGTCAATAATAAAACCTATACTCTTTTAGAGTATTGAGATTTTGATGGTAAAAATGTTGATAAAGTATGGTATTTGCTTAAGTGGATTACTTGGAATTCATTTAAGTTTAAGAAGGCTAGTAGTGTTTCTAAATATTCATTCTCTAATCCCTGTGCAATCTAGTATAGATCTTATTACACTCCCTTTTGGGGTGATTTGTGTAATTCTTCTGACTATGCTACTAATTCGTGTCCTTATTATACATGCTATGCTCCACCTGATTTTACATCACCCAATGACAATACTGATATTGTCTTGCCCTTACATGATTCATCCTTTCCTTTAACTCAATGCACGGGACTCGAGGTGGGTGAGCCTTTTGAGGGAGTTGCTAGGTTTAGTGTTGTTAATGCATGTTTTCAGTCGAAAGATATCTAGATGAGGTGCATGATCTAGATGAGACTCCTTTGGAGGGTTCACGTGATGTGTTTATGAATGAGTCTCCTGGCCTTGGTTTTTATAATATTGTTATCCCCAATCCTCTTGATCATTCCCATGTTTCACCTCTGTCTTTATAACCCTCTCCTTCCCTTGAGTATTACATTGATATGCCCATTAATAACTCTATGATTTATGATGCTAATGTTGATTTAGGCAATGAGGATAACATGTTCAATATGTTTGGTGGGAATGTTCATAATTGTATGTACCTAGTGGATGAATCTAGAAAAATCATGTGGAATACCTTCTTTAATTTCTCTTTTGATTTTTCTATTGCATTTGGTTTGATGAGGAGAGCACTAACTTTCTTCAATGTTCTTATCTTGATGCTCTCCCACTGCTACACTTGTGAATCCCATGTCATTTTGTTCGATAAGCTTCTACGTGCATTGATGGAGTCTGATGTGGTGGGTCATGTCTTGAAGTTATAATGGAGTGGTTGATGCTTTATTTGCCTTGTTTGCGAGGAGGCCTTAGCTTAGGTATACTTAGCACCTAACCTAGTGAGATTGTTCTCTTTTGTTTCCCCTTTTCCTTTCTCTTACTTTCTTTCCTTTAAATAATAATGCTTTATTTAAGCATGGGGGAAGGGTAGTTCCATGTTTTTCATTTTGGTTATTAGTTAGAGCATGTAGGTCTAGGTTTCCTTTTTGTTTGCACTAGTGTATTGCATTTTGTTGCATTTAGGTTTACATATAGGATTGTATGAAGCGTTGGTGTGGATTGGTTTGAGATAACCTACAATGATGCTTTTGTTAGGCAAAATAGCTTTCATGAGTTTGAGTAATTTTTGATGTGTAATCCCTTTTGGTGCTAAAAGTTTCGAAGGTTTTGTGAATATTTCTTGTTTTGACCCTTGTCTTATTTGAGAACTAAGTTGCCCCCTTGGAATCGTTAGCATTAATGTTGGTGCATGGGAGTCATTTTATGAGCTTAATGAGGCATTGGTAGATGTCCCATGAGATTTGAGCATTATTTGGACTAATCATTATATTTAGTCTTATGTTTCTTTCATGTGTGTGACTCTTCCATGTTGCATCTCTAGAACTTGCCTAGGCTCACTACATTAGCATGTGCATAGTTGATGATATGATAGAGCCATTTCTTTCTTTCGTCATTTTAGCTACGTAGCCAAATAGTCTACCCTTGTATTACATGTCTATTCCCTTTGCTAGCTCTATCTTTGTTGTTAACACTTCATAATAGCCGTTGGCCAAACGCATGTTCCTAACCTGAAGTCAAGTCTATGGAGCTTCACTTCATCTATGTAATGGGTGGTTTTAGGGGTACTTGAGTTTTAAGGTAGCTTTGGTGTGTTAGTTTGCTGAAGGGTTGATGATATTGAGTATTTGGTGTTGGTTCCCTCTTGTTTGGGGGGGGGTGTGTATATATGTATGTATTCAGTTTTGAGTTGATAGCTAGTGGTCCTATGCCTTTCAATAATTACAATTTTCGTATCATTTTTGAAACAAAACAAAAAAAGAAAAGAAGAAAAAAAAGTTATGTTGAAAAAAAAGAGGAAAAAAGAGAAAATCATGTAAAAGCAAGAAAAAAGAAGAAAACAAATAAGAAAAGGAAAAAAAGAACTAAGTATTTAGCATTGAATATCTACATAGCTTAAGTTCCTTATTTGTCAACTCATTTCCTACGTGATTCATGGAGTATGTTCGTTGTATTGTGAGGTTTGGAGTGTTAGTGATTTCCATGGTTTCTTGGTGGTTTGTTGGTAGCTCCGTAGTTGCTTGGCTAATAGCTCTACACTGCCCAAATTCAGTTGTCGACTTCCTTTCCCTTAAACTTTAGCCCACGTTACAACCCAGGTAAAGTCCTCTTGATTGTCTTGTGCACATTGCATTTTTAGTGGTGGAGAATTTGGGAGTCTTTGCCAGCATATGGTAGATTACATCTTTGGAATGAGCCTTGACTAAACCTATGTTATATTTCAAACACATGAGTGGGAGTGTTCCACATTTTCTAGAAGTGAGGTTCTACCAGTCCATCTAGCTCTCCAACTCCATGTGCTTACATGATGTGCTTCATGGTTCTTTGGGACTGATAAGGTTTGATATCAATCTTGTGGTCTCATATTTTTTCGAAAACCTTCTCCTCCTTCTAATTTTGAAATGTTTTGTGCGCTACTTTGGGATTGCCATTAATTGTCATTCTTGCTTGTGATATTGCTATGACTTGCGTACTTTAAGGAGGTTGTTATGTTTTGGGTCCTACCTGCCTCCCCCCTTCTTAGTTTTCTTTAGTGTTTGCTTGAAGACAAGCAAAAATTTAAGCATGGTGGAGTTTGATAGGTACCCATAGAGCATATCATATTAGGGTCATTTTGATGCGTTTTTAGGGGATTCATGAGTTTTATGCTTAGTTTTTACCCGAAAAATCTTATTTTACGCTTGGGTATAGTGCTTTGATGACTTTTGTAGGTTTTGACACCTTTTTGATCAAGAATTAACCCTTAAAAGTCATCCTTATGACTCACCACGGATGCCCCCATTCACCATCCGTGGAAGAAAGAGAAGAATAAGATAACACTAAGGCAGTAGCCACCATGATCGGTCCATGGTGGTGCCCACGGTCCGTGGAGGACCTAATTTCCCGCGAGGCTTTTTGTTTCACGTGGCTTTTCGACTTCCAGGCAGTTTTAATGTCATTTATTCATGTGAGTGTTTGGCTTTCAGGAGTTTTACTATAAAAGGGAGCTCTCATCCTCACTTCAAGACAACCCCATCCATTTCATTTTCCTCCAGATTTCATTAGTTAGGATTTAAATTAGATTAAAGAGAGTTGAGAGCAAGTAGATAGTGAAGCTTGCAAGGATTCTAAATTGGGTTTGCAAAGATGGTTCAAGCGTGCATCGGCTGAGCAATTCTTTTGCCTTCTTTTCTCTCTTCTCTTTAGATTTTTATGCTTTTATGTTTATGTTAAGTTTTGGATTGTTAATCTTTGAACTGAATTGAATTGTTGTGATTGAACCAATTCTTGTTTTGATTTAAAAGTGCTTTGTATTTATTGGGTTTATTCTATTGAATTTTAGACGTTGAACTGCTAGTAGGAAACTTAATCAATTTCTTACTTATTTTGAACATTTGGTGAAGAACTGAAAGGTGAAACTAGATGTTGAAAACTATGATTCAACTTAAGTGTGTGGGATCTTAAGAAAGACTCACTATTTAAGAAATCTCTAAATTTGATAATTGCATTTTTTAATGATCCTAGATTAATCAAAAATCCTTGAGAAATGGTAAGTTGATTAGATTTAAGAATTTCATTCCACCTTAAAAGAGGGGTTTGATAAATCGATTATCAGTTTTAGAATTAACCATCTAAAGAGAAAGCGCTTGATTAATTCTTAAGTGGAAAATTTTCTTAGTTTCCTTAAATTCCTTAATTGATTATCTATTAGATTAGAGAAGTAGCATAGATTAATCTCATTCATAAATTTTGGATTTGCTTAGCCTATCTTGAGGGAATATAACCCAATAGATCAGCCTAGTCTCTGTAGGATCGACCTTGATTTCCTCCAATGCTACGGTGCACTTGCGGCCCTATAAATGGCTCATTTCATTCCATGTCACAAGAGTGGTGATGGAGAACTACTCATTTATACTTTAAGAAGTTCATGAAGTTACATGGTGTGTCAAGGATTATCGTCTCTGATAGAGACACAAAATTTCTTTCCCATTTTTGGAGGTGTTTATAGAGATTGTTGAGAACCAACCTCTTATTTAGCACTACTTGTCACCCTCAAACAGATGGGCAAATAGTGGTTACTAACCAGACTCTATCTATCCTCTTTAGGGGATTGGTGAGCAAGAATCTTAAAGCAAGAGATTTAAAGCTTCCTCATGCTGAGTTTGCTTACAACCGGGCTCCTACTTATGCTACATCCCCCTCTCCCTTTTGGGGCTTGCTACGGAGTTAATCGTCTTACTCTAATATAGATTCTTCCTCTTCCTATTAAGCATAGGGTCAGCGTCAATACCTAAGAAAGAGCTAAGGAAATGAAGATGCTCCATAAGTAAATTCACGCTCAAATAGAGAAGATTAACACCTCTTGCAAGGCTAGAGCAAACAAGCATCAAAAGCACATGGTTTTTCAACCTGGGAGATTTGGTTTGATCGCCCTTAAGGAAGGAGAGATTCTCTTCTGAGAGGTAAACCAAACTCAGTCTCAAGGAGAAGGCCCTTTCAAGGTACTTGAAAGGATTGGGGACAATACCTATAAGTTGGACTTACCATGAGACATGTATGTGAGCATCACTTTCAATGTGGGTGAGTTAGCTCCTTACATGGAGGACAAATTTGAGGATTTGAGGGAAAATCCTTCATAAGAAGGGGGAGACTGATGCATACCAAGCCCCAACCCCAATCTTGGCTGCACCCTTATCCACACCAAAGTTGAAGCTGACTTTTCTTGTTTAAGAAGGTCAGTGCTCCAACATTTCACTTAATTTTGGCTTTACTTCACACCATCTAAATGAAATCCAATTAGGGCACTATATGCTTCATTGGGAAGATAACTTTGGGATGATGTAATAAAATTCCAAGTTAGGATGCGTTTTGATTCCCTAAAGTGATAAAAACCCCTAACTCATATAGTGCAAGTTTTTGTCGGGAAATTTATTGAATTTCAGTCAAGTCAAATTCCTACCTAATGAAGCCCAAATAAGGCGAGCTCAAGTTTTTCTGATTTCCTAAGTTGCCTATTTTATTCCTATGGGCTAAAATCTGACATTAATTTCTAATATTAGGAGAAATGGCCCAAATATATGGAGTGTACATAAAATTTCAGTTTTGGAGCAATCTAGAATTTAGCTGGATTAAGGAGGGTATAACTGTTATCTTTGAGATTAATTAGAATGGGATGATACTATACATTTCAAGGAAGATTTATGAAATGGCGGGACCCATATTAGAGGTGTAGAGCCTTCTAGAAGCCTCCTAGAAGGAGAGGGAAGAATTCTAGAAAAATACAGCGACATTAGTTGTAATTATCTTAGTAATTTGATTTATTTTCCTAAAATAATTTACAATTTCTCTATTAGTACACTTTCCCCACTATTGTAACAGCTAACCCCTCCCTCCAATTTTGGGTATTTATATATCCCAATACCTCTATGTAAACTTAGCTTGAGTTGAATTATGGATGGAAAGGCATATGGCCATTTCCTCTTGCTAAAATCTCTATATCTTTATCTTTTTAATTAAGAGTGTTGAGTAAAATCTTTCCTTTAGAATTCTTCTTTGGTGGCTAAGACCATTTAGGAGAGTGATTTAGCGAAAAGTAATTATCTATCATTAGTATGATACCTTGGGCATAAGCCTCACAATCTATTGATTTATTGAGATTGAATCTAAAAGAAGCATCCTTAGTGTGATTATTTTCCTTACTGTCTATGATCTTGGGAGTTTGAGGGCCCATCCTCATTACAGAATCCCATAAGTCAACTATCTATGCCCAACTTACAGCTCAGTTTAGGATTATTCCTAATTTCATCCGAAAACCAATGGCCTAAATCCAACATCTTGGCCCTATTTACTCCCAACGTAGCCTAAATTTTCGAACTGAGCAAGCTAACCTCTCCTTCGTACCTGTCCCCAAGTCACTAACCATTTCCGTTAACTTATATCTAAGACCATTAACCTTTTCCCATTCATTACCCACTTTTGTTACTTCTTACTTTTCAAACCATCATGTTATTACTCAAGATAGGGAAGATGAGAGATGCAGTGCTTAGATGCAGGTTAAATAAGGATTAATCCCAATGGAGAATCCAAAAGTATGTAAATAATGGGAAATCTTAGGGAATGCAATATTTAATGAGCATAAAACTCTATCTATGGACCTTAGACAAAGAGTTTAGAAGTCGAAGCTTAAAAGCTCCTTTAGGTGATTAGGGATCCATCCTACATTCCAAAAAGAGAAAAAAAAGGGGTCACTTAAGCTCAAGCTAAGTGGCCCATCTTAGACTCATTTTTAACATAGATCTTAGAATGAAGTCGACATAATCATCTAAAAACTGTTATCCAACTCATCTACATTGTCAAGATAAAATATTAAACCTGTTAACAATATTTAGGCTTTGATCACTAAGCCTACTATACACCTCTACACTAAAGGCTAGATATGACGAGCACCACTAACTCGTTGAACTTTCATTCATGATTTGAGTCAAAGAGTCCCTTCACTTATCCACTAACTTTTCCATTTTTGAGTCCAACTTTTGAAGCTTCCAGTCTCGCATTAACACCTTCTCCATTTTTCGTTGTTTATAATGCTTTTATTCTACAATGAAGTCATGTAAAAAAAAAGAGGGGTTAGCTTGAAAACCTCACAACGCGAGCTAGGAAGGGGAGGGAAACAATATTTCAAAGAGGCCTAGGATTTCAATCCCACACGAAGCAACAAGACATGCATCTTTAAAGGAGATGCTAGGATAGGAGGCCTCAATGGCACCTACATTGTCCATCGTCAAACCTGAAAAGTAATTACTTGGAACCCCTTTAAGCTTCACATATGATGTAACCGTGGAATAGAAGTATGTCATGGGTGATATTATTATGAAAAGAAATAGTCAAAAGAAATTTGGGCCAAAGATACCATATCAAAACACGTTGGTCCCATCCAAATGAGAAAGGAAAAAGATCAAAAAAAGAGAAGAGAAAAGTAAACCAAAAAATGCCTTAAATGAAGCAGAATAACAAGCGGAAAAAAATGTTGATTTACACCAAAACTTATATCACATGCACATTTAGGGATTTTATAAGGGTTTTTTGAGCCTCCATGCTGGTTTCGTTCTTTTGGAACCTTAATCCTAAACCCTATCTTGAAAAGTCCTCAAGCATCCCTTCTTTAAGCTGCATTTTCTTATTCACGAATGATGTAATTCCACATTGGATACGTAAGTGACCTCTTTAATGCCCAACTACAAAGATTCAGGAGGTTCATTGCTGATGGATCCTTTGGCATCAACCAACAAAGAGAGAGGGGGTGATAGAGAGAGAGAGAGAAAGAGAGAGAGAGAGAGAGAGACAGAGAAGAAGAAGAAGAGTGATTGGCCCAAAAACCCAAAAAGTTGGACCAAGTAAAAGGAAAGTGAAAATAAAACTTTGATTTTTTAGGACAAAGTAGCATTCCTTTGCCTAGTCCTATCAAGTCAAACTGGACAAACCATTCATCATAGCCTCTCATCTTACCTCTATTCTAAAATTTAAGACTTTTCACCTTAGCCATGATTGAAAATTCAAGAGTTAGAGACTCATTTTCAATCTTCAAACCCTCCAAGAGGGGGTTCACCAAGACATAAGGCTTTTCTACATTTCTCTACATAACTAAGGTTTCCTTTATAGTACATTTCCTATACTAGGAATAACCACATTCATTATAGCAGACTAGGGGTTATTCTCGACAGCACCAACAAAAATATTTTAGCCACACTACCTAACACATCTAGGGTTTCTATTGTTATAAGCAGATTTTAAGGGTTTCTTCACTAGAACAAGAACACTTTAATGTAATATTGAAGATTGCTCCTTTGTTAAAATGAAAATTCTTGTTCTAGGTCACTTACATCTCATAACCTGGCCTAACCCAATAGTCATTTAACTTTTTACCCACATCTTATAATATGTTGCAGCTTAAGCAATGGAATAGTAGTATGTCTAACCAATTAGTCTTATGTACCTCAGCTGGGCCTCATCTAATTGAACCCAGACTTAGTATGGCTTCCACCAACATACGTACAAGGTAGGTCATCACATATCTACATATTCAGCATGCATTCATACTTTCGCTAAGGCTAACAAGCACTCCTACACCTATACATGGGTCTTTAGCCTAATTACTCACCTACCCTACTCCTTGATCACTCAGGAATATTGAAGAAGTGTGCGGCCAAACAAGTGAATGGTACTTATAAGAAGGTCAAATCTTAGAATCATCATACTAAAAAGGGTCGAATCTCCAAACCACTAGACTGGCAAAAGGACCATTAGTTCAGTAAACGGTTAAATCTCAGAATTGCTAGACCAGTGAAAGGTCTGCTGGACCAGTAAAACATTAAATTTTAGAACCATTAGATCAAAAAATGGTCGATTCTTAGAACCGTTAGATTGGAGAAAAGTACGCTAGATCGAAAAAAGGTCAAACCTAAGAATCGCTAAATCCAGAAAGGTCTACAAGACTAGCAAAAGGCTTGCTAGACCGACGAAACGCCAAATCCCGAAACTGCTGGACTAACAAAAGGTCAAATTTATTCACCACTAGGCTGATGAACGGTCTACCAGATTGGTGAAAGGTTGAATCGTAGAACTACTAGCCTAACAAAAGCTGGAATCTGAGAATCGTCACGCTGATGAAAGGTCTGCCAGATCGGTAAAAAGGTCAAATCTCAAAACTGCTAGATCCACGAAAGATTAAATTCAGATCCACTAGATCGGCAAAAGGTTTGCTAGACTTTTGAAAGGTCAAGCCCAGAACCACTTAGACTAGCAAAAAGTCAACTTCAACACTAGACCATTAATAAGTTAAATTCAGAGATCGGACATATGAACCTGCTAGCGTCCTACAAAAGCAAGCGAAATGATAATATCTACTTGACCTCTACCTTAAATAGGCTCGACCAAAGTGGGATCTATGTTACTGCTGACGAAACATATGTCCCAATCTGCATATTCATGTAACGCCCCTATAGTTATATAAGGAAGTTAGCTGAAGTGTAATTATCGAGGTGTTACCACCGCTTTCTCAATGAACAAAAAAAGCAAGGCTTAATAAATTAATGACATCGGGTCATAACATGAAACAACATTTTTATTTATGTTAAGAAAAAAAATACTTACATGGGGTACCTGGTAAGCTAGATTTTCTAATGACTAACATAAACAAAAATCAATATAACAAAAGGCAATTTAACTTTGATGGCCGCTAATCTTTGTTCTATAAAAGTAGTAAGGTTCCACCTAAAATCAAAAATATGAAGAAGAAATGAGCTGAAGCTTAACAAATCCAATAGCCCACTATCAAGAGTAAATATATTCTTTTTTTATGCATTGGGAGTAAATTCATTTTACTTTAAACAGGAGAGAGGGAATAAGTAAAATAATTGCCTTGTTATTATCTGAAGTGGGACGCATAATGCACGTAGATAAAATATATGAGGACAAATCTCCAATAATAAGCTCTATAATAATATGATTAGGACAAGGTCCATTATTTGTGCATACTTGGGGGGATCAAGCTCGAATAACACCAGTGCAGGGACAATAGCAATAATGGGTCTACTAACTATGTTATGAAATTCCAACAAAGCTTTGAATGAACATAACTCGACGTTTTAAATATAAATGAATGTTAATAAAGGTACAATCATCGAAAGGCCCCTTTCTTAGCAATTATTTCTTAATTTCTCAGAAACCAGCACTCAGGCAATGAAGAAAGAGAATGGGTGATAATCAACAAATGGAGGAAGAGAGGGATAGAGGTGTGTTGAGCTGGTTTTTTCTGGCAATGAGTGCCTAGGTTGTGGTTGAAATGACGCTAAGGAGTCCCAGACCACCATGACATTGGTTAGTCACCGGAAACGAGCAGGTTGTGGCCCTTGTTGAGAAGACAGAAAATGGATGCAAAAAGAAAGGTTTCCTTGGGTGGTGATTGCAATGGTGTAGATAGTGGACTTTGGTGATGGTGGTGACATGGGTTAGGTTAGGTGTCACTGTAGAGATCAATGGCCGACAAATGCAGCAACTATTAGAGATTTTCTAGCCAACTATCATGGATGTGACAACAGAGGAGGAATAAGGAGGGTTTTTGGCACCCTTTGGATGGCTTTTCTAATAGTTGTGAAGTCAAGGTTAGGTTTGAAAAAGCCTTTGGGGCGGACAAAGTGTAAACTTGGTGGTTGATGTGACGAAAAATCTAAGTGTTAAGGCGGTGATTTTGTTGACCGAAAAACAGATGATGGCATGGGGGACGAGATGAGAGGGAGGTTCAGTGTTTGTGAACATTGTCTTACCTATGTTTGTTGGTGTAAGAAAGAGAATAATGGTTGTGAGGCCAAGGTGTCACCGGACCGTGGATTTATAGGGCTAGTTAGCAAGGGCACCTTTATTCTCCTTTGACAGCTCCAGCTGATCAATGGTCATTCTTGGTGCATGGGGGGACTGATTCAGATGCATAGCTTAAGGTGGAAGGGGAAGAAGGGTTGTCAGGCTAAGGTGTCATTCACACCCAGGATTTATAAGGCTAGTTAATAATTCTCCTCTGATAGCTTCAGCTGACATATGGTCGCTTGGTGCATTGGGGGGAATAATTCAAATGAATAGCATAAGGTGGGACGTTAAAAAGATCATTGCGTATATGAGCTATGATTATTCATAACTTTTTTAGGCTGAGTTGGTGATATGCCCTTCTCTTAGTTGGATATCCCTTAATACAAATGGAGGTTCCTAGGTTAGCAAGGCTGACTTAGGTAGGAGCACGAAGTCGAAACCAGAGAGGGTCGATAGGTAGGCAGGGTGGCATAGCATGCTTGAGGATTTTAGTTAAACCTCACTCACAGTGATTGTGTGCAAAGGAAAAGTCCAAGTTTAGCTTAGGTGATAGTTTCCCTCACGTGCCATATAAGTAACTTGCATAACCATTTCAAACCTTTTATATTTATTATTGTTTTTACCACTATAATTACTACTACTACTACTACTATGGATTATCATCATCGTCATCATCATTTTAATGAATAGATTTTTTGGTTTTTCAAATTAGGAAGTTTAATAAGAGTTGCATGAAATTTATGAGTAAAACATTTAGAAAGAATTGTTAGTTATAAGTTAATTTGTACATAGTTTTAAATATAGTAATTTTGTTATTGGATAATTAGAAATAAATAGATGATGAGAATGTTTAAAATCAAAATTGAATAATTTGCTATTTCTGAAATATTGGTTTGCCAAATAGGGATCTAAAGTTCTAAAATTTAATATCTCATTTGATGCAAAAAGATCAATTTATGAGGAATTAGAGTGGATAATAAGGAAATGCAAAAAAGAATATAAACATATATTGAATTAACTAAATATTACAACATTATTAATGCTAAATTTATAACAACGAGTACAAAATTAAAACTAAAACTTTTGGGTTATTACAATTCAGAAGCCCTGTAGGAGTAGAACCTTTAATTAGCTCCTAAAAATGCTAGACCTTAAACATCTCAACACATTAGGCTCGGCCTAACTGTGATACCTGTCTAGAACTTGAGGTTGTTTTGATACCTAGTCTACCTAGGAGCCCATCCATATTGCTATGGAGGACTTAGCTTGAACCAGGCTGGGTTCTGGGTTTGTTTTTCCATATCTAGAATGCTTATGGAGTGAAAAGAACATATACAATTTAATCTGATAAATCCAACCATGAGACAAATTTTTGCTGAGAAACAATTTATCATTTGTACATCTTTAAAATTCAACTCGGATTATAGTTTAGGTGCTATAAAAATTAGCCCTCCCCTAGGGTTGAACACACTAAAAAATTGAGAGGAAAGAGATATAAAAATATTTAGAAGAAACAATAGAGAGAAGAACACATACTTGTAAGCAAGTATCATGTTACTGAAATCCTGGCAGGTTCTCCAATAGACCAGGTGGGTTAATGTAAGGGAAACGGCGTAATACATATTTTTCTTCTTTTAGTTGTTTTCCATTTGTTCTTTCAATTTCCTTTTATTTGATAAAGATGCAATATTTGGTAATTTATTTGGCCACTACCCATTGTAATCATTTGGACTATTTCTTTATGTTTCTTGGAACTTTGTTTTTTTAACTTTATAATTCAATTTGCTAAAATTTTAACATGTTGCATGCCTTTTTTATATTTAGTGTAAATTAATACACATTTCCCATTTTGATTAGTAGAGGTCGGCAACCATGACGGGCGATATTGTTAGGCACTCGAGTGTGATATCGTACATTTGCCCTCAAATCTACGTGTCTAACTTCCGCTTAAGGATTCGAATGGTCCCCACACTATGGATTGTTTTGGGACTTTTTGAAAACGTCTTTGGATCAAACCTCTTGTCCTTTTAGTGTCCCTATGGTTTGGGTTTAATAAAAGAAAAATAAATTTAGTTTAGTAAGTTTTTTCCTAAAAAAGTCACTTATGACTCTATTAAATTTGGCTTTATTTATTTATTTCTTTTATTCACTTTTATTTTTGCAATTAATTTTTTAAATTTGGGCAGAACATGATTGTTCTCGGACACATACTAGCTTTCTGATCTAAGCAGTCTATAACTGTAGGCTGTGCTCTAGCCTAGGGAACCGGGATGGGTTTTCAAGATTATATGCACTATCTAGGCTTCTACTCCAAAGAGTGACTTTTTTTGGGTCAGGAGTTGGGACATACTCCTAGTCTAACTCTTGAGATGGCTACAATTCAAAGCATTCTCTAACAAGGATAAAAGTAAATACAATTAAAATCAAAACAATGCAAACAAGTAGGTTAAGCCATTCACGGGGGACCATACTCGGGTTCTGGTATGTTTTTTAGATGGTCGGGATGTGCTACTTATTATAGGAAAAAAAAAAGGTTATATTCAGGTGAAGTGACTTATGATAATTGGTTAGGCTAAGGCAACTCAGAGCATGAGATGAAAGTTATGTTAGGCTAGAATACACTGTGGGTAAAGTTGCACCAGCTATAGTAAGGGGGAGAGACTATGTTAGGCTTGCTCTAAGGTATAAAGTGGAGAAAAGGTTGGACAAGGTTTAGCTAGTGGAGGGCAGTCTAGGTTGGGCTGGAGAGGTAAATGTGATTTATAAGGTAAATGTGAGACTGGACCAGAATAACTAGGCTTAATGGAAGGTAACCTAGGCCAGGGTGGAAAGTTAGACATAAGGAGGTGTAAAGGAGGTATAAAACTGGACCAAGTGAGGCTAATGGAGGGCAAACTAGCTTAGGCAAGAAAGAAGTGGTCGCACTGGCTCAGCCTTAAGTAGTGGGTGTCATGATAGAGTCAGGTTAGGTTAGATGTAAGAATGATGGTGAGTGGTCGAGAGTAGATCAAGAAGATAACGGTGGGATATATTGTCCAAGCCAATTAGTAGTTCTTCTCTTATAGGGATCACCATTTGGTTAAGGAAGTTTATCTCTTTTATGTAGAGAATTATGCTTTTGGTGGTGAAGGTGCTAATCATTCAGATGTGTGTATAGTCCCAAATTTTGAGCGTAAGACCATGGTCAAGACCAAGAATGTCAAGTCAAAGGTTTTTTTTTTTTTTTAAAGTGATGGTCAAGAGATAGGAGTGTGGGGTGGACGGCAGTGAAAGGGAAGATTAAGATATTGCTATCCAAGTCTTAAAAAGGTAAGGACAATAGGAGAACACTTCATGAATCTCAAAAAACCAAGATACTTTGTTGGCTTGTGTTTCTCTTGCCAAGAGTTTTAACTAATCTTAAGTAAGATGGCAACACCTAAGAAAGGCTACCTAGGTATCTCTACAGGAATCAGGTGACGTGTAGTACTAAACACTTTTTAACTTAAAGGACTTTACCACTTGGAGAGTTTTTTGTGGTAAGGTCAATGGCTTAGGTGATCGAATGATAGGCAAATGGCATGTAGGTTCAAAATTTAACCTTTATATGTAACCAAGTATATATGCGTGAATATAGTGATTTGACTTGTTATGAGTCCAAATAGTATGTCCTTCTTCTCAATTTTGAAGTTCACCTATTGAAGGGATGACTTGGGTGGTGATGCATCCTTTTAGTCATAAAACAAATCGATTATTCCCTTTCTTTTCTCTTTGTTTTTTCATTTTTATTTTTATCCCTGTTTTTGTTTCTTTTTTTACTTTCTGTTTTCGTGTCATGTCTTTACTGAAATAACTCATGTAGTGAGTATCCGAGTGGTGGCTCTTGACCTCATTACTCAAGGCATTAGGTATGAAGTACCCCTTAGGTTATAGCTCGAAGCCCTTGCAGAAGACATATGTACCACTAGCACTTATTCTATTTTGAACTTAGCCTTGCTTCCTAACTAGTTTTTTTGTTGTTTGATTTAGGCATTATGCATTATATACGTTAATTCATGTCTGCCTAGCCTATGTTGACTTGGTCTTATGTGAGTTTGGGTTTAAATGTGCAAATAGGTTTTTAGGGTCAAGATGAAGATACTAGGTTGCTAG
This sequence comes from Carnegiea gigantea, assembly GCA_029747015.1. Taxonomy (NCBI): domain Eukaryota; kingdom Viridiplantae; phylum Streptophyta; class Magnoliopsida; order Caryophyllales; family Cactaceae; genus Carnegiea; species Carnegiea gigantea. The sequence goes on along the minus strand of JAKOGI010000821.1, from coordinate 73,618 downwards.
AGGAGGAGGCCTCTAGCAAGTCCTTTGATTATACTCTTATTTTCTTATTTTTATAGATTCTTAGCATTTTTTCCCCTTTTTATTTAGCCTTATATGAACCTTTTTTTGTTTGGATTTTTAATAAATTTTTACAACTTGGATTCGTTCGGATAGAAGAATTCAAAAAGGGATGGGGAGAAATCATGTATGCATAAATTAATGGACAAAATAAAACTTTTATTGATATGGAATTATTAATAGTTCAATACTTTCAACTTTGGTGCCTCAATTGTTTGGTCCACAAAATAAGAACATGAAAATTTTCGATCCCTCCAGGTTTGACGAAAGTAAGTTTCTGCTCCTTTTTATTATTATTTTGATGCGAAACTTCTAGAAATTTTTTACTTTGTCCCAAATGCATTACTTTTAATAATTTTATTATTTTTTAGGTTTCTTAAAGAAATATGCTTGTTTTAAATGATTTAACTTCTCATAATGGTTTACTGGAATTAGTTATCACAATCTACTAATTAGATCATAAATACTATATTTTATGTTATTATAGACCTACTATGCTTAGCAAAATAACAAAGCTTAATTAGAGAGTTTTGACCATTATCTGAACTTAGTCAGTGTTATACCCTGACGTTCCTCTAACTTCCAGTTTATAGACATTACTAATCTCAACCACACCTTCCTTAGATCTGGCACAACACATATCTGTTTTAGTTTTTAACTCAAACCGTAGTCACTAATAAAGTTTTATAATTTAAAGGATAATGAGACTTTAATCAAGAAATTATAATATTTAAGATAGAAGGTTTAATTAAATAGCATTTTCTACTGAAAAACTTCTTTTATTTAAAGTTTAAAAGTGGAAATATTACAATAGAAATATTGAAGAGGGACTTAAGCTACTAAGATTATCAGAGATTGTTGCTCATAGAGAAATGGAGAATCCTGACTTTTCTTTTACTCAAATATGCTCAAATGACCATATTCCTTCTTAGTACTGAGGCTCTCCTTTCATAGGGGAGATGGACTACATAAGATACCTTAAATGTTATAGTACACACTGATATTTTCAAATGACTATAGCTACTCTCACATGGCTACAGCAGACAGCATTATTTTACTGACTTGACACTTGATACAATAATGGTACAACTACTTTTTAGAACACTTAATGTTGACAAGATTTATCATCCATAATGAGATTCCATATATCTTCATCTCCAATAATATTTTTCAGTCTGTCATTATCCAAATAATTATCAAAATCTTCATCAAGTTGAAAATGTTCCGGATCCCCTTTTTCAAATAATTCATGAAGATATTTCTTTCCTTTTTCTAATAAGAATTTTTCAGCTTCAACAACAAAGAGATAATCAAAGACATCTTCTGAATTAGCTCCTTCTACAACCATATATTTGCTACAATAATTAGGGTAAACAAAGTAGTGTTCCTGTAATGCGTTAGTATTTTTCATTATTCAATCTATGCCTATATTTGATGATAAATATTATAAAAACTAATGGCTCTTGTTAAAGCAAGATCACTAACTAATTCGTGTCGTTCTGGAAACCATTGTTGTCATTAATCATTGGAAACGTCCAAATCAACTAATTGAATATGATAGTGGCTGGTTTGACCTTTTCATTTTCATACTCAATTATTATACAATATACTGCGACATACAAACTTCTATTGTATAGAAGTTTTGTTGGACCATCTGGATTTGTGAGAATCCAATGGATCTTTTTAGACATGCATCATTGAAACTTAGTCTTAAGAAGAATAGTGTAACACCCCAAACCCGAGAGGGAGTCACACTGGCAGGATTTCCTAGAGGGAATCCCTAAGGCTGTTGAGGTTAAGTTTAGGCATTATCATTTATTTAGGCATCCTGGAATAAAACTGCAAGAGTTTCCCTTGTTTTTGCAACATTTTATGGTCTTAACTTAGCTAAGGGTACCTGTAAGCTGATAATATGGTAAAACATGATATAAGGTGACAAGATTCACTGCCACGGGTTCAGAGCTGACTATATGCTTACACATTCAATGAGGAGCTTATACAATTACAAATATGGTAAAGCATCGAACACTTCACAACAACCATGCAATCAAGACTGGCCGAAAGGCTACTGATGGGTCAGCGTCAAAATAACTTTCAAATAACCTTTATACTTGCTTAGACTAGACCTGGAAAGGGAATAAGGAAAGGGATGAGCTACCGTACGGTCAGTGACTATTTCTCAACTCCTTGAAAAACCAAAACCATTTATAGGTAATAATGATAAGTGGCAGTGACACAACATTTGTATATTACTATCATATTAGACAATCATTATCCCCAAGGAAAATCATCACCTCTAAGCTTCATATAAGCCACTCAAGCTCCTTTCTAGACCCTTAACAACCAAACTTACTTAATAATCAAACATTCGGACACATAAGTAGGCCAACCACAAGGATGGGATAAAATGCTTTCAAATACGCATTTTGGAAACATAGTGACTCATTTTGTGTTTAAAGAATAGTTTACAGTTCAAACTAGCCTCTTTAAGGCTCATACACTTTCCAAAAGCTCCTGAAATACCCTCATTAGTAACAATTCAAACCATTTTCTCATATATTAGGAAAATATCTTCTTATTCAGGCTTAAGATCTCATAGTGTGCTAGTTAAGGGAGATCGTCACTCGCCCTGTACGAGGCCATCACTCACGCATTAAATTATCCCAGGGCATAACATATTTTAGACCATTAATCGCGTCAGAGTCTTCTAGGGTTCCCACTTCTGGGTCTATCTCCCTAGGCATTAGGGTTCCCGCAAACTGGGTCTACTCCCTAATCATTTGTCCACTCAAGCACTTATCTTAGGCATTAAAATCATACTAAACCAATATAGGTTATTAAAAAGAGTCACTATCACATACAGTAAGCTTCACCTTTAAATGAGTCACGAATCATTTTTCTTTAATAATTGCTTACATAATTAAAACCATGCTGCTCTCGCAAAATAACCCATAACCCTATTAATGGTTTATGGTTCTTTCATTTTTAACATGAAAACCTCTGAAAATCACAGTGAGTCTACTAACTTGCAATTCAAAACTTAAAGTAATTGGCCAGTATTTAATTCAAACTAAGTTTCGTAATCAACACCTTCAGTTGCCCCTTTTTAGTTCGTTTAAACCCTTTTAAACACAAAGAAAGTGATATAAACAAACCAGGGCCTTAAAACATTTCTGAGCTCATTACTTGTTTGCTATCTTTTTTAACCTCCTAGACCTATCGACTATTCAGTTGAGTCATTCACTGAGTACTTCGACGATTTAGAGTCATTTTAGGCTACAAATACCCTAACAATTGAACAGGCAACTGATGAACATTTAGAAACATTTGAAAGTATGGAAACATGCTTTTAATGACTCTTTTAAAAATTTATAAAGTTCACAAACCATCCACATACCATCATTTAAACAATTTAAGAGGGAAGGGGGTTCACAAATAGCACATTCGTATCACTTCGTAGGAACAGTTTCAGCAGAATCCACCTAATATCCCAAATACTTTGCAATTCACACAATTGCAATTAATATCAAGCACATGCTCCCTCCTCATATAGCACCGGCTACAAAAACCTCGAATCGCTCATTAGTTTCATCTCAGTCCATCCAACTACCAAGCTCGGTTCAATATCACAACAATACAATCGATTAATTCAGGGAACCAACATCCACAAGCGTACCCTTCATATCAATTACCAAAAATAGAATTTAAGCACATCCAAACTGATCTAGCAATAGCATTAAAGCACAATTTAGTTTGCTCTACAATTCCTCAAATCGCCCAATTAGCAACCTGCGCATTTCTTCACATGCATGATCCTTAGATCCATATCAGCATCCATACGCATAGCATTCATATGCGACCATCAAAATAGAATTTAGACATATTAAAACTAATTTAGCAACAATTTAAACATAATCTGCTTATTCCACATTTCTTCAAATTGACTGATTAGCAAAATCTATGCATTACTTCAACATACATGAACCTTAAATCAGTATCAACACCATTCTTACTAGATTTCAACTTCAAATTCTCCCATTACTGACAACAGCTTCAGAATTTTAACATAAACTACTCAAAATCACCAAAATTTGTTTGAAATTACTAATAATTAGGGGGAAGAGAAAACCCACCTCGATTCCAAATTAGAGGCCTTGACTAACGGGTGGTGGGCTTGACTTTAGGTGCTTGAAAACTTAGATTTTTGAATCCTTGCTGCAACCATGCCCAAACCCACTTGAATCAGACCCCAAATTCAACCAAACTTTCACTCACTAATTTGAAGTTGAGGTGGATGTTTGGTGTTGCGGATCGCTCCCAATTTATAGAGGTAATTAAGTAGCTAAAGACAAGGTTGCATGGCCAAGTTCGGGCATGCATTCGGTGCTTCGAATCACCGCCCAAATCCACCAAAAATGTGGTGGTCTCCTTCGAATTTTGCCCAGATTTCGCAGCAGAGGGTTGTTAGGTTCTGGGGAGGTTGAATAAGGGGAAATGTGAGTTGGGTTGAGGAGAAATCGAAGGAGTTTGGTGCTTTGTGGTCGTGTGTATGGAGATGGAGGAGATGAAGAAGATGAAGAGGGGAGAGAGAGAGGGAAGAGAGCTCAGCTATCACGTGCCAAAGGAGGAAGAGGATGCCAGACTTAATTCTGGTACCGCTTTGATGCCCTCCTTTTCCCGTTTTTTGTTTCAAACTTGCTCAATAATTAACACCACTAGTCTAATTTCGTACCTTATATTCTAAACCCGAATCGACAATATGATCTTTTGTCGATTACTCACTCCCGATTTTAACAAGATTCGATTTAATAACTAATGAAACTGAATCTAAGGTTGACCAACTAGTTGTATTTGGGATGCCACTCAATTTAGTAATCGATAATAATCGTTATGAATGCTAATATTCTTTTTAATAAAATTATCGCTCATACAAGCACGTCAATAATAATTTAACTTACATAGTTAATAAAACACGATTTTATAACACCATAAGTTACGATAGTCAGCATAATGTAAAAATAAATAACGCGAATATTACACTCTTCCCCCCTTAAAAGAATTCCGTCCTCGAAATTACTTATCTGGTGGAAACAATGTTGGGTATTTCTCTCATATTTCTGTTTCCGGCTCCCAGGTTGCTTCTACTATCTTGTGATACTTTCAAAACTCCTGTTTCTGAGCTTCTTCTCCATTCTTTCCAGTATTCGTATAGGTTCTTCTACATATGTGAGGTTTTCCATAATCTGCAAGGGTTCATACTTAATGATGTGATCTGGATCTGAAATGTACTTTCGGAGACTGGATACATGAATACGTCATGTATGCCTTGCAGTGAAGGTGGTAGGGCCAATTGGTACGCGACAGGGCCTACTCTTTGTAGAATCTCAAAAGGTCTAATGAATCTTGGGCTCAGTTTCCCCTTTTACCCAAACCTTATGCTTTCCTTCAGTGGGGAGACCTTCAGAAATACATGGTCCCTAACATTAAATTCTAAAGGCCCTCTCCTGATATTTGCGTAACTCTTTTGCCTACTCTGGGCAACCCGTAGCCTTTTACGCATGGTTTTGATCACCTCAGTCGTTTGGTCGATTAATTCCACCTTAGAGGGTTCTATTTTCTCCTACTTCATCCCAACAAATAGGATTTCTATAGTGTCGACCATATAGTGCTTCAAAAGGGGCCATGTCAATACTTGCATAGTAGCTGTTATTGTACGCAAACTCGACCAGTGGTAAGTTGTGATCTAAGGTCCCTACATACTCTAATGTACAGGCTCTTAACATATCTTCCAGAGTTTGAATAGTCCTTTTAGATTGCCCATCTGACTGAGGGTGGAAGGCTGTACTTAGGCATAATTCGATTCCCATTGCTTTTTGGAATCCATGCCAGAACCTGGATATAAACTTAGTGTCTCAATCTGACACTGTACTGAGGGGTACTCCATGCAATCTAACTATTTCCTTGATGTATAAATCTGCTAATCACTCGGAGACGAAGGTGATTTTCATAGCTAGGAAATGTGCAGCCTTGGTCAATCTATCAACAACTACCTAGATACAATCATGTTGCTTGGTGGTTTTTGGTAATCCAATGAGAAAATCCATAGTGATGTGCTACCATTTCCACACTGGAATAGGTAAAGGTTGAAGCAATCCCCAAGGTTTTTGGTGTTTAGTCTTTACTCGTTAACATGTGAGGCAGTGGGCAACATAATCTGCGATATCTCTCTTCATCCCTATCCATCAGAAATGCATCTTTAGGCCATGGAACATTTTGGTGTTCCTTGGATGGGTAGTGAGAGCTGAATTATGTGCTTCTTTCAACAACTCCTTCGAGAGGTCTAGTACATTAGGGATGCACAATCTATTCCCGTACCAAAGCACATCATTTTGGATTTGAAATTCCTTAATTCGTCCTTCTTCTACTCCTTTCCTAATTCTCATAATCTCAGGGTCTTCCTTTTGATGTTGCATGATTTGATCTATTAATGGGGAGGTAACTGCTAGCTAGTTTTGATTCTCTGGTAGCACTACTTCTATCTGGAGTGCGTCTAGTTCCCTTAAGAGCCTCTTTTTCTAAGTAAGTAGGCAGGCTATAGAACTAGTAGATTTTCTGCTCAAAGCATCTTCCACTGCATTTGCTTTGCCAGGATGGTATTTGACCTCCATGTCATAATCTTTCAGAAGCTCTAGCCATCTTCTCTATATCATGTTTAACTCTTTCTGAGTAAACATGTATTTTAGGCTCTTATGATCAGTGTATATATCACACCTTACCCCATAGAGGTAATGTCTCCAAACCTTCAATGCAAATATAACCACAACCAATTCTAGGCCATGTATTGGGTAATTTTCCTCATATGGCTTCAGTTGACTAGAGCTATAGGTGATAACCCTGCCTTTCTGTATCAAAACACACCCCATTCCTTTCTTAGATGCATCACTATAGACCCCAAATCCCTCATTGCCCTCAGGTATTGCTAGCACTGGTGCAGATACCAGCCGTTTTTTTAGCTCTTGGAAGCTGTTTTTGCACTCTTTTGTCCATTCAAACTTATTGCTTTTTCACAGTAGCTTGGGGATAGGCGTGGCTAGCTTAAAGAATCCTTCTACAAATCTTCTGTATTATCCAGCCATTCCTAGGAAGCTTCATACTTCAAAAACATTTATGGGTCTTGGTTAATTCACTATTGCCTCTACCTTTGTAGGATCCACTATTTGCCTTCTTAAGACACCACGTGGCCTAAAAAGTGTACATTCTCAAGCCAAAATTTGCATTTATTGAGCTTAGCATAAAGCTTGTGTTCTTCTAAAGTTTCCAACACCATTCGTAAGTGATCTGTTTGTTCCTCCTTGGTTTTAGAATATACCAAGATATCATTGATGAATACCACTATGAATTTGTCCAGAAAAGGTTTGAACACCCTGTTCATTAAATCCATGAAGAATGTTGGGGCATTAGTTAGCCCAAATGGTAGCACTAAGAACTCATAATACCCATATCAAATTCGAAAGGTAGTTTTGGGTACATCTTCCTTCTTAATTTTTAACTGATGGTACCATGATTTTAGATCAATCTTAGAGAATACTGCAGAGCCTGCTAGTTGGTCAAATAAATCATCAATCCTCTGGAGAGGATATTTATTTTTGATGGTCACCTTTTTCATCTCTCAATAATCGATACATAGTCTTAAACTCCCATCCTTATTTTTCACAAAAAGTCTGGAGCCCCCCATAGTAAGGCACTAGGTTGGATCAACCCTTTGTCTAGTTGACTCTTCAACTCAGCAAGTTCAAAAGGTGTCATATGATAAGGAGTCTTAGATATTGGGGCAGTGCCTGGCACCAGGTCTATTGTAAACTCAATCTCTCGATTAGGTGGTAATCCTGACACTTCTTGGAATACATTTAGGAGCTCTCTCACCATCGGGATCTCACTTAGGTTTGGCTCTTTTTGTTCTGTCATCTCAACTGCACACAGATAACCTTGACACCCTTTTCTCACGAATTTGATAGCTTGTGCAAATATGGTTGACATGGTTTTCGAACAGCCATTTCCTTCAAATTCTATCCCCTCTCCTTCATGGGTCGAGAAAGTGATTAGCTTCTTTTTACAATCTAGAGTCACCTTATGCTTAGCTAACCAATCCATCCCCAAAATAATATCCCATCCTTGCATTTCTAATGGTACCAAATTAGTAGAGAGGGTTTTCCCTTCCACACAGCACAATCTCTAAAGATTAGTATGATAAATAGTTCCTAAAGGAGTGGTCACATAAAGTTGTATATCCATCTCATCCAACTTACTAGCGAGTTTCTTTACAAATTTAGAGTTCATAAAAGAGTGAGTAGTCGGAATCAAATAAGATGCGAGTATAAAGATGGTTAACAAGAAGAATACCTGGCACTGTATTAGCAGTTTCTCCAGTCTCTTCTCCTTCCAAGAAAAATACTCGACCTTCTGCTTGTGAGCTTCTTGTTGCTTCTATTGCCTCTGGAGGAAGCAACAGCTGGAGGGCGACCCTCGTTGCACTGCTAGGTTATTCCCTACTCCTGATCTTTGAGTACTGCCCTAGTTGTTCCATGTGGCCTTTGGGTAGTTGGCGACCTTGTGGCCTATTTCACCACATTTAAAGCACTGACCTGTAATACCTTTACATGGGCCAAAGTGTTGGTGCCCGCACTGGTCACATGTTTTCCTTTGTTGCCATCGGGTGGTTTGCTTTCCTTTGCCATGTCTCATCCCATGTTTAAACCTCTTGAAGTTTTTGTTTCCTTGAGAGTTAGATCCTCCAGGGCCGAATTTTCGCTTTGCTTAGCCCTCTTCCCTATTTTCAATCTCAGTCTCATTCATGATACGAGTTACTTTCACAACCCTCTGGTACATTCCTTGAAAATTAGCATAAGCATGCCCTGCTATTGTTTGCTTCACTTCCCCTTTAATCCTTGTTCATAGTGGTCCATTCTCATTTCTTCAGTGGCCACTTGGTTTAGTGCGAAACAACTTAGCTCATTGAACTTCGCAGCATATTCTATTACACTCATTTCCCCTTTCTTTAGGCATAGGAACTCCTATTCCTTAGCCCTTCTCTCATCTCGGGGGTAGTACTGAGTATCCATTAAGGCCTTCAGTTGATCCTAGGTTAATGCTGGTTCACCTATCCTACGTTTCACCATTCCCCACCAAAATTTAGCCTATTTCTTAAATTGATGGGTGGCCGAACGCACCTTAAACCTCTCAGGGCACTCCATGATTTCAAATAAATTTTTCATTCTTCTAAACCATTCCTCATATACCATAGGGTCAGTTCCACCCTCGAACTAAGGAGGTTTAAGTTTATTAAACTAGCATATCATCTTCGTGGTAATAAGTTCTGGAATTGGTTCGCCTTGTGGAGGCATCTGTTCACATATTTACACAAGGGATGACTTAGTTCTACTTTTAACTAGGAGTTAACACCACAACTACACTAAGACTCACAGGGGTAGTATTTCTTGGTTAACTAAATTATTTGCAAGTGGGTGAAAGATGTTATGTATAGCTACAAGTTAAGTTCCAGCTCAACCGACGCAAGGTTATACATGCATACCACACTTTTACTTTAAAGAAGTGCACGTATATGCTTAAAAAAACTAGTGAGCACATAATACTTGAGAAGCGCCATTTGCATTTATTTCATTTAAACATTGGTAGTGTGACTTAGGAGTCACTGGATACTCTCATCATCCTAGTGCTTCATCTTAAAGGAAAACAAACTTGAAAGGCTTACATCTAGCTCATTTATATACAACACAACATTTAGGAACCCAAGTTTACGCTACTCTACCCAACTTCTTGTCCGAGGAGTCACTTCCAGAAGGTTTATCAACCATGGATTCATTTAAACTTCCAGATTTGTTGGGGTCAGGGGCTAATAGCTCTTCCAATCTCACGGTGGGGGTATACTCGATGTTGTATTCTTCATCTACTAATTCCCCTATTATAAGCCTAATAGCTCATCATCCTCAGGGGTAGAGTGTTCCATAAGCATCTACCCAGCGCACCCACATCTTGGCGATTCGCTTGTAATGCTCAGCTTGAGGTCTCTCAGCAAAGAGGAGTCTCATTTGACAATGCTCTAGTTGGTTCCTCTCAGACACAATGATGGAAAGGTGTTGGTTCTCAGCAGGCTAAATGAGTAAGGCTTGGATGAGCTGGCTAGCAGCAGCGCTTCTCTGAAGTGGAGTAAACCCCATGTGGTCTACTTGATGCTCTGCCAGTAAGAGAAATTCTACTAGACCTCGATATGTAAAAGGGGCGTATGCCCCCATGTGCAGCGCCCACTGTCACAAGGTGACAGCTACTTTTCTCCATCTTCCAGCTAAAGGTATCTTTCTTATGAACCTCGCCCCAATAGTTTTGGGTGACTCTAAGGGGACCCCATCGGTTATTCATCTCCATAGCTTGCCAATATGTGACCGCATTCTAAGCGACCCACCAAAAGGGTAGATAAACGTAATTGGCGATATGGAATACCATTCTACACTACCACTGTAAGGGTAAGTGGAAAACTAGCATATATACATATCATGGGTCATATAATTATTAATATAGGCAATGCAAAGCAAGATATGACCACATAAGCATATAAGTCATGTATTTCACACATCGCACCCCTATTATAATATGTAAATGCATAATGCAACCTATGGCTCTGATACCACCTAATGTAATAACCCCAACCTGAGATTTCCTAAAGGGAAGCCCTAAGGCTATTGAGGTTAGGTTGAGGCATTAGCATTTAGTTAGGCATCCTAGAATAAAACTACAAGAGTTTCCCCTATTTTTATAACATTTTATGGTCTTACCTTAGTTAAGGGTACCTATAAGCTGATAATAAGGTAAAACAAGATATAAGTGACTAGATTCACCACCATGGGTCACCTGCCTGGGTCACTAACTATCAAACCAACTAAACACAAGAATTATAATGTTGTATACATGGGTTCAGAACTAACTATATGCTTACACATTCAATGAGGAGCTTAAACGATTACAATTATGGTAAAGCATTGAACACTT
>JAKOGI010000821.1:40000-55000 GCA_029747015.1 Carnegiea gigantea | reverse complement strand
ATCAGCCTCCCAAAATTCAACCAGTTTGATGGTAAGGGTAATCCCAAATAGCATATCGCCTACTTCATTGAGACGTGCAATAATACTGGCACAAAGGGAGACCGACTGATGAAGCAGTTCATTTGGACTCTAAAAAGGATACATTTAACTAGTACACAGACTTGGAGCCAAAGTCCATTGATAGCTAGGAACAATGGAGTCATGGAGCATGATTAGGTTCTACATCATTCAACGTGTTGTTAGATGATAGAGCTAACAAACACTAGACAATAGAAGGGCGAGCGAGTTCTCGATTACATCAATTGTTGGAGGTCTTTCAATCTTAAGTCCAAGGACCGCCTATCAGAAACTTTAGCTATTGAAACGTGTGCTCAGGGAATGGAGTGGGATTTACTCTACATCCTACAGATGAGTAAGTCAAGAATCTTATAGGAATTGGTGACGAAGGCTCATAAATATAGAGATAACAATTACAGATCGTCATGGTAAGTCTTCTTCCTCCTCTGATTCCAAAAAGGACAAAGGTGAATTCAAGAAAAATCACAAGTCCTCAAAGCCCTCAAACAAAGACTCCATAATTGTTTCAACTAGGGAGCCACTTTGAATCTCCGGAAAACCCAAGTATGAAAACAAGAAAGGTGGGTTCTCCAAGAATACTGAAAAGAAGTGTCCTATATTAAAAGAACTACATGAGAAGAAATATCCATTTTTTAACTCAGATTTGTCGGGAATGCTTGATGATCTCCTTGAAAAGGGGTCATCAAACTTCCAGAGCCCAAATGGCCTGAACAAGCTGGAAGGGATTATGATCCAAAATAATATTGGTATCACAGGGTGATAAGTCACCCTCTTGAGAAATGCATTATGCTCAAGGAGCGCATTTTCTACTTGGTAGGGATGGGAATATAATATTAGATTTGGATGACACTGGCGAGGCAAATCATATTTCCATCCAACAGAAGTTTTCTTCATCACCCTAGTAGAAAACATACTCGACCTCGTGGTAGAGGAATCAGTGAATTGATTTCCTCCCTACGAGAGAATTAATTATAATTCAATCCGGAAGTTTGGAGCATGTTGTAGTTCCAATAGCATCCTAAGGACCTTTGACAAAGGTTGGTCTTTTTATGGATGTCTCTAATGAAGCTGATGATGATGAGGGATGGACTCTTGTCACTAGGAGGAGACCAAGGAAGCAAAATCAAGTTCAACCATCACTTCTCTGTCGTAGAAAGAGACAAGGTAGGAAAAAGGGCCCACGTTATTCAAGAGGGAAGAAAAGGTTTAGGAATGTCAAATGGCATGAAATTCAGCCCAATGACCTACTTGAGCAAGAACCACTTGCTCCTGTCACATTGAAAGAGTTCTTCCTAATAGGTTTCTCTGAGAAAGTCACGGTCAACATGACCTCATGTTCTAAGCTCGAAGAAGAGGAAAAAGAGGGGAGTGATAGATAAGAGAACTCTCCAAGAGTAGGTGACAAGACATTGACTATCCTGGAGGCTTTGCCAACTCGCATAGACTGGAGACAAATCTTTTGTTTGCCTAACGAGACGTGCTAACATGCTGTTGCCACCTTACAACATCCACAACTTTATGCTGATAAAGTCAAGGATGTTGAAGGGTCGTTACAACGCCCTATTCAGTGTGACTCTTGCAACACAGCAGTCACTTTCACTAACGAGGACTTATTGTTAGGATCTAAGCCTTACAATCGCCCTTTATTTATGACTAGCTACATTAGGGAGCATAAAGTTAAGCGTATCCTCGTGGATGAATGGTCCGCCATCAACATCATAACCAAGTTTATAATGAATGACTTAGGTATCATAGTGGAAGAACTTTCTAAGAGTCGAACAATGATTCAAGGGTTCAACCTTGAGGGCCAACATGCAATTGGCATGATCTGCATTGAAATGATGATAAGAGACTTGTCAACGTCCTCAACCTTCCATGTAATCGATGCTAACACTTTGTATAAGTTATCACTCGGGCGACCATGGCTTTATAAATAGGGGATTATAGCTTCCACTCTACACTAATGCCTTAAGTATTACCGAGATGGAAAAAAGAAAATAAATAGGGATGTTAACCCATTCACTAAGGCTGAGTCTTACCTTGTAGATGCAAGGTTCTTTGAAGAAGATGCTGCTCCTAAGGAAACCATGCCATCAACCATTTCTTCTATAGGTAAAGGTGGTGCAAACAATGCTCTTCAAGCATCAAAAGATGATGCTTCTACGCAACAACATGAGAAAGAAGCAAGCAAGCAGGCAAACACAACTTCTCCTATTAAACCAGTTGCTAAACTAGTTGTTGTTTTAATGGGCTCAATTTCACTAGTCTTAAGGTACATACATAGGTCTTATCGTAAGGAAGGCGAATCGGCCTTTAACGAGTGCACAAGCAGAAGCATTGAAACTAAAGCTTCTGAAAAGATGATGGAGCTAACATAGCCACTCTAAAAGGGAGTGTAATGGTTCCAACACTTAAGATGTGGTAGGCTAAGGTGAGTAGACCCCCTCTTTCTAGGTTTGTCATTTCTTCTAAAGAAAGCGATGACTTACCAAGTGCACAGACTAAAGAGGAATTTGATCTAAATGCATATAAGCTTATGAAAAGAGCCTATTATAACTTTCAAAACCCAGCTACCTTGGGAAGGTAGTCGAAGCCAAGCCTCATAGTCCTACTAAAACTCAAAGAAAGATCCAAGAGCAGGGAGATTCCGTAAGCATCTCTAAAGTTGGACTTGGTTTTACATCACCGCAATATCAAGGCGATGGAAGGACAAGAATTTGGTGGTTCAGCACATCACAGCTAAAGAGGTAGTTGAGAGTGAAGATGAAAATGCTCTGTCTAACCCAAAGTCCTCTATGTTTGATAGACTATAATTATCCACTTCGAAAAAACACCTATCAGTATTCACTCGTATAGAGTAAGGGCAAGTTTCCAGAATCTCTGGTTTTAACAGAATTAAGATAGCCCCCAGCCAAAACCTTCAATTTTTGCCAGAATAAAAACTGGTGGAAAGTCTTCAAACTCACAACTTTAGGAGGAGAAAAGTTATGTGTTTAGCCACTTAAGAGTGATAAATGAAGTTCAGAGCTCTGTCCCTTCTTGTATGAAGCATTTCTTCAGTCTGGATGTTAAGACGGACGGTTCATTAAGCATACAGAGACGTACTGTGGTCTTCACAGGTCAACAAAAAAGCTCTAACTCTAATGAGGAGACAGAGAAAGAAGAAGTTGTTTCTTCCTATCATATCACAATCCACAAATGTGATAACTCAGACTCAAAGGTAGAGCTAGCAGAAACTCCTAAGACTCTCGAAGACCGGGGGCAAACTATAGTTAATAATTTGAGAAGGAGTTGAATCTTGGAACCAATGAGGAGCCTTGCCCTATATATGTGAGCTCATTAGTCACACCCGAAGAGGAAAAAGAGTACTTTGATCTCCTCAGATAGTACAAGGACGTATTTGCTTGGAGCTATAAAGAAATGCCTGAATTAGACCCAAAGGTCCCAGTGCACCACTTGTCTATCAAAAGAAGTGTCTCGCCTAAGAAGCAGCTTTAGTAATGTTTTTGCCCAGAATTAGTACCGAAAATTAAAATAGAGGTCAATAAACTTGTAGAGCTAGGATTCATTCATAAGGTCAAGTACCCAACATGGATCGCAAACATCGTGCTAGTTGGGAAGAAAAATGGGTAACATTGTATTTGTGTGGACTTTCGGGATCTCAACAACGCTTGTCCAAAAGATGATTTCCCGTTGCTAGTTATAGAGCTCATGATCGAAAAGGGCATAAAACATTGTCATTCATAGATTGTACCACAGGATACAATCAAATTCAGATGGCGTCAGAAGATCAGGAGGGAAGAGCTTTTCGCACACCTAAAGGCATTTTTTTGTTATAAGGTGATGCATTCGGTCTAAAGAATACAAGACCAACTTACCAAAGGGCAATGCAAACCATTTTTGATGATAAGCTCCAGAAAACAGTCGAGTGCTATGTTGACAATTTGGTGGTCAAGTCCAAAAAGAGGGCGGATCGTATACATAATCTTCGTTTGATCTTTCAACGATTATGGAAATCTCAATTGAAGATGAATCCACTCAAATGCACATTTGGTGTCACATCTAGAAAGTTCCTAGGTTTCATTGTTCATCACAGGGAATTGAGATCGACCAATCTAAGATCAAGACATATCTAAGAGATACCTAAGCCTAAGAATCTCAAGGAGCTTTGTGGACTTGAAGGTCGCCTAGCATCCCTTTAGTCACCTCATAAAGAAGAGTGCACCGTTTGAGTGGGATGAGGCATGTCGCACAACTTTTGGGAAACTATAAAGAAGTATTTATCCCATCCTCCTGTGTTGGGAGCACCAATCCCTGATAAACCTCTCATACTATACATTGGAGCTCAAGAAAAATCCCTAGGAGTATTACGCAGATAGGAAAACGAGGAAGGAAAAGAAGTATCTCTGTACTACTTAAGTCGTACATTGGTTGACGCTTAATTACTTTACTCTCTCATCGAAAAGATCTGCTTGTTGATCATCTTTTCCATTCAGAAATTCAGACAATACATACAGGCCTATACGGTGCCAGTGGTCTTCAAAGTCGATTTTATTAAGTGCATCTTGTCCAGACCAATCTTAAATAGGTGACTTGTAAAATGGGCTGTAATATTAAAGTAGCTCTACCTTGTCTACGTGCCATAAAGGGTGGTTAAGGGGCCAGCACATGCAGATTTATTAGCATATCATCCAATTCTAGATAATTGGGAGCTAAATTATGATTTTCTAGGGGAACATCTTCTTCATTGATATCCTCCCTCCATGAGAAATGTATTTCAATGGAGCAGCAAGACAAGGTGGCGCTGGTGCAGGAGTAGTTTTTGTCTCTTTCGAAATACACATCCTCTCGTATTCATTTGTACTTACTCAATTATGCTTTAACAATATGGAAGAGTACCAAGCACTCAGCTTAGGTCTTCCAATGGCTATTGAGATGGGGATTAGAGACCTCAACATATATGGTGACTCGTGGTTGGTCATCAATCAACTACTTAAAGAGTACAAGGTTAAGAAAGACAACCTTGCTCCATATCACATGCATGCATTATGATTATTGGACAAGTTGGACATAATCAAGTTTGAACATGTGTCGAAGAGTGCCAATAAGATGACAAATGCACTTGTAAGCCTCACAGCCACGTTGGCACTGGGGGTCAGAAGAAGATATAACCGTCTCAATATCGCCGCTCTTTTCTTAGCCCTTGGTTACGATGCTTGGATATGAAAGAAACGAAGCAAACAATGAGAGAAGCTCATTCAGGTGTGCATGGAGCATACCATTCAGGGCTTAGGCTATATGATCGCATTAAGAGGATAGGTTACTACTAGCCCACTATGGTGCAAGATTGCATAAATTATGCAAAAAGATGTGATGCTTGTCAATTCCATGCCAACTTCATACATCAACCTCCAGAATCTCTCCACCCAAGAGTTGTATCTTAGCCTTTTAGGGCATGGGGGCTTGATGTCATTGGACTAATCACACCTAAGTCGTCTGCTGATCACTCCTACATCCTGGCTGTCATTGATTACTTCTCTAAGTGGACGAAAGCAATTCCACTAAGGGATGTCAAAAAATAAAATGTGATCGACTTTATAAGGATGCACATTATCTATTGATATAGTGTGCCCAGGTACATCATCACCGATGATGGTATGCCCTTCTTCAATAGCTTGATGACTAGCTTGTGCAAGAAGTCTAAGTTTGCCCACCATAAGTCTTCTATGTACAATGCCCCTGCAAATGGCCTGATAGAAGCCTTTAATAAAAGACTTTACTACTTACTCAAAACAGTCACCCCAAGTCTAAATGGGATTAGCATGAAAGACTAGGGGAGTCTCTTTGGGCATACGGAATCACGTACAAGATGCCAACACAGTCGCCCCCCGTACAAGATGCCAACACAATCGACCTCATTTGCTCTGGTGTATGGAGTTAAAGTCGTATTATCATTGGAGCTCCAAATCCCATCACTATGCATCCCTATATAGGAAGGCTTGATGGAAGATAAAAATCACAGTCGTTATTTAGCTGGGCTGGAGGCCCTTGATGAGAAAAGACTTCAGGTGCAATAGAAGTTAGAATGCTAGTAAGCTCGTCTATCAAGGGCATTTAACAAAAAGGTTCGGCCGCGCTAGTTCTAGGTCAGAGACCAAGTGTTGGTAGTGAGAAGGCTGATCATTGCCTATCATAAGTCTGGAAGCAATTTTACCTCCAAGTGGGACGACCCCTATGTGGTCAGAGAAGTCTATACAAAGGGATCCTACAAGATAAGTGATGTTGATAGAGTGCATGTGCGTCCCATAAATGGAAAGTTCTTGAAGCGCTACTATCTTTGAAATATGATGTTTGTAAAGCTCCCAAGTAAGAGCTTAAATTGATCGTTCTTTCAAGTCAAATTCCTTTTTAATGCTCCTGGCACGCAAGAGTCTAAACTTTGAACGGCAAAATAGAACCCAAAAAAACAAGTGTTATGTCTTTGAACTATATATGGCTTGATCCTTTAAGCTACTACATTCCCTTTAGGCATGTAAGCAACTTGGACATATTCCCCAATACAGTCATGAAAAATAAATGGATAATTTGTTGGTTCTCGTTGGTTTTGATTGTTTTATATTTCTACATATTATTACATAAACTTGGAATTAAGAGATTCATCTTATTGCAATGTAATCAAAGTCAATTCCGATAAAACTATACTAAGTCCCAAAAAAAGAAAAAAAATGATAAGTTACCAACAAAGAAGCGAAAAAAAAAAAAGTTCTGAGACAAAGCCACTAGACATGGTTTAGGCATCCAATATGCCTAAAAGTTCTTAGACACGTTTCTTCATCGCTTCAACTTGAGTTATTTCTTCTGTGGTAACTTGAGGGGCAGGATCTAAATCAGCAACCTCTCTTTCAAGAAGAGATACGCCATTTTTGGCTTTCTTCAGTGAAGACTCAGTGTCTGCTAATTTGCCTTGCAATTCCATCTCATTCACTTTTGCTCGTTCAAGATCAGCCTCAAGTAACTTCCTTCGCTTGTGAGCTTGGGTGATAGCAGTAGGTGTTTCATCAAATTGTGCGCCAACCTTCTCCACTAAAGCACGCGCTTCTTCAAGTTTGTCTAATAAAGCTACTCGCTTGTTTAGCACATCTTTGGTAAGAGTCCGACTTTTTAGTTGGGCTTTCAACCGCAGGTACTACCCGACTTTGTTCAGGTATGCCTCAACAATATTCTTTAACCCCAAATAATTTGCCTAGGAGGATGATAAGGTTCCATATATCTGCTTAGCTTTTTTACGGATGTTTATGATGTTAGCTTCTATCTTTGCTTGAACTTTTTCAAGTGTTGTTGAAAACGCTGCTTCACACTTAGAGCCAGATCATTAAACACACTAGAAGCAATTCTCCTAGGAAAGCAGGTTGAAACGAAAGGAGGAGGAGACTGACAACGGTCTACTTGCTTCAGTGGCGAGGGCATTATCCTGATGGAATCATCCTCAGATAACTTAGCAACAGGCACAGTCAAGATGGCTTCACTATGTTTGTCACCAGATGTAGCCTTAAGTCTGTCTCTAACTTCAGTAGTATGTCCCTACAATAAAAAGGAGGATTACATTAGCTAAAAAAAGAGAGAGAGAGAGAGAGAGAGAGAGAAAAATAGGAATGAGGGCAGGATAACGAGATACACCTCTCCCTTTGCTTTGCTCTTTGATTTCAATGGGCTTATCGCATTGTTGGATTTGGCCTTGGAGCTAGGTAGTTTAGTTACACTACCTAGTTTGCTCTTTGAGCCTGACAAATTCTTTGCTCCACTAATAGAGGGCTTAATATCAAAGCCTCTCAAGGCATCAATCTTCTCCTTCCTAGAAAAGCAAGTCCTGCTTCTTTGAGCAGACATGTCTGGTTCCAATGAGGAACTATTACCTCTTCCTTTTTTAAGCTCAGCAGGGGATACGGCATGCTTATTACTTTGCTACATGATTGGCTTATGTGCACTTGCTTTTCTAGAAGTGACAACTAGGGCAGAGGCATCATCAATGATTCTTACTCTGGGAGCTCTTCGTGGTTACACAATCTTGCCTCTGAGTTGTTTAGGTCCTTAAGAGAAAAGATTGCCTTGTGAAGATCACCACCATCTAGCATATGCCATGGTGACTAGTGTAGACTTCTTATCGGGGGAAGTGGGAATTGTCATGCTATACCTTCTTATATGTTCTGTTACATTGAGCATATAGCGGGCTACATCTTGTAATATGCCCTCCCAATCATTCATTCGTGGCTCGCTTAGCACACCTTGATGGAAGCGAAATTATCACCCAAACCGGCAGGGGAAATACGACTCAATCACAATTGTTCTTCCTTGTCGCAGGGTCAAAAACCCAGAACCAAAGGAAATCAAATATGCCCTCCAACTTGGGGATAAACTCTAGGTGTCAATTAAATTCATAGATGTATCCTTCGTTAGAGCATTAGAGTATATGACAGACGGATCCTTGCATTTCAATAGCTCTCGAGCTTCTTGTACGTCAGGGGTTTGATTCATCTTTTCACCAAGAACCTGAACATCGTGAGATGACTATGCCGATGATAAGGATGATTAAAATAAGTTCTAAAGTAAGTGCCTAACCATCCATAAACATAGTGACCAGGGAAAATGACTTCTAACTTATTCAGGCTCTAAGCCATAGAAATTCTGTTCTACACTCGATAAATGCTAGCCAAGGTAGGAATTGATAGGTTTAGCCATTCGCTGTGAGGAAGTTTGCTTACAGTTATGAATACAGCTAGGCGAATAAGCACATTGCTTCAGTTGGTAGCACAAAGGAACACAAGCAGTAGCAAATAAAAGCTGCAAGGTATGTTTCTTTGATCAGAGCCTCAAGAATGTTGAGCGTTACAAAAGGATCCTTGCCCTTTTTGGGTTGCGATAAGCAAGGAGCAATTAGGCCCCAGAGCCAGAAGCTTATCCATTCGGAAGCAGGCAGCTAAATGATGCTATAAAGATCTTGGCAGAGATTATGGAGAAGAGGAAGGAGCAAGTTGCAGGAATGTTATTATCTCCACGTCCCACAGAAAGGAGTTTTCTGGCAGATGGAATAACTTCTTCATAGTAAGCACCGTTGATTAGAAGTCCACCTATAATCCGCAATTCCTATAAGGAGATTGATATGTCACTACTCTCTGTGCAAAAGGTGTTGCCAGTATGGCACCACAGTTCGCAGAATACTTTGAAAACTGTGAGACTCATGTCGTAGGAGAATAAGGATACACACAATTCGTTATAGAGCCTCCATTCCATAAGTCTCTCTTTGCTATGGCCAAGAACATCTTTAAGCCACTCCCAGTAGCATGTTATGAAGAAGTTGTCGGAGAAGCAAGGTGAGAAATTGCCCCAAGATAGTGACCCATCCATGAAGTGATGTCGGAGTAGGGGTGCTGCTTTTTGAGAAGGGGCTGAAGATGCACATAATGGTGAACTGAGCTTCAAGACTCTCGAAAATGAGATAACTCCATCTGAAATTTGTATGTTACGGGTAGATTATACACTCCAACATGAGTCTGCAATGTAGCTATGAGATAAAGAGCACTCGAACGGTAGGGGTGTTGGCATATCTACCCAAAGAGTTATGCTTTCTTCAACTGGATCGCCTTCTCTATTTAGAATGGTAAGAGATGGCTTCTTAGGGTTTGAGGATGAGTCTAAAAATGAACCATGACGAATCAAGAAAAGCAAGTCGGCAACAAAAAGATTAAGTGAAGAATCGAATCTATGGGGAGAAACGATTCCTCATCTTAAAAGTCGACCTCACTTCGCGATCTAATTAGTGGAGTCCTGGTTAGAAGCAGAAATCTAAGTCGAAACCAAAAAAATTAAGTGAGGGAGTCTTCTGTGAAGAATTAAATCTATGGAGAGATCTATTTTTTCGTCTTAAAAGTCGACTTTATTTCGAGATATAATCGGTAGAGTCGCGGATAGAAGGAGAAATCTAAGTCGATCCCAGCTAGATTAAGTAAGGGAGTCTTCTGTGAAAAGTCGAATCTACAGGGAGAAACAATTTTTCATCTCAGAAGGCAACCTCACTTCGCGATTTAATTGGGGGAATGGCCAATTCAGCGGATTCCTTAAAAAAAAGGAAAACATTAATTTAATTTCTAAAAAAATTGCGAAAAAAAGATTCACAAGACCAATAATAAATTGGTTTACTCAAATAGTCGCTACATAATCACATAAAGCATTAAAAAAACAAATAAAAACCAAAATAAAAGGAAACTAAATTAAAAAGGGGTTCTAAAAAAGGAAATATAAAAAAGGAGAGCAAAGGCACGGATTATTTCTCAGAAACGTCAATGGAACAAGACAAAAAAGAATGGCAAACCATGTTGAAGTGTTGGTGAAGTTGACCAATACTCTGAAGAAGTTTGACATTAAATTGCAACAAAAAAAAGGCTTATGAAAAACCCCCCCCCCCCACCATGGCTGCTCGCGACCCTCCTTTCCCCCCGACTGGTATCAATCCCAACCTCCCACCACCATTGAACATGATTTCTTTCTTTCTTCTCCTAACCTAGAAAACCAGAGATGCCAGTTTCGACAAGGTCTCTGATCTTGAGAAAGAAGATTAAAATGGAGAAAAACAGTTAAAAAAAAACTAAGCAGCAAGAATTCTGAAGAAGAGAGCAGGATTGAAGAATTAATGAGCTTAAGTGCACAATTAAAGACACCTAGAAGGGGGATTAAGGTTGGGACCTTTCTCCTAATTACTAGTTCAAATCAAAAAAAATTATGGCAGAGTATTGAAGTTTGAATTTGTAGAGATTCATTTGAAGATTTTTGATCTTTCTAGACAATTCAAGTGATAAGGAGGAACAAAGCGAGTAGTAGCAGAGGTAATAGCAGAAGCAAGCACGTTGCTATCAATGTTGGTCGGCATCATAACCCCTACAGCTACTGTAAATCCGGTCATTGCTCTAGCATCACTCACAGTCTATGGGTATATAGCCTTGAAATTTATGATTATCAAGATCTATTAGTCTAAGGTTAGAGAAGATCAGGTTGTTTCCTTTACAAGCTCGAGATGGAAACAACATGCTGCCTTAACATATCATAAGACTGAAGGTTGATGATTTTGTTCTTTCTAAAGAACAACTTCAAGTGTCAAGACGAAAACAAATATGGAGAGAAGAAAGTATCTGCCTAAAAAAAAATCACCTCAAGTTGAAACAAGCTGAATAGAGGTAAGGTTGATGAATTGGAGGCGCGTGTAAATGGATTTATACAGTAATTGGTCATTGAAGCTTCCTATTCGTCCTCCAATTCTAGTATCAAGACTTTCTATCCCTTTAGGTTGTTGATAAATTTTATGAAGAATTGTTAATGATATTTTATCACATGTTAGTAGAATTATCTCCCAAAAAAAAGTTATTTATTATCTTTTGGCCGCAGGTGATTTAGAGAGCCCCATTTTTGAAAAAAAAAATCCCAATTATTACAATTAATCAAGGCTACAAGGACTGTTAAAATTTAATTAAAGAAATCAAGTGAGCATCAAGTTACCAAATTACTTAGCAATAAAAAATGATCATCAAAATTTCAATCATGTGTACCTGTCAAGCGTTCAAGACCCAGCCGCTAAAAAAAAAAAAAAAAACATTCCAAGTTTGTGTATGTGGCCAACTCTCAAGGGGGTATTTGTACAAGATTTAAAAAAATATAATTCGACCATTCATAAAGTGCCACTTGTCAAGTTGACTTCAGCAGATCCGTTTGGTTAAAATTAAATGCGGTTAATTTTTAGTCAATCAAAAGCCACCACTTGTCGTCAATGATGCAGAAATTAGTAATTATTTTTTTATTTCAAAATGAGGAAATAATTATTGGGCTCAGGCCTAAAGCCCGACTCTAACCCTAACTGGCAGAGCCTATAAATAAGGGATCTTCCCCCTCATTTGACGTTCAGCATTGTAGAATTCAGAGACTCAGATAGCAAGTAGCACCGAGCTATTAAGTGAGAAGGATCAAAACTCACAAGCTTCAGAGTTAGCAATCAACCACTTGTAGATCAAGGCCAAGGCCACTTCAGAGTTCTTCAGCTGATTTTGCATCAATCAAGATCAAGTGGTCACGCCATCAAATCAATTCAAGTCACTAGGAGATAAAATCTTAAGACTATTTCATTGTATTACAAAATTGAATTCTTTTTCTCAATTGCTTGTCTAATGCATTTTAGGCTCGAAATTTGTGTTTACATATATGTGTGTGTGTGTGTGTATGTATGTCTGTCTGTGTGTGTGTGTGTGTGTGTGTGTTGGATAATTTCGAGTGCAAAAAAAATGTCGCAAGTATACGGCTATCGTCGTAGTACTTTAGGGTCGTCTTCATAGGGACGAAGATGAGATTGAGGTCATTAAGTACGAAAATAAACTAATCAAGCATCATTCTAAGCTAATCAAAACAATAAACAATTAAAATCATTAATTCCAAATGGTCATGAAACAAAATTAAACTTGCAATACTAAGCTAATCGAAAAGTTCACTAGATTAGTAAATAAAACATAGCGGCCATTAAACTAAATTGGGAATAAATTAGGAAAATAAAATCACACAGAAGAAACAAGCAGGGGAAACAGACGCTAGATCAAGGGGATGCAAACTTCTTGTAATGGCATTAACCGAATTTCAAGAACTTAACCCAAATAAAACCAAACAGCAAGTGTCCAATTGATGCTCAGAAAATAAAGAAAGTTGCCAGATTCGAAATAGATAAACAGGGGAGGGGAAAAACAGAGCTCAGGGCTTCCTTGCTTTACAGCTCCACCCAGCTTCTAGCTCCATTCATGCTGATTATCCACATTCATCAGACTCAGCAATACTCATTGAAGCAGCAACAACCCCTAAATGAAACAAAACAGAAAAGCAGCCTGAACAAGCCTTGAAACCCGAAGCAGGGCATCACCAGATTCGAAAGACATAAGCAAGGGAATGAACCAGCAACTCAATAACCCAGACTAGCACAAACAATCTTTAAAGCTCATTAAAATGGCAGAAACACCATTAATCCTTGCTTCGAACAGAACAGAAAGCAAGGGAAGGGGATATCTCATAATTACTCAAAAATAACCCTAAAAATGTTGTAATTAGAACTAAAACTTGTGATGAACTACCCAAATCAACAAATTAAGCTTTGAATATACGAAATTGCAAGCTAGAAGAAGCAAATCTGACATTCGAAATCAAAACCAAAACAAAACCCTAAACCCCTAATAACCAAAATTAAAACGAAGAACAACCTAAAATTAAACCTTAAAAGCGTAAAGTTAAACCTAGATTAAACCTAGATTGAAACCTAATTGTGCCACAACCTCCATTTATACTCGAACTTTGTCAGTTCTTAGCTGTCAATCTTGCCCAAACGTGGACGGTCACAATGATGTTCTGCTGGCAAATGCTCCGTGAACGGTGGTGTGCGATGGTGGATGAAGATGAGATGGAGAGAGAGAGATGAGTTCGAAGTGGCAGAGAGAGAAGATGAAGATGAAGATGGCATTGTGGATGGGGGCTATTAGGTGTATCTGGACCGAGAAGAGAGAGAAAATGAGGAGATTAAGGGGGGAGGCAAATCACGTGAGATAAGTGTGGCGGGTGGAGGAAGGTCACGTGCCTGTCATGTGACGGGGGCTAGGTAGATTTAGGCTTTTTTTTTTCCTTGCTTTTTCTCCAATTTATTCAACACCGACAAAAATCAAATAAAATCAAATAAAAATCTAAAAATAACAATTATTGCGAGTATAAATTGGGTTAAAGGTATTGTAAAAATATTGAATTTTTAGCACAACCAAAATACATACATACATACATACATATATATATATATATATATATATATATATATATATATATATATATATATATATATATATATATATATATGTATATGTATGTGCGTGTGTGTGTGTGTGTGTGTGTGCATATATGATGTTTGAAATAACGAAGCCATGTTACCAAATGATAGATGTCCAAACGTCTAATACCAAAAATAGGTGCTTTAATTTGAATCATAGCAAAAAAAGAAAAAAAATCCACTTATCACATTCTTTGGATAATAGATCCCTTCCTAAAGCAACCTTCTTCAATCAATTTCTTCGAGATAAAGTCTTGTGAGATAAAATTAGCATAGTGAGTGACAAGACAATTCAAAACTTTTATCAATTGATGAATTGAGATAAGATTACTAGAAGTGTTTAAGTATGTAAAACATCCATTAACATAAAATCAAACCCAATGTGCATAGTACTTTTTCAACCAACAGAATTTTGCTTTTCAAACAAATTATTATAGATTGGGCTTGAAAATTTATCACTCTCTTCAAGAAGATGTAAGTGAGAAGTCATATGATGGGACACTTGTCTGTTTAGCACCCACTAAATATCTCAAGAGAAAGAGACATGTGACTTATACATTCTTGAATTTGTTGTTCTTTATAATGTAAATAATTGGTTCATCTAGATAGTGAAAAAATATGTAGTTCATGGATAACCATTTGTAACTGCCACTGGACAAAATTGCTACGGGTTAGAGGAGGTGAGGATATGAAAAGTTGTAACACATTCTTCACATGATTTTCTATTATGTCCTAAATTACCATCCGCCTCATGAATGCAATTAATTATTGTGTGAATTTGGGTTTCATCTTATCCATTTGCATTCGAAATTTAAGAGTTTTGGGCTTTTTTGGTTTGCCAACTTGGGGGATATCTAAGTAGCTCAAATCATAATGTTTGGTCATTTCAAACTATCTAACGATGAGTACCCCTGAGGTTGTGTTCCCTTCTTTCGTCTGATCTTAGTATGAACCTACGTAAATGTTGCCTCTATGATTGCTCGTATATCAAGATTAATGGACAAGGCACGCTAGCACTGCTCATGGATGATCGT
>JAKOGI010000821.1:0-35000 GCA_029747015.1 Carnegiea gigantea | reverse complement strand
ACAAATGAGAGGCGAAGAGGATGCTTACTGGATGAAGCTACCGCCCCTTACGCCACACAATTCCGTGCCGACTATCGTCTCTCTTTTTGTCTCTCTTCTTGCAGGTGTGGCTAGTCATACTCATACATTGAGGAGACTGCCTGCCTCAACGTTCTGTCCTTTTCCTGGTTTTCAGCCAACCGTTGCTGCCGTCAGTTCATCACCAATCGCATGAAACTCATGAAAAGTTTAATGGGTCTTCTTGGTTTTGCTTAATCTTCAAATTTGAAGGCATTTCGAGAACTGGGTTTCTGTTCTTCTTGTAAGTCTTTTAACAAAGGCAAAAATGTTGCCTTTGTGCTCGTCGACACCCTGCTCTTCTCTCTCCCAGGTAACCTAACCATCCAAAGGTTTTTAGAAGTTTCATATATGTTGATCAAATTAATCCGCTCTCATTTTGCATGGAGGATTGGATATATTCATATACCGAAAATAGAAGTTTTATGTAATACTGTAACACACTTCATAGGTTTCGGACCTCGCACAATAATTCAATACGTGGCTGTTGATCTCTCAACTGGAAAGGCTTGGATACAAGCTTTTGATATCAATGTATTACAACCCAATTAATAGTTTAATCTGATGGATGAAGACAGATGATTGATTTTGCACTGTGGGTGATTACCATCAGAAAATGCAAATGCAGTCTGAAGTTGCTCATTATGTTCGATCAATTAGCATGTTGTGATAACATTGTCTCTGATTCCCTACATCTGCTTTTGAAGGACAGAATTACAAAATAATTTGTGCCAAATAATCCAGAAAAGTGGTTTTAAGTGGTTTAGATTTAAGATAGCAGTGAAGAGCATAAAGCACTTGCTAATGCTGCATCACTGCCGTAGAAGTGCTACAGGACATCTGTCGCAAAAGCTTGAACAGAATAGGTGCAAAGTTTCGGTTTTCCTGGCTGCATTTTGATTATCGTCCTGCCCTTATATAAGTTGATAATGCTCATAATATTCTGAAGCTGTATTCTTTGACAATATTGATGGTGCAGATCTTCCTAAACGATGGATTCTGCTGTTACTCTCGATCTAGAAAGGTGTTTGACATTAGATGCTTTTTGGGAAACAATGCATTATCGAGCTTCTCTAAAGGAATTAGTCTTCCTGGGGTGTCTTTTCAAAAAGACGTTGGAAATTCTCTTTATTCCGAATTTGTTGGCAGTAATTCACCTTTGTCGAATGAATGGCAATATGCTGTCGGTCGATTGAGTGATTCATTTTCCATTGGTCGGGAGCATCTGAAATATGTCGAGGATTCAACTGAAATTGTATCACAAGGGGCGCAAATAACTGACGTAGTGGCCAACAATACTGATATCTTGTTAGATCCCACTAATAATGAATCAGTCTCCATTTTGGATAAGGTTGCAGAGAGCACAGCCAATATTCCTGATGGTCTGAGTGTCGATTCTGATTCATTGCCAACTTCACCCAGCACTGTTGAGAATTTTCTTTCTGAAACAAATGAGTCAATAGGGGCTTCAATTAGTAAGGGGACAGATGCATTCAATAGTTCTCTAAAAAACTTTAGTTCAGCCATAACAGGGATCATGAAGGATGGCAATGAAGGAATTGAAAATCTTACCAGTAAAGTGCTCTCCTCTGTTGGTCAAACCAGTGAACTGACTCGTAATAGATTAATCAACGTTCCAAATGTCCTGAGGGACGCCAGTAGTAAAGCTGGTGTTGTTGCCATTGATTTGCTTAGGAAGACAATTATTGTTGCTGAAGATTCTTTAGTTAAGGGGGCTACGTTTGTCTATTACTCATACGAGTCTTCTAAAGAGATTCTACCACCAGAAATCCAGAATGCACTTGTTTCATTTGAGGATAAAGCACGTGAAATATCAAGGCCAGTGGGGATGGTTTTCCTACAGGTAATGAAACTCTGCCTTTTGACTTTCTTTTGGACATTGATGACTTAGACATATCTTCTCATAGCTTGTAGATTGAGTTACCTTTTCTGGCACTTTAGTTGTTACATGTTGATGAGATTATGCCATTCTTGTATGTAGCTTTTCATAGTTCAATTGGTTTGTCATAAAATATGCCAATGTTGTGCAGCAACAACCCTTTTGCTTGTTAGGGCAATGCTGCATACGTTTCCTTCTTTCCAGACTCCGCTTTGTTAGGTTTGACATCATTTGTTGTTCTTGGTAGAAAATGTTAAGATTCCTTTCAATTCGCATATCTTTTCCAAATTGCATGATCTTTTTTACCTTCACTATGAAACATAAGAAGTTGGTGTTATGCTGTAGAAGCCATTGTGGTTACGCATTAGTGGATGATCACTGATCGCCACCAACAATTATGTACCATTCATTCATCATGATCACTGGCTTATGTAGTTGGTAATTATCAGAAATTGCTTAAAATTCATGATGATCTTAATGTTTAGGTGTACTCTGCCATTGAAGGGTTGGAGAGAAGTTTGGGCTTAGATCCCTCAGATCCTATTGTTCCATTCACTCTTTTCTTGGGCACTACATCCACTCTATGGTATTAATGTCCTTTTGCCATTTGTGAGACGTTTTCCCTGGGGTCATAGGAAATACTTCCGTGTTCTACAGAAAACTAATGCTGTTGATCAGATTTTTGCAGGGTTATATACTGGGTGGTAATGTATAGTGGCTATGCTGGAGATCTGCCCCCTAAATTAGCTTTTGAGCTATTGTCTGGAAAGGATGATGCTGTGCTTATTGATGTCAGGCCTGAGGCAAGATACTGTAAAATTCTCTTGCCTTTTCTTCTTTTGTGAAAGTGATTATACCATTTATGATCATTATGGTTTCAAGATACCACTTCTGAGCCTTTCTTCCCATGGAAATATCATTGTCTTCAACTGCATGGCATCCGATAGTATAATTAAGGTCTTTATGTTTGCATGTGAATCTTTTGTTGGCCAATGATTTCATTTGTAATCTTGAAGGATCTAAGGGAGCGCGATGGAGTTCCTGATCTCAGACGGGCAGCACGATTTCGATATGCTCATGTGTCTTTCCCTGAGGTTAGAATAGGGATATCCTGATGGTCCCCTTCATTTCTTTATTATACTTCTGTAAAGAGACAATTGAGTATTTTTTTCGAGTTGAAAGAAAAAGTTAGTAGTCATCTGCTGGTTGAAGAATAAACAGGGTACAGCTGGGCAGATTAATTCTGACTTGAATTAGTTGAATCTTTGTCTTGTCAGGTTGATGGGTCTTTGAGGAAGTTGATGAAGAACAGCAAAGATCTTGATGACGCTTTGATAGCTATAGTAATTCGGAATCTCAAGAATGTTAGAGTACGCAGATAACCTTTTTGATTTTTTTTTAAAAAATTTTTTTATTGTAATCAGCTGTTGGTAAAATATTCCAACAGATCATTACTAACTGAAACAGTTTCAACCTTTTCAAATCTATGTGGTAAAAGCCTATTCATGTCACAATATTTTATCTGCTTTTTGATAGAATTATTCGCAAGTAGTTAATACTCTAACTATGCATCTTAGTTCCTTCCATCAAGAAGTGATGGAGGTCTTTGAGCTGGCATGGACAATTAAATATTGCTCCTTTCTTTAATTTGTCTGTAATCTTCATTCAGTTCCCTGAAAATGCATCATGTTTACTTGCATATCGTTGGTTACTTTTCTCAAATTAAAAAACAGGTAAAGGGAAAAATAAAAAAGGAAAATGGATCTATTAGTGTTTATGCCGTAATAATTTGGTACACTGACTGCTATCTTAAACATTAAATATTGCTTTCGGATCAGAAAGGAAATGTTTCCGTGTGTTGTCATCTAGGAGTTCCACGCGTCGAAATCCCCACCTTCACATGTTATCTTGCAAACAAAGATTCCCAAAAAAACTTCTTTTTTGGCTTATTCAAGTGATAATTAAATGCAATATTAAGCACAATTGAAAGCATTTGTGAGAACGCAATTTTGCGAAAGAATTGTCTTACTCTTTCATCAGTCGTGCCACATTTAATTCCTGATTAGTCTTGTGCGACATATAGGACAGCTCCAACATCATAGTTATGGATGCTGATGGAAGTCGTGCAAAAGGCATTGCGAGGTCCTTGAGAAAGCTTGGGATCAAGGTCAGTTTGCTACATTTTTATTTAATTGTTTTGTGGCTCTTTCCATAACATGGTATTATTGATCGAAATGTTGGGGAAACATCTTTGCTGATATTCACTAGAGTGTGAATGACAAACCTTTTTTTACTAGGTTGGTGGTTAAATTTCCATTTACTGGGTATTAATTAGGAGCTGTTTGGTGTGTTTAGGACGCCGGCTTGGGCATAGCTGTGTTTACATCTTCCAAAGAGATGTGCTCCAGAACAGTAACAAATCTTTTGGCATGATGAAAATTTTTGCATAGATGTGACTCTGTGCTCACACCCTAAGCTTCGCATTATGGATTTCCATAGAAGCCAATACAAGTCCATGCTTCAGAGTCCCATCTAGGCTAGGTGCCTTTGTGGGGAATTCCAATGTGGCAACCTCATCCCTGATTTGCAGAGAGGTTGTGTCAGTTGTTACCTTGATAGGGGAATTAATAGAAGCCTAGACAGAGGAGCTTAAAAGCACCTACAAACAACATTGACAAGGTCTGCTGAGTGATGCTATAGCAATCTTCTGGTGTATTTAGTTGGAGACAAGTGCTAGATTTTTTTTTTGTTCTTTCGTATGATTTCCTTTTGGATAGGGTTACTTACCTAATTTCCCTTGGGCCACATGATGTGCTTTTGGGTTGCAAATGCTTGTAGAAATTCAATGTAATTGGCTCCTTCTCTTCTTAGTAAGAGAGAGGGGAAGGGGTCGTCTCATTCCTTCACAGACCGAAAACTCGCTATTGGCCAATTCTCACATTATGGATTAAAGGGACTAAAGCAAAATGTGTCACTATCAATAATAGTCCTTAATTTCCTTTTTCATGAGTAATCGACAATGAGCATCTCTTACTCAAGGGTCCATCATAAATGAGCTCTCAGCAACTCAGAGGTAAAGTTGTCATATTTCACCCCCTCACACTTTTCCTAGTCTAGACTTGCTGGCTATAGATTTGGATTTGGATTTTGGGGTTCCTTTTTCTTTTTTCTTTGAGGGAGTGGGGTTTGAACTTAGAAGGATATGTAAAGGAATTTTATAAACCCCATTCTAAACAGATTGCAAAGCCCCAAAGAATGGGACACAGCCCTGCAGTCCTAATCAAATGAACAGACCTGAGACATTCCTCTGGGGATCTCCTACTGATACTTAAAGGACCAGACTCATTTTGCACTACTATGCTTGACGCCTTGTACACAAGCCTGATAGATGATAGATCTGACAAAAACATCAGACATGTCTCTGTTTATTTGGTATTTGGTGTAGTACCTATAAGCTTGAACTTCATAGTGTAGATTAGTAAGAACAGTTGTGCATAGGTAGGGCCACTCTTCAAATAATTTGAAACCACTGTGATGATGATTAAGTTCCTGTATGCTGCATCTACGCTTTATGTTCATTCAAGATGACACGTTGACACATATCGTATGAGTGATACTACACTTAAAGAACAAATGGGGACAAGACTTATTATCAAAATCACACAACACACAAGGTGATGAACTAGCAGTTCCCTGCAGCTGGTGTATCGTGGGCAGCTATATATACAAGATAATTGGTCAATTTGTACAGGTAGTTTTCTTTTTCTTTTTCAAGGACACTTGGAGACCTTCCCCACCCCCTCCCCTTTTGGGTATAATCTTTATTTTATTTGATGACAAGAGCATTGACCTTGAAACATCCTCTCGTCAGTTCTCTTGTTTTCCTAAGAGGTTCTGTAGCTCCTTAAGTGTTATGCCGTCCTCAAGCATAAGAACACCACAATAAATGTGCAGTTACAAATTAATGTTCTTGGACTCTATTTTCTTCTTTGTGTGTGCATCTCACTTAAGGATCTTTCCGACTTGTAGAACATTTTTATGTTTTCTTTCATGTTCTCCTTTGTCTCTGTGACAGAGACCATATGTTCTACATGGCGGTTTCCAAGCTTGGGTTAAAGAGGGCCTCCGTATTAAGGAGTTGAAGCCTGAGACAGCCATTACTATACTCAGTGAGGTAATATCGTGCTGTTCCTTTGTACTTTGTAATTCCTTTTTATTTTTAAGGATAGGAAAATAATATATTAAGAGACAAATTGCGAGACAGATGATTAGATGTCCTCTGATTAAAAAAAAAAAAAGATAAAAATGGGGAGGCGTGGTGAACTGGCTGTGAAGAATGTTGGAAGGCGATTGATCCGCTAGGCGCTAGATACTTGATCACAATTTCAATTGCTGCAATCTCTAATGGCTATTTTTAAGTTGTATTAATTGGCATGGTTCTGTGAGTCACCGCGTCTTGTGACCATACACTCTACCTTTTCTCTCCCTCTAATTTCACGGATCTCTGTTAATAACAATATTTCATTACTCCCCATATGATCACTTACGTGGGATTTGTTGAATGTAATGTGACTATTATGTAATGGAGTTAATTAAGGCCCTGTTCTTTTTGTAGTTTAATGGACCCACCCCACTCTTTTCGACTCTCGCCCATTCCTTCCCCCCCTTCCCACATCTTCCCACACTTTAAAAAAAATACCACTCCGTTCCACTTCTTCCCATTCTCACCTGCTTTCACCCACTCCTTCCCACTCATACATATAACTATTATTTTTCATATTTTCAAAACTTTTATAATTTATGTAATTGTGTGTTTGAATAGTACGATAATAATTATGAAAAGTTTTATTTATTTTTCGGATGTTATGGAAATATTTGTTAGTCATGTTGGAAATTGTAGATGACGTAATTTTTGTTATATATATTAAAGAAATAATTTTTTTCTGCTTTATTAAGCAAATGTTAGTTTTTTTGTGAATGGTAGATATTTTGGGTTTGATTCTGTATATGGAAGAGATTTTTTTTTTTTTTTTTTTTTTTTGCATTGTTTACGAAATATTTGTTATAGGTCATCAAAGTGTGGATGATTGTCGCTGTATGTGTAACAGATTTATTTTTCGTTCATCGTAATTTGGAGCCAAATTTGCAGATTCTTTTCCTGCATAATGAAGGAATGTGTAAATTTTTTTGGCATTGTCGGTAATTCGTGACAGGAAGTGCAGATGTATTGTACGTGTATTTTGAGCAGATTTTTTTTTTCGTGTGCGTTAGTAACAAAATATTGGAAGTTCACACAAATTGCAGATGATTGTTTTCCGTGTACTGAGGGCCTGTTCTTTTCGTTAGGAAATATGGGGTGGTAAATGGGTGAAGTTGGTTGAGATTAGTAGAAGTGAGTTAAAGTAGGTTGAAATGGGTATTTTCTTGTTGAAGTGGATTGAAGTATGTTGAAGTGGGTATTTTTTTGTTGAAATGAGTTGAAATTGGTTGAAGTTGGTTGAAGTTGGTTTTGTATAATGGGTAGAAGTTGGTTAAAATAGTGAAAAATGGGTTGAAGTTGGCTGAAATTGGTTGAAGGGGGTTGAAATTGTTTGAAGTTGGTATTTTTTTGTTGAAGTTCGTGAAGTGGGTTGAGGTTGGTAAATTTGGACTTACCAACGAAAAGAACAAGGCCTGAACATATGTGTATTGTTTTCGTTGTTCGTATTTGGTTAACATTAAAAAAAATATTCGTAATTTGTTTTACGAATAACGAAAATTACAATTTTTTTTGGGTAACAACGGCTACGAAACAATATTTCGTATCTGAGTCAACACAGAAAGATATTTTTTTCAGTCTAAAAAAATTTGTCATCAGTAATTACTATCACAAATAAAAGATTACATTAAAAAACAAAATACGTAACTTATATCAACTCTCCTACTTCATTCAACTCCTTCCCACTCCTTCCCACTTCTTTCCACTCATTCCCCCCCTTTCCCACATTTAAAAAAAAAAAAACCACTTTCACCCACTCCTTCCCCCCTTTCCCACTCTCACCCATTTTTCCAATAAAAAGAACAGGCCTAAGTAATATGGTCATTCAGGTATTGGAATGGGATAGTATTTGCATTATCATGTCATGCCTGGTTACTAACTACAATGTATAATGGTAATGAAACTATATTATTATTCTAAAAAGTGAAATACAATTTCGTATTTTTTATTTTATTATTGTACTCTTGATTTTGTATCTACATTAATTATGGGGTGGGGGGTTGGGGGGGGGGGATATAGCATGTGGGCCAAGTTTTAGTTGTAAGTGGGTTGAGTCCTAATTACAAGGCAGGCTACAATGACAATTGTTTATAGAAAGCCCAATTGATTGTAATTCCATGGACGGAGCGAGATAAATGTGATTCAATGTAATTTTGATTATAGTCCTTAATTGTAATCAAACATGGTTATGAAATTACTATTATCATTTTGATTGCATTACCATATTAGTTGCACCAAACTGAACAAGCCTTTTGTGGCTAAAGTAATCTTGAACTGAGTGACTGACTGTAAGTATAGATCACTAGGTTGAAAGCTTCTTTTGTTATGGTTTTGATAAAATTTGCATGAAGAGATGATGTTGCTGCTCTTAGGCCAAATAGAGCTGTTCCATATGGCATGTGTGCTATGTCTAAGAGAAATTGATAGGCTTAGCCCAAAACGTTTGTTCTTGCATTATGACGATGCTATCTGTTTTTCCAATGCATTGTTTTCTGTGAAAGGAATAAGTAGACCAATTTATGGGAAGATGACTTCTATTTAGATGATTTGGTCTAGCTGGATCCCTGCAAGAAAAATGGCTCTTTTTTGGGACTTTGGGGCACATGGGAGCCATGCGAGTGACTGCAATTCAGGAACTGCTTTCACATAGTTTTAGTAGTGCTGCTTTCCTTGTTATTTATAGCTCTATATTGTTTCGGTAGAGTACATCCCTTTTTTGTGCTTCCCCCCCCCCCCCCCCCCCCCCCCAAAAAAACATGCATGTCACTTAGCTTCAGTTTCCATGGTTTTCCAACTATATACATTTAGTAATTTAGCTTCGTCCAATTCAGGTTTCCCGTGGTTTTTATTTTCAAAAGAGTCGAAAATGTTTTCGGTGGGGCACGTGAAAACAATCTCTCTGCTTATCAGAAGTAAGTTTGTGCACATCTGGATGCCCTTAGACCCTTGTTGGGTGAATCACCAGATTCACAAATGTGTTCTACAAGGAGGCATGTGGAGTGAGATTCTTTGTAAAATTCTATGGCTTTTGTTGTTAGAAAGGAATTATCAAATCCTTTGGGGTAAATCGATTGCATTCTTTATTTGTGAAATTAGGTTTTTTTAAAAAAAAAAAAACAAGGGAGAGGTAATATATTAATATAGAAAGATAAGAATTCAGAAGCTCAGCTGCACAGTGAAATTCGTGTTTTTTTTCTTACATATTATGGACTTGTTGGCATATAGCATATCTATACATGCTGAGTGTTTCGTTGTTTTGGGACCTTCTTGTCATCCATATTGGCATAATCCCCCTTCCCAGTTTGGGGGTAAAGAAAAATCATCCTAGTGAGGGCCCTTTCTAATGCATTGTCATAATGGATGCATAGTCGCCCGCTGTTTATGTCTGTTTACTTGTCAGTTCAGTTATTTCTTGTTGGCTGAAGGATGTACAGATGGTATAAATCAGATCTATTGTTCTTTAAATATTTTCCTATTAGATCCTTTTCTTTTTCTTTTTTGTTACTTCTTTTTCCGGGGGGGGTGTTGGATGAAATTCATGAATCATGTATTATCCATTAGAATCAGGTCTCTGTGGAGACTAGAACAAAGGCATATAAAAGTGTATGCGCCCACCCACCCACCAACCTACGTTCATCATTTGCACCATGAGTAATCACTAGATAATTGCAAACTTTTTCAGGAAGCCGAGGCAATATTGGAGGATTTGAGACCCATTCCTCTGCAACTGTTGGGAATAGGCGTGGTAAGCTGAGGTTATTCACCTGGATAAAAAAACCAAATGAGATGCACAATCTTGGCTTTCAAATTTTTGAGTGTGCATCTCTTTGATCTGGCTGGAAGAAAATCAAATGTATCTCATTTTGGAGAAACTTTCACTTCCTCTTGCTAGTTGGTATCACTCACTAATAATTTGGTTGTCTTTCAACAGGGAGCCATTGCTGCATTATATGCGTTAGTAGGTATGTTCCTTATCTGCATCCTCATGCTGAGATCTTTTAATCAAAGTTCTGGTATGGTTGATTCCCATATCTCTTTTAACGGTCAGTCAAGAACTTTGAAGATTAAGTATGAACTACTGATCGGTGTTCATTGGTAGTAGAGAAAAACGTTGTCTGCTTTTTGGGCAAGCACTATGCTTCCTCCCCCTTTTTCTTGTCTGACTCTCTTCTGAGCCTTTGCTGTCATTTTTTTTGGGTTGTGGAAGTTATAGTTATGACTTTGGTGTAGAAAAAGGCTTTTCTGTTTTGTAGGTCGTACTTTTGTGCCTATTTCCTTGTGGAACACATGCCATCTTACTGCGGCTCTAGAGAAACCACATTGCCGTTGTAGCTACACCCTTTTTTCACGTCCCATATTTATCAGAGGGAGGCAGACTTCTGCTTCGTTTTCATCTTTCATCTTTACTATGTTACTGGTCACTGGAAAGCATCAGGTGGATTGGCTCATAATTCTGAAGATGAAAAGATTAAGATAAAAGTGATGTAAGCTCTTGCTCATAAATGTGAAATTGCAGACAAGACTTGTTTGTAATGCAAGAAGTTATTTCTGGAATTAAGCAAGGATAAAGTTTCTTCTTGTGCTTCTTTAATCTTTCTGCAAAGTAATAACTGTAGCTTGATTTGTATCTAAATTTCTTGGACATATTTGATCCTTTGAGGAGTGACGACTATGCCTTGTATATATTTGTGGAATGCATGTTTTATGTTTGGTTACCTTCTGCTAAGTGGACATCCTGTGGTTTCAGAGTGGGAGAAAACTTTGCAACTTATCGGCGTTATTGGCCTTGGTCAGGTATTCTTATCCTTATTCCTGATGAGATTAGATTTAAGGAACTGAATTGTCTTCTATATAATTTCATGTTTAAAAAGTAACTACAAATTCTTGGAATTGCTGTTGAAAGTCCTTGGGGCCTAACCTGTGATGTTTGTAGCTTACAGAAAAACTGGGACAAAATATCATTGTCAGTCTCCTGGCATAGACAATTATTTTTTTGGTCAAAAGAATTGGCAGTTATTCCTGTTGAATGGAATGCTGATTCATTCTTACTATTTGGGAATTTAGGAATTGACTCTACGAGTAATTCCAGTGTCATTTCGAAGAAAATGAGAAGATTCGTTTATATGTAGCACCCTGACCCTTAATGGATTACTATTAAAAGGCTGACAATCTGGTTGAGTTGAGCCGACCCATTTAACGAACATGGCTTTTTTTGTTTTGCCTTAAAACTGTCTTAAATTTTTCCTGAAAAAAATATGTAACTTATTTTAGGGCTAAGGGTCAAAGTTGAATCATGTTAGTTTCGGCCAGGTTCTGATCATGTCGTCTCCTGTTTAAATTTCTCAGTAATTTGAGTTGGATTTGTGCTCGGTTGTGGTGTCCATTAAGAGGTTGCCAGCTACAGTTTTGGTAATTTGCTTATTGAAGATATTAATAAAATTCAGCTTCCAATCTATACATTGAGACAATAGATACAACAAACAGACTCATGTGATCAATACTTAGAAGAATATTTACGGTTTTAGGAGTTTACGAGACGTTCAGATGAGACACTGATGAAATCAAGAATAGTGCTATAAGTGATGGTTCTTGAACAGTTTCACTTAAGGTTGTTTCCACTTCAACAGTATGCCTCGCCTCGGTGAAGAAAATAGGAGGAAGACAGCTGACCGAGGTAGTATTCTGATGATTGGGCTCAGCTGTTTAGCCTGCCATACCTTATCAACATGGCACACGTATGATCACAAAATGTATGTTGAACGTAGTGATCAGAACTTGGGGACAGCTAGTCATAGAGATCGGTAAAGTAGAACACAATCGCACAGAGGAAGGAGGACACATGTGGGGCATAATTGAGCCTTAGTAGACTGCTGAAGTTGAAGAAGAATGTGAACCAGAGTGATTTCCTCGCATTGACAATTGCCTCCTTTCTTTTTACGGCAGTGTGCACTAATCTTAAGGGAAGGGGGTCTCTCTTCTATTAAGGGCTTCTGAGAGTTTTAAATATGAATATTTCGATGGGAATCAAATCTACTAGATGAAGGCCTGGTGGCAACTAGATTAATACTATGGCTAGAAAAAAAATTCAATTTTAATAAATAAAAAAAAGTTGGTCAAGTTAAGAAATGGTTAAGTCAAGAAAGGAGGAAGAAGTCGTGTCCCTGTACTCTTTTACCATGTCCATTGAAACAAGAGTTCCTTCATTGTAAACTTTTGTCCAAACAAGCTGACACATGGATACGTACCTGTGCCCAAAATGCTGTACCTGAGTCTGAGAAAATTGTATGTGATTTTGGGTGTTCCCTATGATCCTATTGTTATTGCGATTTTAGCTCCAACCCCCCCCCCCAAAAAAAAGAATGAAGCTGAAAAAGATAAATATTGTTTTCCACTGATAGAAATCTGATTTTCTTTGGTTGACTTGAAATTTATTCTTAAAGCTCCTTGTGTTTTTCCCTCATCTTCAGACAATCTACCGTCGGGTGGCATCCTATGAGAATTCTGAAGACTTTTGGAAAGACATTGGGTAATGTCTTTACACTGTGTGCTATATTGCTATCTGATGAAAATGACGGCTTGATTGGTTTTGCAGAATTATTTTTCTGGTATAATGCTTTCTACTGGTTCGAACACTGGTTTATAAGTCTTTAGTTGCATACAGCTATTGGAATTTTGCTTGGAGCTGTAGCAGAAAAGATGATACCCTACGTTATTCTTCTTGACATGTCTTGCATTCTCTTAGCTATACTTTAGTAGGCCAAGTAAAAGATATTAGCAGCGGAGGAGAGGATGCTTCAGTGATGTGGCCATTCCTTGAATATTAGTATTAAGATTTAAGAACTACGTGATTAAAGCAAAGTGAGAGTCGCCTTCTTTTAACAATTCAAGAGAAGTGAGGAGATGAGAGAGGATCATTTTAGGGGATTCTAAGAGATGGAAGCTAAACTTGAGGAGAATTACGGAGCACTGGAGCAGTACTAAAGGAAGATGGCTCATCATAGCTCATCAAGGATGTGGCTGCCAATAGGAATTCGTGGTTTTCACTATTCAGTTCTCTAACTCTTTGTCTGCTTATCACTCTTTTCGAATGTGCCTCTCCTTTTTTTAACTTTTTTCCTGTTGGAACTTACAAAAAGCTCCACATGCTCTAAGAGCACTTATTGTTGAAGCCTTTTTAATGCAGCAACTTTGTTTAGAATCAACTATAGTTTTGGAGTTGCATGTCAGACGTGAGGAAACTGGGAAATCATATCTTTTTTATTTCATGAAGCAGCCATGGTGAGAATCTATTCCACAACAATATTGTGGAATAGATTCTTTATGGTGCAAAAGTAGTAGGTTGTCTTTCTCATTACATGGAGAGAATTAATAGAAGTAAATACTAAGACGTCAATAGAATGGAATTCATAGGTCCAGATCCCCTCCATACCACATCCAAATTCACCGTTTCGAGGAATGACATACTGCAACCAAATAAACGGAAATCCCTTTTACTTTTATATGTAGCATATGATGGCCTTCATGTTCTCGTACCACATTTTAGGTTCCCTGCAGACTTTGATCCTTCCAACCAGTGGCAGAAGGACTAGGATGCTCATACTGGTTTAGTCATGTTCATTCTTGCTCTACGAAAAAACATATCTTAACCAGTGAGGTCTTGGCATAGTGGTCAAGACTGAGATCCTGGGTATATTAGGTCTCAAGTTTGATTCCTTTGTACCTCTGTATTATAATTGTATTGTACTGCCCTTTGCAGCTCATCTAATTCAAAAGGGGGGGGGGGGGCGTATCTTAGGTTTGTTCTCAATGTTTATTTTTGGCCATATTGTCAAAATTAATGAGTGGGTCTCGGTCTATTATTGGGAAGAAACTTAGAACGGCAAGGTTCCTGCGTTTCCTCAACTTGTACGTCTTACATCATGCTGCCATTCCTGCCTTCCATATGAGAAGAGAGGGAAGTCAGATCTCTTTGGAATTCCCATGTGAAACGGTTACCCTGAGTAATAGTATGTAAAAGGTTTCTTGGTTTTGCTATCCATCTTGAATTAATTTTTGCATTCTCGTGAATTCGATTTTGGCTTTCTAGAATTCACATTCATGTTTCATGTGTTGTAGTCATCTCATGTTTTTTGCTTATAATGTTTGGCTCATTAGCAATGCCACTGGGAAGTCCAAGACCCCTGTTAAAAGGAATGTCTTTTCATGACGTACGCTTTAAACAAAATCCATACTACAATTCATTGCACATTAGAGGCCTACTTCTGTATGCTGCATGAACACCCTTTATTTTCTTATGAATATCTGTGTTTTGGAATGCTCCAGTTGAACTTGAGTACTTTTAACGCTTCAATTCAGGCCAAAAGAGTAGGAAATTAATTATTAGTGACTCAATGCAAGTAGGTTGCAGCTAATTGCATTTCTGGAGTGATGTGGATTGTTTCTTTATTCACTGTTCTTAGAAGAAGAGCAGTACACGACCAATAGTGATAGACCATTTGCTGTTCGAGGAATATAAAATTGACATTTTCCTTTTGCCAAACTCTTGGTGCTCCTTGTGTGTCAGCTTACGCACTGGAGACCTCATGATTTCGAATCCATCCTATATCAGCCATTGTGCCTCTCTTTGCATACCTTCCCCACTTCTTCCTCCCTTGTGTCCCAACACCCCCCCTCCCCCCCCCCCCCCCCAAAAAAAAAAAAAAAAACAATCCATACCTAAATGATCTGCCCTAATATTCCATCAACCTGCAATGATATTAAGCCAACCTAAATGACCTATTTTCTGTGTTATAGTAACATTTTTCTTTGACGTTCTATAGGCGTACTTGCAATCATGCCTTTTCCTCCGACCTAGTTTTATACTTGAATTGTACTTTTGAAATATGAAATGTTAATTATGCTGACTTTTGTTGCTTCCCCAATCCAATAAGGCTGTTGCTCTCGCCAGTTAGAGTTGGAGCCCACGTATCTTAGGTTTGTTCTCAATGTTTATTTTTGGCCATATTGTCAAAATTAATGAGTGGGTCTCGGTCTATTATTGGGAAGAAACTTAGAACGGCAAGGTTCCTGCGTTTCCTCAACTTGTACGTCTTACATCATGCTGCCATTCCTGCCTTCCATATGAGAAGAGAGGGAAGTCAGATCTCTTTGGAATTCCCATGTGAAACGGTTACCCTGAGTAATAGTATGTAAAAGGTTTCTTGGTTTTGCTATCCATCTTGAATTAATTTTTGCATTCTCGTGAATTCGATTTTGGCTTTCTAGAATTCACATTCATGTTTCATGTGTTGTAGTCATCTCATGTTTTTTGCTTATAATGTTTGGCTCATTAGCAATGCCACTGGGAAGTCCAAG
Organism: Carnegiea gigantea; assembly: GCA_029747015.1. NCBI lineage: Eukaryota > Viridiplantae > Streptophyta > Magnoliopsida > Caryophyllales > Cactaceae > Carnegiea > Carnegiea gigantea. Next base: position 19,431 of record JAKOGI010000821.1, on the reverse strand, counting down.
ACCCCTGTTAAAAGGAATGTCTTTTCATGACGTACGCTTTAAACAAAATCCATACTACAATTCATTGCACATTAGAGGCCTACTTCTGTATGCTGCATGAACACCCTTTATTTTCTTATGAATATCTGTGTTTTGGAATGCTCCAGTTGAACTTGAGTACTTTTAACGCTTCAATTCAGGCCAAAAGAGTAGGAAATTAATTATTACTGACTCAATGCAAGTAGGTTGCAGCTAATTGCATTTCTGGAGTGATGTGGATTGTTTCTTTATTCACTGTTCTTAGAAGAAGAGCAGTACACGATCAATAGTGATAGACCATTTGCTGTTCGAGGAATATAAAATTGACATTTTCCTTTTGCCAAACTCTTGGTGCTCCTTGTGTGTCAGCTTACGCACTGGAGACCTCATGATTTCGAATCCATCCTATATCAGCCATTGTGCCTCTCTTTGCATACCTTCCCCACTTCTTCCTCCCTTGTGTCCCAACACCCCCCCTCCCCCCCCCCCCCCCAAAAAAAAAAAAAAAAAAATCCATACCTAAATGATCTGGCCCTAATATTCCATCAACCTGCAATGATATTAAGCCAACCTAAATGACCTATTTTCTGTGTTATAGTAACATTTTTCTTTGACGTTCTATAGGCGTACTTGCAATCATGCCTTTTCCTCCGACCTAGTTTTATACTTGAATTGTACTTTTGAAATATGAGATGTTAATTATGCTGACTTTTGTTGCTTCCCCAATCCAATAAGGCTGTTGCTCTCGCCAGTTAGAGTTGGAGCCCAGGCTGTGTCACTGGTTGCTGCAAAAGGAGATACCAACGGCAATGGATTGCCGGTCTCACCATCATCCTCGGATGTTCAGAACCGGGTTTTGCAGGCTGCTGCCAAACATGAATCTCAGCCATTGGATGAGGGATCTCAGCAGGATACATTGCTGGACACGACGACCTCTGCAGTCAGTGAGAATGTGGATCTGTCTGAGGCTTAAAATTGCCGAGTTTTGTTATCCCGTGTTAGCATCTTTGATCTGAATACGGCACTTACACGGGGGTTCCTGGGATTAGGAATCCAAGCTGTAGATATGAACTACCCTTAGCAGGGGAGTTCACTTCGTGGCATAATATTCTTTTACTCCTTTTTATCCTGTGTTTTACTGGTAACAATAATTTATATTTTGCTTAATTGGTAGAATTTGTAGAGCTTAGCCTCATATATCGGGTCGCATTGGAGATTGCTAAAATGCTTCTGAGAACTGTTCTGTAAATTATTGATTTTTAAAAAAATGGTTTAAGTTAATAATGAATAATTGGTAGTTTTAAAAGGCAGGATTCCAATCTGGAACAATCCTTTTTTCTTGGTGTGAGAATCTTTATTTATTTATTTGTTTTTTTGGTGAATGGTGTCGACTGTCAAAATACCCAGAAGATCCGAACAAATTTTGGGGCATCAATGGGAGTATATTTATGTCCTAACTATATAAGACGAGGAATGTTTAATTATGATTTATAAAAGGAATTAAAATAATAAGATATGTAATAATACAAGGGAAAAAAAAGGAAATATTAAAAAAGTACCCCACCGAAATGCTACCCCTTTAAAGTAACTCTCCCCTTCACTTTAATGTACTACACCTTCACTTTAATGTACTACACCTTTTTATATTATATATTCTTACTTATCTTGGGTTAGGCACTAGATAAAATTCATACCTTGATTGGATGAATACGATACGATTTATATACTCGTACCGTACTAGACAAATCCCCACCTTTGCCTACTCCCTTCTTCACTGTATGTGGCTCCTCACAGGAAACTGCCTAGCATACATAGGATGGGTTATATGATATGTGAGATATATACATTACTTATTTCCATTATATTATTTATAAAAACACCAGTTCTTTTCATAGGGGAGTTCAAATATTATAGTAGTGGAGGAACGCCCATATTATGTATAAACATACAAGTAAATAGGGTATTTTTTATATTATAGTAGTGGAGGAACGCCCATATTATGTATAAACTTACAATAACATAGGGGAGTTGTAATATAATTGTAGTGGAGGAACGTCCATATTATGTATAAACTGACCTGTTCATAGGGGAGTTATAATATCATAGTAGGGCTGGAACGCCCATCCTCATAACATATAGATAAACAGGGTAGGTGCACTTCCCATACTTATAACTTATAGATAAACCGGTAATACATTAATAGTTATGTTTACACTTTACGGTAATACTTTCATAGTTAAGTTTACACATTACCTATGTCTATTTATTTAACAACATAGAATTGTTATATCTTATGTAAGGTAACTGCATGAGATTATGTATAGTGTCTAATGGATGTCTTTCCAAGGGGTTGGCATTTGACAGGGAAAGCTTTGTCACCAGACGTGTCCATTGAGGCTTGATTATCAAAGAAGAAAGGCCCCTGTCATGAATCGGAAATGGAAGATCGATCGCACTGCCCCTTCGTTGGCATACTTTTTTGCCGCAGCCACCCGTTTGGAAGATCCTGGATGAGTGGGAATCGAATTTGAAAAATGCTTTTTCCCGTTGGCCGAAACCAAAGATTTGGGCAACGAAACCTTGACCCCTAACTAAACCAGCAGCATATCAAAATAGCATTCTGCTACCTTCTTGTAGGCGATAACAATGGCATCACCAAAAAGAGCATAGTTTTCAAACTTTCTCCCGGCCTCGTCCGCAGCTAAACCATAAAATGGTGGGAAGAACAAGGGCCAAGATGAGAGAAACCCCAAAGGTTGTCCAGACCTCAATCTTACAAACTGTGGGAACTGTTCTGATCGAGTAGGGGCAAGAAAGACCCAAACTCAATCCAAGCATGAGCCGCCTCTTTATTGAATAGCTTCTCAATGATAAGTTTATGTACTGAAAGTGGGAAAGGATCAGTAGCAGAGAAGACAAATATCATAAGAGAATAGATCTTTCTTTCGACTAAAGGCCTGAATCTTAATGGCTTCTCTTTTAAAAAAGTGCCATCCATTGGTATACGCCGTAAAGCGGACATACACCAATCCAGGTGAGGTGCCTACGGATTCTATCTTATTGGAAGAGAAGCTATTGAACTTGTCTGTCTCGTATCTTGTCACTCCCTTTTCATAATTTTCCTAAGTGAGCAAGATTGTTTCTGACAGGTGATGTATATGGATGGAGCCTAAACCGTTAGGACGGCATGATGGAGAGAATCCCTGCCTTGGTTAGGCGAAGTCAAATGACTGACCCTATTCTAGAAAAATAAGCAAGTCAACTACCTTTGAGAGACCGGACAATGGAACTATCAAATCTCACTGCAATCGTCATATACGCAATTACATGATCCGTCAGCGCACACCACGGCCCTTGCCTCATCTACTTCATCTGAGGCGGATGAAGCTGAAAGCCAAAGCCATCCGAGAGTGCCAGCTAGTTGAAGTGGAATTCAATCGGCATCCTATTGATTTTGCACCTTCTAACATCTCTTTCAAATTGAGAATGTCACGCTTTTTCATTCACGATTTTCGGGTATGAACTCAAAAAGAATTTCACCTGTCGCAAAATCTACTGCTGTTGATGCCACAGCTGACAACCCTTTCTCATCTGCTTTTAAATCCTTGGGTTTTCGAATGTCGGCAAATGGAAGGTTCGAAGACACTTTTTCAGTAAGAGAATCTCTCTCGCCCTTATTTGACTTGCTTTACCGATCGATTGCTAAAGAAAGAGGAGATGGGTAGCCTTTTGAATATCCAATTCCCCAGGTTCTATTAATTACGAATCCAAAATCGATCAATGAAGGGGAGCTTCAAACCACTAAATTGACCAATGAAGTGAAAGAGCAAGAGTCACTCGCCCATCCATCGATATGGGAGCATACCATAGTAGTTGAGTGCTAGTCCTTAGTTTCCAACCAACCTGGATTCAGGAAAGGAAGAATCAATTCCAAGTCCCATATCTTGCTCAAGAGACAGCGGAAGGAGGAAAGAAAAGCAGTTTCAGGTATGATGATCCTGCAGTAGGAAGGCAGTGCTCGACCAAGGAGAAAGGCTAAGATGGACTTCACAGACGTAGAAAGAACATATAGATAATCATCTCAATCCTATTCCCCGTGATTCAATTAATCTGACTTCAGGAGGTAGAGGCTTGCTTTGTCTATTTAGTTACATGCCTTTCCTGAGAAAGAGAAGGCGGAAACAAGGCATTCAATTGCTAATACCAGCCCAGAGGAATCCCTACTTTCCTAATAATTGTACTTTAGATCAACCTGAACTCCTAACTACCACTAACTACCAACAGAAGGCTGCCAATATCTCAGCAAATTAGGTAGAAAGCCGTAAAAAGAAGAGGACAAAGTCATCAAACTACTACTAAGAACCTTCGGCCGAAAGCCTTAACATAAGATCAGGCCGAAGCGAAGACAGACAGATGATCCGTTTATTGAGAAAGATGTTCGCCCAGAAGTCTTGACTCATGCCTTAATGGATAAAAGCGGGACTAATAAGACAGAAAAGTCCACTCGAAAACCCTTTATACTACCTCTTCAAATTCACTGATCTGGGAATAGAGACTAGAGATGATGATCCGATAGAAGAACGAAGAAATGTCTTTGAAAAAAACTTTATGATTATGAGTTCAAAGGCCGACTTTGTCTGCCCGGATCTTCTTTCACGGGGAAGTTAGGCCCAGATCATATCCGGGATGTTAGGGAGTCAGTTGCTGTTGAGGGCTAGTCATTCAATTTCGTTCCCGGGGAAATCCTGACTAATTGAATTAGCAGTTAGAGAAGTTGGCAGAGAGACAAGGTCACTCTGTAAAGAAACTAACAAAGCTTACGACAGGCCTGAAAGCCTAAGAACTTAAAAAAAAAAGAAAGAAGGAAGAAATAGCGACAGTAGACAGAAAAGCATCGGAAATCACTTTTAGTTCCTAAACCTTTTAATTAACCCCCTTCAATGTTCTTACTAAAAAACCGATGTTTCCAACCTCTTTTGACTCTTTATACCTCAGATTTGAAAGAGGCGAAAAAGGCTATTTAAAAGGCAGGAAAGTTTTAAGCCTTTATTTTTCACTTTTTTTATCTCTTTTCAATCATCTACGGGAAAAGAATATGACCAATCTCAGGAAATTCCTAAAGACCGTGGGATTCAATTAAGATTACTTCCGGGGAACTTAAACTTAGGTAGGATAGTAAGTTGCCGGTGAGCTACTGTAAGCGCTAACAGAGACGTTGAATCGGAAGGCTGTAAGATGGAAAGCCATATAAAGGCAGTCTGAAGTTATCATCTGCAAAAAAAGCGCTGTTTTGCTTCCTCTTTGCAGTTGTGAGAAGAAGATAGATTGAACTCTAAGTCTGAAGCTGGAGGTCAGTCTGTCTAGTCTTAGTGCGAAAGGCCCTCATCCCAATTCCCCTTTTTTTTTTCCCTCTGAGCTGACTGAGGTAACCAGATCTTTGTCTTAGCTACTTTATAAGCTAGTTGCAGCCGTCTTGCCAGATAATAGAAGAAGCTCTTTCTGAAATAGAATCAACAACTTAGTGAAGAAATGCCTTTGAAGGGATTGACTTTGTCTCTTACCTGTCCACTCTTGATGTCTTCCCTGGGGAAGAACCTATGGGCTCATAAAGTCTTGACTCATATCCTGTAAGTCTTCAATGCAACTAGAAAAGGATAGCTTGAAGCGGTTAAAAAGGTATAGTAGGCTTAGTAGAAGGCTAGCCCAAGCAGATAGAGAGTTTCAAGCTGAAAGTAAGATTCTTTCTTTCTTACAAACTCGACCGTGTAATAGAAAATGCAATTCCACTCTTTGCTGAGCTTCCTCATTCTATTGTTGTTCAAGCCCTTAAGCCTAACGGCAAGTCTAATGCAAAGTCTTCAATCCGCCTAAAAGGAAGACGAATGCATTGGAAGAAATTACACTTGGAAAAGCAAAAATCTCATATAGCCTTCGTGACCAATCCAATTTTGCACTTCACTCCTATAGAGGAAACAGAAGCCTGATCTGCAAACTCCCCTCTCTTCCTCAAGGCAGGGAACTTCGGACAACAGTCAAGGGAAAGGAAGGTTGGTTGACCCACTCGTCTGTAACAAAGAATCTTCCTTCCTGAAGGCAGGAGTTGGTTTGTTCCGGAAGCAAAGAAAGAATAGTGAAAAAAATTGACACCTCGATCTCACTAATAGAAAACCGCCGTTTTGAATGTCTTTTGACTGATTAGACCTTCGATTCAAAGGGTGCCAAAAAATCCCTTTTTCGTGAATCAATTACTTTTGAAGGCTAATTTCATCCCCAAAAGCAAGGGTTACCCAATAGTCTGGGATTCCATTCCAATTCCCTTTTTTAACCAATTCCTATTACAGCCTCTTCACCGGAGGCAATGAAGTATGAATGAAGCAAGTCTCATCTTTATCTATCCTTCAGATCTTCTAGGCCTGTAAGTTGCAAGCCAAGGATGAAATGAAAGACGGAAAGCTAGAATTATTATAGCTTCTATCGGACTGAGAAGAGTTTACAGCTTGAGGAAATAGTTAGGAAAGAAAGTCCGAAAGGCAGCAAAGAAGTTGAAAGCAAGGAAAGGTTGAATTCCGAACGTGGGGCAGGGTAGAGTTCCTCTTTAGCGCTGTTCTTTTAGGTGTAGTTCCGTCAAGGCGCCAAGAGAAACGGAGGCCGGGAGGGGCCGAAGACTTGATAGGTGTAGTGACTTAGATTCCATGGAGTACCGTCATACTTTCATGTAGTTCCGTCTAATCTTTAGGTCTAAAAGAAAAGAAAAGCTAGCTTTAGGAGAGAAAGTACAACCGTGCCTAACCCTATCGGTCTTTGAAGCTAAGCGCGAACAGAAGCATTCATGAGCGAGAACTAGAACAGATAGGACGAATACGTGACCAGAGAATGAGATGGGAGGCGTGACTACCGTGCTGTGCTCTTATGCTGAAAGGTACCTCTTATCCGCCCTAAAAACGTGCGATAATTGCTATGCAAGCGGCGAAACTGCAGCACAGCAACAGCCCCTCGAATCTTGAAAAAGTTGCTAACCACCTGCGCAAGGGCCTTGTTATTTATAGGGGAGATTAGGGAGATGAGGCGAGGAACGGATCAAGGAAGGACCCGCCAAGAATTCGATGTTCGATGATAGAATCTTTGGAACCGTTAGCCAAAAGAAAAGCCGACCCTTTCTTTTGCACGCTTTTTTACATTTCAGTTCAGATACGTTGCTCGACTTGCGCCTTTGCACGCTCAACCGCTTTCCCATCCCACCTGGCCCATTAACGCGGGGAATAACCTCAATCCGTAGAAGCTGCATCCTCAAGGGCTGAGTGATTATGCCCTGACGAAGACTAGCTACATCAGTAGATCATTGATTAGCATACCTCCTCCGAATAGTCTACGTGGACCCTAGTTTCTATTAAAAGAAATTCGTCTTAATCCAGTAATGCAGACAGCCTTGACTCTCAACAAGAGCAGGAGGTTTAGCGTCAACTCATTCAATGAATGTTGTTTCATTCACCACACGGATGAATTCGACTCTGGATTTTCCAGCGGACAGTCATTTGTCGTCAGAGAATAGACGTATAGCAGCTCTCTCTCATAACAGAATGAAAGCAAGCAAGAACGAAATGAGCGCTTACCCTATCGACCGAACGACCGAAGCTACTTAAAGCAAATCATTAACTCAACAATTCTTAAACTACAGGAAAGGTAATCTACTGAGCTAGCCTCCCGTTATGCACCAATGCTTGAACAGGACCGTTAACCTTTCTTTACCAAAAGAAAGAAGAGCTATTGGTCAGTTCCCTATAACCGATACAGCTCGACCGATTGAGACAGGGGAATTAAAGTAAAGTCCGGTGATACCTCATGTGTCTTTCCCTAATCACCATCGCATGTCGCGAAGGTAGGAATAAGAAAAAAGGGAATCACCGGACATGCGTTGATTGTGTTTAACAAGACAACTACACTGAGTTGACAAAGGAAAGAATTTTTATCCTGGAGATGGTACAGATCATACATCCTCTATTCTATTTTATTGTGAGTGGGACATTAAACGCTTTCTTTGAGTTAGACCCACCCGGACTAGACTCACTCAGGCATTTAACGTCATATAACGAGGGAAGGAATCACTCTACTACGACGACAAGGAAAAGAGAGCTTCTTATCGAGACTGATTAAAGCAAAAATGACTCATGAGGATAGCTGGAAGCAAGGAACATTCTTTTGCGGCTTACCCGTATTCTTATAGAACGGTTCAACTGGTTAGGCGGTCTGGCGCATTATTCACTGCGCTTTATTTCAAGCAGTGTGCTCCGGGGTGATAAAAAAAAACATACCCTGTTGACAGTGTCCCTGTCCCTTAATCATCAGGCTACCCTCGGATTCTTCCCTCCAGATATTAATGAGGTGGGCGGGAAGGATAGAGCCCAACTTATTATATACGGATACGGATATTCCTTGTCATTCGTCTGAAGATATAGCTCCAACAGGCCTATTCTTTGACTCTCCGCAAGTGTATAGTATATTCTTTCCATCTTCCTACGCTGATAGATATTCTAACAACAAACTACAACGCTTAGCTAGTTGGCAGCTCCGCATCGTGAACTGCATCGGAAAGGGCATCCGATCTCTCTTTTATGGGCTCTTTCCCTCGTATCTGACCTATCCGAGTTAGCCCTCCCAAGCGGACAAAGAGGGGGATCATCTGATCGGGAATGCCGAATCAATCATGAAGTTCTACCCTTGGTACCGAGCGAGGATTGGGGAGGAAAGGATAAAGGCTGTCGAAGATGATGTCTTATCGGACACCATCCCCTGAGAAGTCCTCTTATTAGTTTGAGTTGCATCGTATATAATCGTCCTTGTGATTTTAGAGGCGCTCTAGTCTTGATTCGGAGACCACCTTAGTGGGTCCCGCCACCCACTTTAGGGATAAGTGCAAGCAAAGTGGTATAGCTGCAGAGGAGTTTGTTGATGAGTTATTCTTTGCTTTGTGAGATGTGAACATCTTTTTATCTTCCTAAGGAGCATCGCGTAGGCTTTGAAGCAACTGCATCGACCCAGACCTGTTCTATCAATCAGTTTTTCCTCTTCGTCGCAGCGCACAGTGGTTGAAAGCAGTTAAGCGATGCCCTAGCCGCGGAACGAGAAGCGACTTGAGGCTATTTCTTCTTTTTTCCCAAGTTAGGAAGCAGGAATAAGGGATGGGAGTTTGACAAGGGAGTGGATGGCTTGCCCGATGTAAAGACTTTTCGCTTTTATGAATAGCGATTTTGGAGACTATTCCACCGTCATTCTATTCGTTGCTTAGCATCACTGATAGTAGTAGCGCATCAACTTTTGCCTTAGAATCACGTTGAACCTGAGCAGGAATTCCATTGCCATTGATTCTTTCTAACGCGTACCGGCTTTCGCTAACGTGCTTTCACGGGTAGGAAGAGGTTAATACGATCATCTCACAGATGAAGAAGTGAGCAACCAATGTATTCAAACAGCGCGGACTAGGCATCTTTTTCTTTCGTTTGATTGGTTCGTAAAGCTCTCCTTTCCCGACCGGGGGGTTGATATCACCCCACACCATTAGGGGGGTGAGAAAGCCCGATTTTATTTAGTCAAAGATGTCTTATCGTGGACTGGACTACAAGGAAAATAACGAACGAAAACAAAGCAGATTTTATTCATTCTAGCAATGGAAGTACATCCAATGGGAAACTTACACACACATAGACCAGCCAAACAACTAAACACAACATTACAACAAAGTAAACAAACAAACAACATATTAAGTTAAAAGAAAGAGAAAAGCAAAAACTAAGCTAAGGATTTTTTTTTCTTTCTGGACCCCCGCGCCTATAAATAGGACGCTTCTTTCTCTATTTGGCAAAGCAAAGGGAGATGGATCCAGCTACCGCTGAAAGACTTTCTCAAATTGATCAAGAAATTCAAAACATCGATACCGACGGCAGGAAACCCTGGCTGCTTTTTACCTTTCAGCTTTCTCTTTCCCTTTGGTCTCTTAGGGAACATCACTTCCTATAATCCCTTATCAGCGTTTTCTCCGATCAGGTTAGTTGAGGGCCGGAACCTAAAGATAGGGTCCCGACACTTCCTTTTGAGTTTCCAAAGCTAATTTTCTGTTGATGTTCCTTTAAATAGGATCCCGCTTTCTTTAAGCACTGGGTAGATCGGAACCATTAAGCGAGGTGCCCATAAACACGAATACGCCTGTCCTTCCCCCGGAAAAAGGTTAAAGAGGAAGCCTATCGAAAGGTGGATTTTGGCAATTGCTTTCTGTATATTCATCGCCTTGAGGCCTGGTCTTTATTGCCCTTCGCTGCTACGCAGCTCGAGTCCGGACCATTCGCCGCTATCGCGGCTCACCCATAAATGCCCTGAGAAACTCCTAAAGAAAAGAAGAAGGGATCGAAGACTAGAGGCCCGCGAGAAGGCTTGACTTGATAGAAAGAAGTAATGGATCAAAGACGGAATCTTTCTCATTAGATCGGCGACGATGCCTGACCAAGTAAGTCGGGTTTCGATCTTTGGTCAATCAATCCATCATTGGCTAAGCCATTGCTTTCTATTTCTTTCGGACTTTTCCGATGAACAATTCACCTCGATTCTTCCTTTTTGCTAAGAATCAAGGACTGAATCGTCAATGGATAAATAGGAAACTATTGATTCGAGCCTCTCCTTTATATAAAGCTATTCCAGTCTGAGACTGTCTCCCAAGAGCCCAAAGTCTTCGACTAATTGGAGCAAGAGCTGCGAGAGCAGCAAGAAGGGGTTATGTACACGCCGAAGTGACTTAACTTTGTGTACTAATTTCGTCCTTTGGAGGTAGCAGCCTCTTCCAATCCACGAGTGGAGTCCGGATCCAAGCTAAGGCTATCTGGGGAGGACCAACCTTAGTGAGCAGCTTATCTAACCTATTAAGATAAAAGCAGAGGTCTTGCTCATGGATTCTGTTGACAAGCTCTCGGAAAAAACATCAATCCGTGGATATAAATAACCCAAAGGCTTCCACCGGCTCCCCATTTCTAGATCATTCATATTGAGTGACATAGCCCATTTCGTTAACAAATAGGGGTGGCAACAGAAAGATCACCCGATCGAGGAGTTTTCTTTGCACCACTCGAAGACCCACCAGGTCGACCAGGAAAAAGCTCCAAATTGACCCTTAACAGTCATAATACCATCACCTATGGTAGCGTGACCAAGGTCCTTCTATCTTCCTAATGTCTCATTAGAGTGATAGGGGAATTCCAAAGCTTGAATGAAGTGATTGACGGATTCCTTCTTCATCTTATCTTATGAAAATATGCAGTTAAGTTCTTATTCCTAATGAGGAGTTCTTGATTTAAAGGCTCCGCTCCTTCAGGAACGAAGTCGCTATAGCTTTTCTATTGGCCTTTGAAAGAAGCCAAAATAGGATGCTTTTTTATAGGTTCCGAAAGTGCTTATTCCGCCTTGAGGGGCGATGGACTGTATTCCAGAGGATCAGACTTGATCAGTTCAGGCTATGGAAGTTTCGATCTTCCAATCAATCTATCTTTGAATTCGATAGCCTGTCACGTCATGGGAAGCGATCATCAACTGCTTTCGATCTTGAATGCTCTGTTCCGCTCCTTGATCACTTTCTGGGATGACAGCAAGTCTTCTCCCCATTGGTGAGATTGGTCCCCTTCCTTTGTTCTTTGTCCAACTACTCGGTCAATGAGGATGGAAAGGTAGTGAAGTAAGCCTAAGGTTCGGTTCGGTGTAGAGATAAAGGACAGTAGGCCATCACTGGCTCTTCCCCTCGGATTCTTTCCTTCGGCTTAACTTTCAACCTTCCCTACCCCTTTCGACGCAGCAATGAGAGCAGCAGGGACGGAGCGCTTGCCCTTTACCTCTTGGTGGAGGAGTCTCCTCTTATTTTAGGCTGGCACGGTCTTAGAATGCACGATAGAAGTGCGGAAAAAAAGTAGTTTAGCGGGAGAAACCCTGTGGGATAACGGTTCTTTGAAGGAATACCTCTCTTTATAACTGTCTTCCGCTTGAAAGCTTTCACGTGGAAAATTGAGAATGTCAATAGGCATTCGAACTCCTTTTTCTTTTTCGTAGGAAGGGTACGCGTCCAGCTTAAAGAGAAAAAGATTCGCGGACATCCGCTTTAGCAGACGATTTTTCTACTTTCATTAGACGCTCTCCTGGCTTTCGCGGAAGAAAAAAAGAATTTTTACTAATTTGTTTGTACTTAAAGGCCCTTTAAATGATTGAAATGCATTCCTCTCTATTGTTCTCAGCGAAGGGATAAAGCCCAGGATGGGAAGTCGCATCTCTTTCGGAGTTGAAAGGATCATTACTCAGTAAAGGCGATCGAGTCTCGTAACCCCATGGAAACTCCTTATCTCTATCTGAATTTCTTTTTTCGAGCCTTGTCTCAGGTTCGTTCCTCTCCCTATCGGTTGAGTTAGCTTCTTTCTTAGTCGAGCTAGTGGCTCCACCCCTCTCCTGTTAGTCGAGCCTCTCCACCCCTAAACCTCTTTCTATTGGTCGAGTCAGTTTCTCTCCTTTCAGTCCTATCCTAGCTTCACTCGTAAACTCCGTGCCATGTCTTCCAAACCTTAGTTACTTGCCGAAGTCTCGAGCTCTTCACTTTCTTCTTAAACTAGGAACAATTCTATTTTGTCTTTACTCTCTCGGGTATGCCTATTTGGTTTATGCCCTTTACTCCTAGTCTTATTAGTTTGTCTGGAACCTTTCGTTCCTAACTGTAAGAGCTTCTTCGAACCTTGTCTTAAGACTTGAGCTAGTTTCCAACTCTCCTAGCGTCTAGTCTTTCCTCTGTAACATCAGCTGCAGGAAAATCCGCTGCAATAGAGTCATCCCTCGAGCTTTGGTTTACACCCTTTGATCCAGGTTGTTAGTCCCGTCTCTATCCATAAAAGCCGATTTACTATCGTACCTTCTAACCTCTACTTCAAGGTCTTGCAGAGCCTTATCTTTTGTTTATGACCTCTTTTTTGGATTATCCGATGGAGGTGGAATCTCCAGCAGCTTTAATAGAGCTAGTTTAGTTCCCGCCAAACCTTATCCTGGTTCTGATCCTGATTAAGTCTTATCCCTAAAGGTTGGCCAAGTCCCTTCGATCCTCTACTTCTGAGTCGGGTAGTTCATTCCTTGCCTTGTGAGAGGATTCATCAGTAGCAGAGTAAGACGAAGAAGTGACAGAAGAAGAAGAGTAGCTACGGGCATATACCCCCCGCCTCCAAGCGGGGAGAACAAGTGCCATATAAACAACCTTAGAGAAGGAGCGAAAAGCCACTCTAGTTGAAGATGAAACCCTCTATTCCCGATAGGCAATGAAAGAAAGGGCGTTCTTTCTTTTCTTCCACCAAAACCAGGAAAGGAGTTTGGGTATAGACTCTAAAAGAACATTGTTTACCAGATTCAACTGAGGATGAAAGCCTTGTTCTTGATCCTATGTATGGATGGAGAAGGAAAGGATAAGAGAATAATCTTTCAGGCTAAATAAGCTTATTTCCATGATGGGAACAGGAAACAACTCATATGTAAAGGTGGATGTCTAACGCGATACGATAAAGGTTTGACAGGCATACATTACTTCTAATAGTCTTGGTATATACCCCTTCGTATACCTGATCAGACTGCTACCCCTGTTATGACTTCTATTGGCGGGGCTTCCCTTGGGGTGGGGGGAGGGACTTAAAGGTTTTTTAAAGAACTTGCAGGATTGTTAGCCAGCGAATCCGCAATACACTGTCTGTTGGTAAGAAAATCAATAATGAATATCTTTCTAATAGAACTGGGGACTAGTATACCTGTCCCATGAAAGAGGTGAAAGAGCGGTTGGATAGGCAGAGTCTTAGTCTCTGTCGAAAGCGGATCGAAGGTGTTTACTCAGCAAAGAGATCAAACAAGAAATAGGCGTGGTTCAACAACTACATCTTCGCAAGACCAGTCTCGCAAACACGGTTCGTTAGCTTAGCTATGGGGTGGGGCTACAATGCCACTCTTCCTAAGCAACATTTAGTAAGAACATCGATAGCCTGGCATTTCGTCGTATATCATACCAGCTCCCTGAACCTAGCTTCGACATCTAACTTTTCCAATTGCAAAAGGTAGCCGGGCCTAGCTTGCAATAGATCCCATAGCTTATCCTGTGCAGTTTCCGATAAGATAGAGTTACAGGTTCCGGAGCCGGTCTATGCGGGAATCAGACAGGAAAGAAGAAAGAAGCTGCCTGTCAGGTAACTGATTGAATACATTGCCAGTCTCCCATTCCAATAGCTGCTAGTAGACAGAATCCAGTCAAAGTCAGCTTGCTTTTAGCATGTCACTGGTAACCTGATTGATAGGAGAGTCGCTAGTATAGCTGCCAGTACCTGTATCCTAATTGAATAGATATGCCTAGCACGAAGAAGATAGCTGACTAGCTTGTTGATTTGAGGTGTGATCGGCATTCAATATAAGAATATATTGAATTTATAGTCTGTCAGTGAGAGAAGCAGTGATCGAGAAAGTCCCGCCCAAAGAGCGACGCCAAGAGTGGACCAGGCCATATGGCGGTCCCGCAAAGCCGGTCACCGGGAGCTAAGATCCTTCTCAATTGTTTCACTGCAGATAGCAAGCATCCAAAACTCGGTTCTAGTTTCAGAAGTCAGTTCCTCCCCGCTGAAAGAGACCGAAGAAGGTTCAACTAGCGCCGGTGCGAGGCCTGAAGATAGTTACCGCTTTGCACGAGCTGAGACAGTGTGGATAGATCCGGATAAGAAGGCAATGATCACATTCCTTAGAAAGCCGACTGGTAATTGCCTCAAAAAAAAACGGCGGATAAGGCGCAACAACCTAAAAGGCGGACTAAGAGCGGTTATTCAGCGTTGGAATGCGTTAAAGAGCCGTTATGAGAACAACAAAGCACACGAAAAGAAAAGCAACAGTAAGGTAAGGCTTGCCTTCCCCCGCCACAAATTCAAATAGGCTTAATGCCTTACTCTAAAGGAGGAATCCGAAAGACATCTGGAAACGGATATTTTATAGATGCATGGGATCTTCCTTTATCGACACGACAGCAAGAGCAGAGCAGGGAAGGAGCTGTGAGGTATTACCTGAAAAAAAGTTGAGGAAGAGAAGTAGACAAATCTGATGCTAGTCTTTGTCTAGGAGTCACAACGATGTGGAACTTCGATATAGAAGCTCTTTCGCCACTAGTAAGCGGTTTAACCTCTCCCTTGTTCACTCGTGTCCCTTACCAAAAGGCCAGAAGTATGACGGCACTACAAAGGCATAAGAAAGCATATAAGATAGGCTCCAACCAATTCAACTGCCAGAGGCTTTGCGAATGCGTTAAAAGGCATTAAGCCAATCAACGTAGGATCGTATCAGCCGAAGCAACAGACGCATAAGCAGATGAAAGAAGTAATTAGCTGATCAAAGGTAGACTCTTCCACTACAGATTGATCTCCTTAAGCGGCAAAAATCAATACACAGAACTTTTTTTAGGAATTTTTTTTCCATCATGTATCAGAAAGACGAAGGCTACTAATGGCATACGACCTTTAGGTACATAAGGGAGAATGACCTTCAGGTTAGAAGCTGATCCAAGACCGGCGGATTTCGGTCAGTCTAACGCTCAACGAGAAGGACCTACAGAATACTTATAAGTAGGTAGAGCTAGCTCCCGAACCTTCACAAAGGCATGACGCTCAACCAACACTTTACGCCTGCTTTCCAGTAGAGAGATCAGGTCAGGGAAGAAGAGAGAATAAGAATTCTCAAAATACAACCTTGTTGAGGTGTTCAAAAGACGACATTTAACCCAAGGGGAATGGACGAAGATAGAAGCAAGACTGAGCATTCCAGAGGGGATAGAAGACTACGAGACTGAAAACTAATGTCCTTCTTCCTCTGAGCCAGGTTCGAAGTAGAGTCTATCTACTTCGGTAACGGGAAAAGCAAAAACTACCACATAGCATTCGTAGATAGGACTTTGCCCTCATTCCTTGACGCTATTCTTCTTATTTATTAATAATAATTCGAAATTTCCGTCTTCACTTCCCCTTTCTTTATGGCTGCGATCTTCTTAAACAGGATTGAACGTAATTATGTTTTTTTATGCTATTCCCCTGCCCCCAATACCGGCTGATCAAGCCAGTTGCAATCCATCCCGCCTTAGCGAGGGCTTATTTCCCTTTCCATTGGGATTCGTGAAAACAGAAAGAAAACTGACTCAACAGATCATTTATCGATTCACAGCTTCTGCTTCTCTTTCCTTCGACGCACTACGTTAACAATAGCAAAACTAGCTTCGACTCTTCCTATTGAATTGAGTGATCGTCGGGTGATTGAACTCCGAAATCATTTAATCAGTAAGTTCCTTCGTTCCCCGGCCGTTATCGAGAAAGAGAAAGTGCGACTTTTGGCTTTCTCCTTTTAGACCGCTCCTGCCTTTGGTACGAGTTGAAATTGGCATAACTTTCATTAAATGGATTAGCCTACCATTTTCCTGAGGGTGGCAACCTAAAAGTTTAGATAGAATCGTCCTCTCTTTCTATTCATAGAGAATCAATCCTCAAACTAAAAGGAGTTCAACTCCGTCGTCCGATCTGAAAAAAAGATGTTTATTAATTTTTCAATTAAAGAAAGCATGAAAAAGGAGGAAAGATAGTCATAATACAGACGTATTGAAGGTAGCATTTCACCAGCTTACATTAGAACGTCATATGTACGATCCATCCAACGCTAAGGGAGACTTCCTCTTGGAACGACTAAGCCGAAAGGATATATCCGATTGGAGAGTCAATGTGGGACCTTAAAGCAGGTGAGAATCCGGTTTGGTAGCAGCTTGCCAAGATCAGACTAAGAATTGGAATCTTAAATAGCAGACGATCTGCCAAGAATATGATTTGAAGGACTAAGCCTGAAAGCACGGGATGAGACTTTTGGCAATCGTAGGCTTTAGTTCCTACCAGTGTAGGCTTGCTTCGCATAGGCTACACAAGCCAGGTAGCAAAGCAAGGTTAGGAGCCCAGCCCAATCCTCCATAAGCCAGACCAAGCTTTGAAAACCGTACTTTGTCTATTTCGTATTCTTTTCCGTCTTCGCAGGCATGCTCTTCCGTCCGGCCTACCCTCCTCGGCTTCACCGTATCCCAAAGAGCGATCGCAGCAGTATCTCCGTCCCAGCCTTTACTTCGCTCCTCTCCCGGTGGTCTTTTGGCTTTCGCTCCTTCTCCATGTGATGGGAATAAAGCAAACCAGATTGGGCTATCAGATCGTAACGGAACTATGAAGACTGACTAGTGAGAAATCACCCTCTACTTAATGACTCAAGACAGCATGGGGCATACTTTGAACGAGAGGGGGAAGCTTCCACTCTTGCTTCTATCTAGTAGAGCCCAACCGTCTCAGCCAAGCCTATAGGAGATGTAGGTAGCTGGGGTTCTCCTCCAATCTGTAATGAATTGGTGACCTTAGAACTATGTTCAGTGCCGCACTTAGGTTAGAGCAAATCCATAGAAATCGTTACTAACTCTACGCCGCTTTTTAGGCAGTTCAAACACAAGGAAAACAACTGAGATAAGTACGTCCGTCCACCTGGAACAAACCTGAAAGCCGGGCGGGAACTATATAGGTCGATGGACCGGGAACTAAAAGCATCGATCACAACGGGAGAGGCAGGCAGCTAAAGGAAAGGCGAACAGCCTCTGAAGCTCGGTGACCCGTACTTAGTATGAAGACTAATAGGGAGCATTCAAAAAGATGTTCGCCTGTCGGCTCATTTGTACCAAACCTTTCCAACATTGTCGAAAAACTTGCGCGATTCTATCCATAATTCCAATCTGGGCTTGCGACGGCTGTTGATGGGTTGTGTTAGCTAGGCCTTTGTCTGAGCGAACACAAAGGCCCTGAAAACGTGAATTCAATTCTCTTGAAGCAAGCTACGGCTCGAAGGCTTTATGGCGCGCTTTCCGTTTTCTCGCTTCTCCAGTTCCCCGCCCTGCTGCCTTACTCTGTCTGTGACTCAATCTTCTTGTCCATAGCGACATCTTCATTTATTATGATACTGAACTGCCATTTCACAGCCAGCAGGATAATAAAGAGAGCCCGCCGCTTCAGGTGATTCACCCTCTTCTTCTTATCGTCTTTATATACCTCAACCCATCATTTGAAGCATTTCCGTATAACCGCGCTGAAGTATCATACTCGACAGGAACCCCGTGCTAAACAGGAACGGGGTGAAGCAGCAGCATAGCATGGAGCTTTTTTAGGCTAACCTACACGCCCTTTTAATGAAAGGTGGTGCCTGAAACCGTTTCCGTGCGTATCAATAGAGGAAAAAAATCGGCGGCTTTATTTGCGTAAATAAGAAAGGGCATATCCAAAGCCTTTTAAGCTACGAAAAAGGGAATTGGTCTTTTACGATATCCGATAAACGGAATTTCTCGTCTGTATGATTGAATTTAGTGACAGAGTTGGACTTGGATTCGGTACTTATTAAGCATCGAAGGCAGGACTCTTTCCCGCAATAGAGATGGTCTAATTCAAATCACGCCAAGAGAGGTTTAATAACGATCTAACATTTTGATTTCTCTTACATTCCACCTTACAAAAATGAACATTAAAGATACGGAAAATCATCTCATTTTTCGAGAACTTTCCGTGTCTTCTCCCTGCTGTTCTTGATCGCGACCTTTCTATTTCTATTCTACCTTTTTTTAGCCCTTTTTATTCATAGAAGAGACCGAGAAAATATTAGGAAATGGGCGGCACAGGTAGGAGCCGATGTTTACTTTTCGTATTCTTGGAAAGGGGTGAAACTCCGCATCCGAGGAACAGACTCAAAACCGTGCGCAGCCTGTGCCCCCGGCCCCGGATTTATCGAGTCCAGAAAAAGGGAAAATCGATATGAATGTTTGATGCCTCTCTAACTTCTTTTTCTCGGTCAGTCGGTGCGCTCTTCCTGAATTGCTCTGTACCGCCCCAAAAGGCACAAAAGGCGGATCCAATACCAAGACGACTTTCTTCTTAGCTTATGGTATCCGCTCGCTAAGGAGAACCGAAATGACTGACTTTCCAGCGGTGACTACTATCGAATCAAAGACTCCGAAAGTCAACATAGGTAGATTTCTTTTTCACTTATCACGCCATGCGCTTCGCTTTATAGAATAGAGAGACCGTTGAGGAATTGGCATCTATCCCGCCTACTCCTGCCCCGAGAGAAGTGAAATCAAATCAGGTCTGCTCTTGCGAGCGACTCAGCTGCAATTGGAATGCTTTCAACAATTGAATTGACTATCTATATGGACGATCCATTAGGTTCTTCGATTTCTTCCGACGGTATCTTTTCTTTTTTTTTTCTTTCAGGGGCTCAATAAGAGGCATTGTGCGTTCTGTTCGAAGCGTAATGCAAGAACGAGTAGGATATCCGCTGTAG
>JAKOGI010000820.1:387500-398073 GCA_029747015.1 Carnegiea gigantea | reverse complement strand
ATATATCTAAATGTATATATATATATATATATATATATATATATATATATATATATATATATATATATATATATATATATATATATATATATATATATATATATATCTCTGTGTGTGTGTGTATGTATATATATGTATGTGTCTGTGTGTGTGTGTGCGTATGTATGTGCGTGTATATATATATATATATATATATTGTGATACCCACCTTCGTTATTTTTACGTTAAGTTGCCTGTCTTGCGTTTACGTCATAAAATCGTATTTTTAGTAACTGTGTGAGTTTTTAACGATTAAATTCATTAAAAAGAACGATTATTTGACTAACGTTATTATTGACGCTACTTATTTATAAAATATTTGAATCAAGGCTGAACCAAGTTTTTAAAATCGTTTTTCGTTTTACTTGACCGATTCCCAAAGTTTAAGCCAAAATGTTAATTGTGGGTCGTTTCAATTCGGGTTTAGCCTAACTATTAGCGAGTACGGACCGGAACTTAGTTGAATGATGTTAATTGAGTCAAAAAAAAGAAAAAGAAATGGACCAAAAAGGGGGGGGAGTCGGGTCTCTGGAAAAACCGAGGCCCCGACCCTTCACCCTCACGCTCTCTCTCTCTCTCTAACGCGTCTCTCTCTCTCTCTCTCTCTCACTCACCGGCGACCGGCCACCAGGCGCTGCCACCGGCCAGTGCGCGTCGCAGGCGAGAGAGGGACCACGGTGGCTCGCTGAGCATGACCCACTCACCACCGACCTCCACCAGCCCCTTTCCTCCGCTTCTCACCGCGAAACAGAGCAGGACAACCACGTTTTGGTGGCCTGAAAATGGCACCCACGTGCCGAAAATCGACCAAACACCTCCAAACGACCTCTTCTATAGATTGAGGGACCAATCTCACTTCAAACCACACGCAGAAGGGCTTGATTTCGAGAGCTAGGGTTCGATTTTGGGAAGCACACGGGCTAGGGTTTCGGTTCAGCAATGTGGGCATGCGTTTGGGCATGCAATTGCTGCTACTAGGGTTGAATTTAGGTTGAGTCAAGTAAGTGTTCTCCTCTCCTAAGTTATTACTATTTTCGAAGTTAATTTTCAGCAGATTGATGTTGCATGTCAAGTTAGGTTTTGTTGAATTCGTTAGAAATGTCAAGAAATGAGCTGTTCATGCTTAGGTTCGATTCATTTGGTTGATTTATGCCTGAAATTGTAAATCGGCGCGAATTATGTGCATTTAGCATTGATTCAAGTCCATGAATGAAAACCATGCGTGAACTATTAATTCGAAGTTGTATTAACGTGCTTAGCATCGATTCAAGCTAATTAGTTGATGCATGAAAACGGATCAAAAACGAAGTTAGTTTAACGTGTTTAGCATCGATTCAAGTTAATGAGTTAATGTATAAAAAAGAATTAAAGTCGAAGTTGCGTTAACGTGCTTAGCTTCTATTCAAGTTATTTAGCTAATATGTGAAAAATGATTAAAATCGAAGTCCTTTTAACGTGTTTAGCTTCCATTCGAATTGATTAACCGATGCGTGCAAATGAGCTAATTTCGAGGTTAATGAAATGGGTTTAGCTTCGAATCAAGTGGATTAGCTAATGCATGTTAAAGGAATTAATCTCGAAGTTATATAAACGTGTTTAGCTTCGATTCGAGTTAAACTAGCTAATGCATGTAAACAAATTAAATTCGAAGCTATTGAAATATGTTTAGCTTTCATTCGAACCCTTTTTAGTACATTCATGCTTAGGAAAGTTACTTCGAAATGCATCGTATATGTTTAGAATCAAATTATGTTTGATTTACTGAATAAAGTGCTGTCGAATTATGGATAAATGTGGCTATATGTATGCTTGTTGTAAGGCACCGCTGAATGGTGCTGGTTGCTCAGGTAAGAGCCTAAACCTTACTCCCTTTTACATAAGCTAATATGATAATATGTTGTGATTAATAAATCGATGAATCGAGTTGGTAGTTGGATGGTTTGAGGAAAGAATTATGAGCGTTCGAGGTCTTGTGGTACGGTGCAAGTGAGGAGGGAGACTGGGTTGTGAAATTACCGCAATCGTGTGGATTGCGAGGCCATGTGTGGCTCATTGTGTTGAAATGATTATGAAGTGTTTGAATGTGAAACGTGTGAATCCCTTTCCCCCTTTTATGTCTAAGATGCATTATGCGTGAAAGTGTGGTGATTTGACAAAGAACGTTTCTCGTGTTTTCAAACTAATAATAGCCATGATTAATAGCAAGTAATGGCCTATTTTCGCTGTACAAACAGTATTTGGGAGTGAACCTGCTTGAACGGGGGAATCCCTAAAACGGTTTAGAAAAGTGTGAGTTATGTGATAAATGATTTTACCAAAAGACACAACAAAATTATTAGCCATTATGGTCCATACGCTTTAAAGTGGCTAAGATAATGTGCTTCGGACCATATGAAAAGAATGAAAATAATGATGTTATATGAAAAGAATGATGCTACCCTAGGGGATAAGTCCGGATAAACCCTAAAGGCCCTGACGAGAGCTAATGTAATAGTCCGATATGTTATATGTAGCCATCCCGGGAGTACGAGCTTAAGCGTGAGCGTTAGGTCTCACTATGGGGTCGAGAATGGTTCTCACCCAATCTGCACCCTGTAATGATCTTATGCCAGAAGTACTTTCGTACTAAGTTAAGAAAAGCAATTGGCCCTTTGCCATTTTTAAACGATTAAAAAGGAAAGGAAGTTCTTTTTATGGGCCCAAAATGCTATATGGAATGATGTATGAAAAGTTTATAAGGATCGTTACACGACCAAACGAAATGAAACTTCCTTTGAAGACTAAGAAAACGTTTTCAACGAAAGAAAGAAAGCTTTCAATGAATGAGTTATGAAATGATCCTCAAGCATATTTGAAAGTGGATTCTTTGCCATTGTATTAAAGGAAAGCTTTCAATGGATGCATTATGAATGATTCTTAAGTATGGTTGAACGTGGATTCTAATCTTGTGTGGCATCATTCTTATCCATAGCAAATCTGTCCGATTTAAAGTGTATGAGATGAGAAAGAAAGTTATAGCACGTTAAAAATTCCATGAATGAAGGCGTCTCTTCCTAAAAGAATGAACGTTGATATGTGAATAGCATGCGAGGGTGTCATATAGCTTAATATGATGTTTAAAGGTACTTAAATGCTTGATATGTGTTTATGTGTGTGATATGTATATTATATGAATGAAATGCCAAGAAAAGTGTATTTATGAAAAGGGATAACCTTATATACACATCATATGATTGAGGGTTCATGTGTAGTTTAGATGGAGTGTTAGGAAGTTATGTTATGAAAAGAAAAGATCCTTATACTTAGCCTTCGATGCTTACTCACGTGCCTAACTGCTTGCTAGTAAAGAACTCCGTCGTTGAGGAACCTAGAAATATGATTGAGTGGTCGAAGTGAAGTTTATGTTTAGTGATCCTCCCATAAAGGTTCTATGAATATCTATTATGATAGTAAAGTATGGAAACGTGATATGTGACTAGTAAAGATAGCATTGCCTGCAACGGTTTTGGTTTTAAGGGGGTTGGGGGACACTCACTGAGCGTGTGGTTGCTCATCCTACTACTCTTTCCTCTCTTTCCCAAGTTTTCTTTCTGACAGGAAGAAGTTGAGTCAGATAAGTCCAGAAGGAACCTATTCTTGCTTACAAGGCGTCGTATGTGCTGTTTTGAAGGGATCTAACGTGTTTAATGAGGCTATGTAATGTATTCTTAGTTGAAAAAGGCCTGTAAATAATCACTGTAGTTCATGTAATGCATATGGTATAAAGGTCGCTCTGTATGGCCGTCTGAGCCAACCATCAAGTTAGTTAGATGTCTTGGTTTAATTTTAGCTATGTTTTGGAATGTAAACCTTAACACTCCGGATTTGTTAGCCATTGACCTGTATCTTCCATTTCTTCTTTATTCATGAATTAATCTAGTTGGCGTACTCCGAGCGAGTGGCTCGTTGAGTTATGAACTCCGGCGCGTGGCCGTTGAGCTATGTTTTAAATGTTTTGCGCTTCTGTTGATTTACAGGGACTTATTGTAAGGCTTTTAGCCTGGAAATGGTCAGTTTTTAGGGGGGACTCTGTCCGTTTCGTCTCAGGAATTAAGTAAGAAGTTAGGAAAGCGTAACGCTTCTGGCCTAGGAGCTGGGGGTGTTACACAGATGGTATCGGAGCAAAGGTCCTGCGACCATAGGCCGCGACCCAAGTCCTGCATTTCATATAGTCGCCTAGGAACGTATTTAGGATGAGGTGCTATATGCCGTGCCTTTGTGTGCAAATGCGCTCCTTGTTGTGAAAGTCGGTGCGTCTAATGGGCTATGCATGGCTTTAGTGAACTTATTAATTACATAAGTGAGCCTTATATTAGAGTGTGGACTGAATGACTCGAGTTTTCGTGAATGAGCTAAGTGTTAGCTTAGCAGCGATTGCTTTATAAATGCGCCTTAATGATTTAAATCAAAGGTTTAAAGTGTACTTGGATTGAACTCGAACGATTGAAATTGTTTGAACTCTAAGCATATTCTTGCCCCTAAGGTACGATTTGCTCCTCGAGCCCCATAATGGAGTGAGTAGATGTACTTAATGGTTGGTAGGGATAGGCTAGAGGCAGTTGGACTATTTCTTGTTTGAAAACTTAGAGATTTTGAAAGTTGAGACTTTTCTAAATAGTGAATTAAGATATTTGCTTCACATTTAAAGATCCTTCTAATTATGTGGTTAGGTTTTAATGCCGCATTTGAAAGCTTGCATTTGCTTTATAATCACACTCGAGTCTCTGCTACTGTTGTAAGTTTCTATGTGCAACTAAACGTTTCGGATGCCTGCCTACCAAGATGCATATGTTGCTTGATGTGTAAATGACAAGTTATAAGCAACTAAGAATTACCCCTCTTAACTAAAAGCTTCTTTTTGACAATAAACCTTTGTACATGTATATTTGATTGTTAAGAAGGCTGAGTGATAGCTTCGTGTGTGCGCATGCCAACATGAGTGATTGTGGCAGAGTCCTGTTGATTGTGACCTAAGTGTTATCCCATACATGTTATTGACACTTAGATTCGTTCTTACGCCTGTTAGTCGGTTGATGGCTAATTTTTAATGATTTTGACAAGTTTCAAGACATACCTGGACCTTAGTTTGCAAATGAGAAATGCAATCCTGTATGCCCTTCTAAGTGACCCCTTATGTGACATTAGTTGTGAACTTGAAACCATGGCATATTGTACAACGTACGGACCTTGAAAGCTTATATAGTCACTAAGAATGATATGCAGGGCCAACTATATGTTTATTAACTGACGGTGAAGTAAGTAAGCTATGTGGTGCTTCTTCGACTTGATTCTTATTGGGTATGTCACTTAATTGGCCAAAGAATTCAACCTACGTGAGTTGTTGCTTCGTGTGGTCATAGTTAGCTAATCACTGCATAGCGTATAGTCCTTATATTGCGGTTAAATTGCTGATTGTGCACATATACCATAGTGTGATTGCGCGATTGTAACCTTTGCTTTGAAATGTTTATCTCTGAATGCATCATTGAATGGCATGCTAGAATAATCATGATTGTAAGGAAGTTACTCATCTTCTATTCGAACTAAGGTCTATGCCTCTTATGTTTGATTGAGTGGCCAGTTACTTATATGCCTAGTAAAAAGATCTTGTGACGTAGGAGTTCGCATTCGCAATTGTATATGCCTTGTACATTCTATACTTTAGCCACAGCACGTGCTAGCACACTCGTGACTCTAGTTGGATGCTTGACCTTAAGGCACATGAATGGATATGTTGGGGGGGGGGGAAATCAATCAACCCCTGGCAAGGTTCAACCGAGTGTCCTGGCATAATAAGATTGAGTTAGCTTGTATTGTGTTGTGCATGATGAGCTTTAGGTGATACATGATATGAAAACCTTGAATGGTGCTTCGCTAGACATAATGCGTGCTGTTGATGCTGTCTTACCATACCTTGGCTATTATGTGAGGCCTTCCCTCCAACTAGTTATCAAGTAGCTAGGCCTGGTACCGTTTTGCATATTACTATTACTGTTTCTCAAGATGCGTCTATATATGCACGTATTCACCTATGAGCACCTCAAATGTGTTGGTTGAACTTAGAGTCATATAGGAGTCTTTGCCATAGCCTTTTATTGAGTTGTGAGGCGTAGTTATCAATATAACCAACCAGAATGATGTATGAGTTGTAAAAAGGCAACACTAGCTATAAGAACCTTGTACCAAACCCACCACAACCCAGAAAACCATATATTTACTCCCCTATACAATTGATGTGTGGATCTGTACGTACCTATTACTGCGCATCGACCCATATTCTTGTTATGTAACCTCCCAAGTTATATCCTTGCGTGATTAATGGTGATCGAACTTGTTATATTCTTTCATGTTGTTTGCCACATATACATGATGGATTAATTCATGTTGCATGTAATTCTTGGGTAAAAACGTTGAGTTATTGATTTCATGCTACGTCATTGTGCCAGGGTGAACCTACGTGATACTATGAATTGTTTTTATCACTCTAGAGTGTCATAGGGGTCTCAGGGTTAATTGTTATGACCCTTGTTTGTTGCGGCCTGAAGTCATACCCATGGACGCCAACCCATAGCGATACATGTGCATAGAACTCCTTGTCATGATACGAGTAGTGTGTAGGTGATTCAAAGTCCTCATCCCTTTTTGAAATAAGTTTAATATGGTTTTCCACGCCAACTCATTTGCCTCACTTCAATGCGATTTGCCCTCGGGCCTAAATAGAGCGAGTAGATGCTTGAAGAGATTGGCGAGGAGGAGACTGGATACCATAAGACAATTTTCTTTTGATTTAAAAAGAAGTAGTGATTGCAAAATGGAACCTTTTGGAAACCCACCGTGTAGATCTTACCTGCGTGCGTTTATTTTAGGAAAAACTGAATTTAGATTTAGAATTTCGAGGACGAAATTCTTTTAAGGAGGGAAGAATGTAAGACCCACCTTCGTTATTTTTACGTTTAGTTGCCTGTCTTGCGTTTACATTATAATATCGTATTTTTAGTAACTGTGTGAGTTTTTAACGATTAAATTCATTAAAAAGAACGATTATTTGACTAACATTATTATTGATGGTACTTATTTATAGAATATTTGAATCAACGCTAAACCAAGTTTTTAAAATCGTTTTTCGTTTTACTTGGCCGATTCCCAAAGTTTAAACCGAAATGTTAATTGTGGGTCGTTTCAATTCGGGTTTAGCCTAACCATTAGCGAGTACGGACCGGAACTTAGTTGAATGATGTTAATTGAGTCAAAAAAAAAGAAAAAGAAATGGACCAAAAAGGGGGGGGGAAGTCGGGTCTCAGGAAAAACTGAGACCCCGACCCTTCACCCTCACGCTCTCTCTCTCTCTAACGCGTCTCTCTCTCTCTCTCTCACTCACCGGCGACCGGCCACCTGGCGCTGTCGCCGGCCAGCGCGCGTCGCCGACGAGAGAGGGACCACGGTGGTTCGCTGAGCATGACCCACTCACCACCGACCTCCACCAGCCCCTTTCCTCCGCTTCTCGCCGCGAAACAGAGTAGGACAACCACGTTTTGGTGGCCTGAAAACGCCACCCACGTGCCGAAAATCGGCCAAACACCTCCAAACGACCTCTTCTATAGATTGAGGGACCAATCTCACTTCAAACCACACGCAGAAGGGCTTGATTTCGAGAGCTAGGGTTCGAGTTTGGGAAGCACACGGGCTAGGGTTTCGGTTCAGCAATGTGGGCATGCGTTTGGGCATGTAATTGCTGCTACTAGGGTTGAATTTAGGCTGAGTCAAGTAAGTGTTCTCCCCTCCTAAGTTATTACTATTTTCGAAGTTAATTTTCAGCATATTGATGTTGCATGTCAAGTTAGGGTTTGTTAAATTCGTTAGAAATGTCAAGAAATGAGCTGTTCATGCTTAGGTTCGATTCATTTGGTTGATTTATGCCTGAAATTGTAAATCGATGCGAATTATGTGCATTTAGCATTGATTCAAGTCCATGAATGAAAATCATGCGTGAACTGTTAATTCGAAGTTATATTAACGTGTTTAGCTTCGATTCAAGTTGAGGAGTTAATGCATGAAAAAGAATTAAAAACGAAGTTGTATTAACGTGCTTAGCATCGATTTAAGTTAATTAGTTGATGCATGAAAAAGGATTAAAAACGAAGTTAGTTTAATGTGTTTAGCATCGATTCAAGTTAATGAGTTAATGCATGAAAAAGAATTAAAATCGAAGTTGCGCTAACGTGCTTAGCTTCTATTCAAGTTATTTAGCTAATATATGAAAAATGATTAAAATCGAAGTCCTTTTAACGTGTTTGGCTTCCATTCGAATTGATTAACCGATGCGTGCAAATGAGCTAATTTCGAGGTTAATGAAATGTGTTTAGCTTCGAATCAAGTGGATTAGCTAATGCATGTTAAAGGAATTAATCTCAAAGTTATATAAACGTGTTTAGCTTCGATTCGAGTTAAACTAGCTAATGCATGTAAACAAATTAAATTCGAAGCTATTGAAATATGTTTAGCTTTCATTCGAACCCTTTTTAGTACATTCATGCTTAGGAAAGTTACTTCGAAATGCATCGTATATGTTTAGAATCAAATTATGTTTGATTTACTGAATAAAGTGTTGTCGAATTATGGATAAATGTGGCTATATGTACGCTTGTTGTAACGCACCGCTGAATGGTGTTGGTTGCTCAGGTAAGAGCCTAAACCTTACTCCCTTTTACATAAGCTAATATGATAATATGTTGTGATTAATAAATCGATGAATCGAGTTGGTAGTTGGATGGTTTGAGGAAAGAATTATGAGCGTTCGAGGTCTTGTGGTACGGTGCAAGTGAGGAGGGAGACTGGGTTGTGAAATTACCGCAATCGTGTGGATTGCGAGGCCATGTGTGGCTCATTGTGTTGAAATGATTATGAAGTGTTTGAATATGAAACGTGTGAATCCCTTTCCCCCTTTTATGTCTAAGATGCAATATGCGAGAAAGTGTGGTGATTTGACAAAGAACGTTTCTTGTGTTTTCAAACTAATAATAGCCATGATTAATAGCAAGCAATGGCCTATTTTCGCTATACAAATAGTATTTGGTAGTGAACTTACTTGAACAGGGGAATCCCTAAAACGGTTTAGAAAAGTGTGAGTTATGTGATAAATGATTTTACCAAAAGACACAATAAAATTATTAGTCGTTATGGCCCATACGCTTTAAAGTTGCTAAGATAATGTGCTTCGGACCATATGAAAAGAATGAAAAGAACGATGTTATATGAAAAGAATGATGTTACCCTAGGGGATAAGTCTGGATAAACCCTAGAGGCCCTGACGAGGGCTAATGTAATAGTCCGATATGTTATATGTAGCCATCCCGGGAATAAGAACTTAAGCGCGAGCGTTAGATCTCACTATGGGGTCGTGAATAGTTCTCACCCAATCAGCAACCTGTAATGATCTTATGCCAGAAGTACTTTCGTACTAAGTTAAGAAAAACAATTGGTCCTTTGCCATTTTCAAACGATTAAAAAGGAAAGGAAGTTCTTTTTATGGGCCCAAAAGGCTATATGGAATGATGTATGAAAAGCTTATAAGGGTCGTTACATGACCAAACGAAATGAAACTTCCTTTGAAGACTAAGAAAACGTTTTCAACGAAAGAAAGAAAGCTTTCAATGAATGAGTTATGAAATGATCCTCAAGCATATTTGAATGTGGATTCTTAGCCTATGTATCAAAGGAAAGCTTTCAATGGATGCATTATTAATGATTCTTAAGTATGGTTGAACGTGGATTCTAATCTTATGTGGCATCATTCTTATCCATAGCAAATCTGTCTGATTTAAAGTGTATGAGATGAGAAAGAAAGTTATAGCACGTTAAAAATTCCATGAATGAAGGCATCTCTTCCTAAAAGAATGAACGTTGACATGTGAATAGCATGCGAGGGTGTCATATAGCTTAATATGATGTTTAAAGGTACTTAAATGCTTGATATGTGTTTATGTGTGTGATATGTATATTATATGAATGAAATGCCAAGAAAAGTGTATTTATGAAAAGGGATAACCTTATATACACATCATATGATTGAGGGTTCATGCGTAGTTTAGATGGAGTGTTAGGAAGTTATGTTATGAAAAGAAAAGATCCTTATACTTAGCTTTCGATGCTTACTCACGTGCCTATCTGCTTGCTAGTAAAGAACTCTGTCGTTGAGGAACCTAGAAATATGATTGAGTGGTCGAAGTGAAGTTTATGTTTAGTGATCCTCCCATGAAGGTTCTATGAATATCTATTATGATAGTAAAGTATGGAAACGTGATATGTGACTAGTAAATATAGTATTGCCTGCAACGGTTTTGGTTTTAAGGGGGTTGGGGGACACTCACTGAGCGTGTGGTTGCTCATCCTACTACTCTTTCCTCTCTTCCTAGGGTTTCTTTCTGACAGGAAGAAGTTGAGTCAGATAAGTCCAGAAGGAACCTATTCTTACTTACAAGGCGTCGTATGTGCTCCT
>JAKOGI010000820.1:215000-385000 GCA_029747015.1 Carnegiea gigantea | reverse complement strand
CCGTGCGCGAAAGATATATACCATATATGTACAAATGTATGTATAGACACACACACACATATGCACAAATATATATAGATGCATATATTATTATATAATATATATATATTAGATATATATATATATATATATATACATAATATATTATATATATATATATATACGTACATATACATATATGTATATCTATACACAGACGCACATATGCGTAGAAGCGCGGGTGCATGTGCGTGCGCACACACGCAAAGACACACACACAGAGGTGCACATATATATGTGTGTGGGTGCGGGCGCGTGCACGTGTGTAGAACCGTACGCATGCGTGCGCGCACACACCCAAAAACATACACGCACACACACAGATGCATATATATATATATGCGTGTATGTGTGTATATATGCATGTACGCACGTACATACATATACTTATGCATATATATATACATATACATATATATATATATATATATATATATATACATATATATATATATATATCTTATTATACTATATATATATATATACTATATAATATATATATATATATATAGGTGTGGTGTGTGTGTGTGCATGTGTATATATATATGCACACACATAATGTGGCTGTGTGTAATATACATGTATATATGTATAGATGTATGTATTTGTATATGTATGTATATGTATATGTAGGTGTGTATATATATATATACACACCACACACACACACGAACTATATATATATATATATATACACACACACGCACTACACACACACATGCGCGCGCTGCGCGCACACACACAAACACACACACACAAACACACACACACACACACATATATATATAATATATATATATATATATATATATATATATATATATATATATATATATATATATATATAGGACACACTCACACACACACACACAACACGCATATATATATATGCATGTTAGCTGTGTAAGGGTGTGGGTGGGTGTGTAAGTGTGATGCGTTATGCCTTTGGGCCTGTAGGTTTGTCTATGTCATGTGTACACGCACACATACCAAACACAACATATATATTTATATGTTTGTGGATATAATATACATATAGATATATATATATTATCTATATATTATTGTATATATATATTTATATATATCTAGAGATATATAGATATATATATATATAATGTATATGCAATATACATGTATATTTTATATATATGTAATATATATGTGTGTGGGTACATATATATATATATATAGATATATATATATAGGATATATATATATATCTATATGGATCTAATATAATATATATGTATATAAATGTGTTTATATACATATATTTGTATATATATATATGGTATATATGTATATAGGGTGTATATATATTATATATATATATATACTATATATATATATATATATATATATATAATATATATATATATATATATATGTCCTTAAATATTATTTTTTAAATTGGGGGGTATTATAATGTATATACGTATGTATGTATCTATGTGTATATATAATGTATTGTATATGCTGTGTGTGTGCGTGTGTGGTATATATATATATATATACACACACACGTGTATATATAATCTTATGCACACACATATATATATGTACACAAACATATGCATACATATAGTTGTACATATATGCACACTCTCCTTCACGCACACATGCGCGCGGACACACACGCAGCTACCCACCCACACACAGACACACGCAGACACACACGCACACACACACATAAAAGTGTATGCATTACACACAACCACACACATGCGCACACATATATGTGTGTATGTTTGTCTCTGTGTGTGTGTATATGCACACACGCACGTATGTATGTGTGTGTGTGTGTGTAAATGTATAGATATATATTTGTATACGTACATACATACATATGTACGTACATGCATATATACATAAGTATATACACATACGTGCACACACACCTATATGTATGTGTATATTTATGTATGCATGTATATGTATGTATGTATGTGTGTATTTATGTATGTGTGTATTTATGTATGTATGTATGTGTGTGTGTGTGCGTGTGCGTGTGCGTGTGTGTGTGTCTATATCTGTGTGTGTGTGTGTGTGTGTGCACGCGCGTGCGTGTGTGTGATGTATGTATGTGTATACATATATAGACATACCCACATGCACATTTACATGTACACACACGCATGCATATTGACAGGCACAAATGCATGTGTGTGTGTGTGTGCACACATTTATATTAATAAAGATTAATTTGGAGGCAAGAATATGTCAGTATATGAGGGTAGAAGAAGATACAATATAATGTAAACAATTGGAACTGCCAAATCAAGTACGGGTTTTTTATGAGGGGCAGGTCTGGGTAGGTATGATGAACCTCCATTTTGGACCTTTTTTGGAACCCATATTTGATCCCTCCCCTCAAGGATTTTGTTATAAATTTCAAACTGATGGGGTCGAATTAGCCTCCATTGCTCTGAATTTGCCTCATGTATGATGTTTGCTATTTTTAGGAGTTCCTGTCGGAAGAAAAGAAGAAAACCTACTGATATTGGTTGAAAGGATGGCCAAGGAAGAAAACCCCATGCCATTAAGCCCAGTCGTGGCATGCGAAAACCATCAGTAGCAAAATCCAGAGATATGACATGATGCCCTCGTGCCAGGTGGCACGACCATGCCATTCTGTATTCTTCTGCAACTTAGTTCTCTCTTTTGAGTTTTTGGGTATTACCTTGTAACTTCTTTGAGAGCACTCATAAAAAGACGATTTTTAGGGTTTCAATTCTAAGTATTTTATGGACTTTTAGAGACTAGATTAAGGAGTTTAATTCAGTACTAATTATTGGATCAATCTTGGCAGTCAATGGAAGTACATTCCCTTGTCTCTTCTCTTGCAATCTCAATTAAAGTTTACACCTTTATGATGTTTTCCAGATTTTTGTTCTTGTTCATGATTATCGATATGATTAGAGGTTAAAGTCCTAGTCTTGGGTTGTGATTAGCCCCTATTATGTGAAATTGAATCATGTTCTAGGCGTTTGCAAATCATGCCCTTGTTTGTGATGTAAAATCTCGCTTAGTATGCCAAGTATTTTGTTGAATTGCTTGAGAGAGATTTATTCATTACTCTTAATTAGGGTTTAGGTTTTTATCGAAAGTTGAGTCCTTTATCTAGTGAGACTTTGTGAGAAATTGATCTTCCTAATGTTAAAATAGTTAAGCTTTCAATTGGGAATTTTTGATTACTCAATCCCATGACTTTGATAATTTTCGTTTCATGAACATAGATAATTAGGATCAATTTAGTCAGTCTATTAACCTTTGAGAGAAGGTGTAGATGCATTTCAAGTTGTAATCTCTTCTATTTTAATTATTTTCATGGGCAAGTTTGCATGATTTAGTTTATGATTCATATAGCGTAATAATGTAGTGAATCCCAATCTAGGACCCTTTTCATTCTTGAATTAGACAAATTCATTTGTTTTCAGCAGAATACTACTACTATCTAGTATCACTCAATTTAAGTGGACTCTTGCCTAAGTTGAGTGTTGTAAGCCGATTTGGTGATTAAAAATAAGTTCCCTGTGGGCATGACCCATACTTGCGGTTGCTAGCTAGAACTACGCCGTGCACTTCCGGTATAAATTTAAGACGATATTTGTTTGACGCCTTTGCCGAGGAACTTGTTTGTTTCAATATCAGAAGCAACCAAAACACTTTAGATTAGGCCTTTTCTTTTTCTTCTCTTTTCTGTTTCTTACTTTTCTCTTGTTTTCTTTTAACTTTGCTTGGACTCACTTATGCATGGTATAGTGCTTGCTTTGTATGCACAGGCGCAGTGAAGGGAGTCATAACCTACTTCCCTTTAACCCTGAGATCGAAGCAACTGTTCGCAAGCAAAGTGGAGCATGAAGAAAGAAGAAAGCAGAATCTACAATGGCTGGAAGGGACAGTCGAGTTTTGAGAGACTATGCAATGCTGCAATCGTCAGGTATCACATCTCCATAGTGAGCCCAACAGTTAAGGCGTATAACTTCGAACTATGACCAGCCTTGATCTCTCTAGTGGAGAGAGACCAGTTCAAATGAGAATCTTAACATGTACCTTCACAACTTCCTTGTGAAGTGTGACATCATCAAGCTCAATAGGGTACCTACACATGCAATCTGTCTACAACTCTTTTCATTCTCTTTGAGAGACCAAGCTAAAGATCGGCTTCAGAACAAGGAGCCAGATACGTTCACTACATGGGACGCACTCGCCATTGCCTTTCTCAGCAAGTACTTCTCCCCAGGGAAGATCGCCAAGTTAAGGGTGGACATTACTTCGTTCACCCAACATCATGGTGAGTCATTATATGAAGCTTGGGAGAGGTTTAAGGACCTTCAACGCCAGTGCCTTCACCATGGCGCACCTGATTGGCTCTTAGTCGAAACCTTCTACAATGGACTAAACCAGTCATTGAAGATGTCAATTGACACTACAGCTGGTGGCGCACTTGTGAGAAGTCCATTGAGGCGGTGAGAGCCCTATTAGAAGAGATGGCCTCCAATAACTACCACTGGTCTAGCGAGATAGCTATTTAAAAGAAAAGCAGTGGTGTTTATGGGGTTGATGTTGTAGATTTGCTAGCGAGCAAGGTTGATGCCTTACCCAGAGGTTCGATAGGATGAATACCCCTTCTTTGGGGAGTTCCTCGGGGATGATGTACGAGGTTGGGGTCGTATATGAGATCTGTAACATTCAAAGGCACACTACTTCTAAGTGTCATACTACTTTCTAGGGAGTGGAGCATGCCAATGCTATGCAAAATTTCAACCCATGCCCACCACAGAACAACCCTTACTCAAACACATACAACCCCGGTTGGAGAAATCATTTAAATTTCTCTTACTGTAATAAAAATCTCTTGCCACCTAGTGTCTCTCGACCTCAACTCCCTA
Organism: Carnegiea gigantea; assembly: GCA_029747015.1. Taxonomy (NCBI): domain Eukaryota; kingdom Viridiplantae; phylum Streptophyta; class Magnoliopsida; order Caryophyllales; family Cactaceae; genus Carnegiea; species Carnegiea gigantea. The sequence goes on along the minus strand of JAKOGI010000820.1, from coordinate 380,066 downwards.
GTTTTCAACATAAGGCATCCTACAACCCATCTCCCCAACAACCTCCACAACCCAAATCTAATTTGGAGAGGCTAATAGAGTGCTTTATAGCAATCTAAATCAAGACTAATGAAGCTCTGGGTGAGTCAATCAATCAGTTGATCTCCAAATTCGACGCCATGACATCCTACCGGAAGGCAATGGATACCCAGATAGCCCAGATAGCTCAATAGGTTAGCCAGCGACCTCAGGGGCATCTCCCAGGCCACCTTGAGACCAACCCCAGGGGTCATATCAATGCCATTTCTACGGTGGGTAAGGGGTTTATGGAAAGTCCTGTGATGGTACTTCAGGAAGTAGGTATAATTCCTATTTATGCAAGAATGTCTGAATTGAAGAAGGACATGGTTTTGAATCAAGAAGAGGAGGGTCACTCATTACCTCCAGTTCGCCCCTACCAGCCACTTGTACCCTTCCCTCAGAGGGTGGCATGGGCTAAGCTATCCTATCTTGAGCCCAGATTTACAAGATTCCTTGATGTGTTGAGGCGGACATATGTTAAGGCTCCTTTCTTGGAGGCTCTCAGTGAAGCACCCACCTATTTATAATTTTTAAGAGAATTACTTTCCAAGAGAGGCCAGCTTGAGGGAACTTCAGTGGTCCTTATTGGGGAGATTTGTAGCGCATTTCTATAGCTCAGGCCCCCATTAAAGCTGCAAGATCCTAGTGGTTTCTCTATCCCTTGCTGCATAGGGGATATGTAGATCGAGAGAGCCCTTTGCGATTTAGAAGTTAGTGCGAACCTAATGCCTCTCTCTCTAAAAGAAGCTGAAATTGCTAGACCTAACGCCCACCAATATTATCATACAACTAGCGAATCACTCCATCCGGTGACTTGTAGGTATTCTGGAGGATGTTCTAATTCAGGTGGGTAAGCTTCTTATCCCATGCAATTTCATGGTGATGGATCTAGAGGAGAGCCATTAGATCCCTATTATCTTGGGAAGGCCATTCCTCGCTATTGTGGGGGTAGTGATTGATGTGTGGGCAGGCACCATGTCCTTTTAATTGTGTGGAAGGAGGGTAGATATTTGTTTCCCTCCGATAAAACATCTCTGGCTCCTACTATTCACACACCTTCTGCACCCCCTGTACACTCCTTCCCTACCGCCATGGTTTTCAGGATCGCGGTGTCTGATGGGGACGAGAGTCCCCATATGTGGTCTATAGCACTTTCCGATCTTCCTTCGCCAACCCCAGCTAGTCTTAGGGTCACTTCTGCTTGTACTGGAGAGGTAGTGTGCACTGCAGCACCATTTCATATCTCGACTACTCCACCTCCCCTGTCACTCTTATCTACAGCTTGAGGTAAACAAGTGCTTCTTGGGAGGCAATTTAAGCTTTACCGCTTTTGAAAAAAAAGAAACAAAAAAAAGAGAAAAAGAACCAAAAAAATGAGGAAAACGGAAGCAAAGCACGAAAGGGCCAGACCTAGGAGGCAGTAGGTTGGCATGGGCACCCCATGCTGGATGGCATGCCCATGCCATTCCCAAATTTCAAAAAAGAAGGAAGGGAGAAAAGCGAACAATGGTGCACGTAGCAAGTTGGCATGGGTACGCCCGTGCCCCTACCAAAATTTCAAGCGCCACACAGCAAGTTGGCACGGGGGCACCATGCCCCCTTCTTTTCAGGCTCATAACCCGATTTCTCCTTCTTCTTTCTCATTTGTTTTTCAATTCTCCTTCAAACTTTCTCTCTCTACATGAAAACCCTCTCACTCCCTTACTCACTCCCTACCTAAATTCTCCCCTAAATCCCTACTTTTTCATCCAAATTCAGAAATTTCACTCACTACCCTCTATTCCCACTCAAATTTCCCCATTTTCACCACTTTCATCTCCCTCACCCATCACTTTCTTTCTCTAAAATCCTGACCTCCATTGTTGAGGTTAAAGGTTGTAGAGAGCGACAGTTCTCCTCCTCTTCCTATCTCCATCCTCCTCTAACTTCACAAGAGCCCGATTTGTTTCTAATTACCACTATGGGAAGGAAGAGAGTTGAGGAAGGCTCCAAAGCTTCATCCATTCCCAAGAAGGCTTCAAGAGCAACCTTCTCCTTAGTTGCACTCTCCATTGCGATGGTACTAAAGATGCTTACCCTCTGATTCTCCCTGCTAGTATTAGGGGTTTACATTTTGTTAGTGATGAACAAAAAGTCCGTTATGAGAATTTGACCACTACGAAGACTAGTGAACAAAAATTCTTTTATGTGGACTCCTTGAGGTCTTTAGGTTTTCTTGATGATATGATGAGTCTCATTCAAAAATTAGAGTGGAAGGAGTATGTTGAGATAAAATGCACCTCTTATGACCGTCTCATGTTAGAATTTTTGTGTTCCCTAAATGTGGATTGGGATGGCATGTATAGGGGTCAGGAGATAGAAATTACCTTCCGTATGTTTCAAATTGACCACCGGATGAGTTTGCGGATGTTTAATTCATTGTTGAAACTTTTAGTGGTTGAGGTGCATATCAAGATGTCCCCACCTTATGGAGAGCGACCCTCATTTGGATGAGCATTACTTGCTCTAAACAGAAAACTTATATGGATAGGTTCGGGTGCCTTAGAGTCTTTGACCCCCCAACAAGCCAAGGCAACTGACATTTGTAATATTAATCTCCGCTACATACAACGTTTGAGCATGAATATCATTTTTGGTCGTAATGACAACCAAATATCTTGTGTACATTGTCGAGTACCCCCATGGATACCGAAGCCTTCCTCATCTGTCACTTGGCAGAAGTAGCCAAGACTACGTGTAATGGCCTGAACCTAAATCATGTTTATTTATTTAATTAAGTGATTTTATTAATTTTTTTCACATTTAATTATCACATTTAATCATCCCGGTTTGGAAAATTCCATTTGGGCTCTACTTTGTAATTCGGGTTTTATTATCGTAAAATTTCAGGTAAATGGATGTTATGCCTCAGTAAATATGATTATGTGATAAATTATTTTTCACTATGTCACATAAAATTTAATTTTTAACCAACAAAAAATTTAATTTTTAACCATGCAAAAATTTGGACTCAAATTCATTAAGTTCGGCACAATTTATTTGGGCCTGAATTGCGGCCCGATTCCTTTTGGGCTCAAATTGTGACCCGAAAATTTTGATGCAATTAAATTAAGTTAATCACCATCATTTATCCCTAATTTTAAGTACCAAAAAGCCACTTTTGGGTGGATAAATATCAGCCAAATTTGGTCTAAATAAGCATCCAAGTCATGTTTTTCCTCACCAAGCAAAGATTAGTTTTGTACTCTCCTCCACCTATTTTTCCTCCCTCACACACGGCTGCTTACTGCTATCCTAGGGCTATTTTAGCTCGTTCTGCCACCTTCCAGCCACCCTGCTACCACCAGCCAGCCACCCTCCAACCACCAACCACCACCCAAATACCCTCTGACATCAAGCACCATCTCCATATCTCCCTTTGATCACCAAGTAAGGTATACACCCCAACTTAATCTTGTTTAGTTTTGGTTTATACTGCATTTGATCATGGATTATGTTATTTTGATAGACATAAGAGTTAGCTGATGTTTATGTTGATTTTGAATGAGTTTAAATGCAAACATAATTGATCATAAGTTAGGGTTTTGTTGATTACGCATGGTTTGGATTATTCTTGGTATCAAGTATGTTATTTGTATATACTTTGATGTAAAATAAGTCTTGGACATGTTGTTTGACTTGAAAATCATTGGTGTAATTTTTTCATAAAGGGGTGAATTATGAAATTTCCCCCAATTGATTAACTGAGGTCATTTTGCTCACTTACGCAAATAAATAAGATTATGGATGTGTTTTGATGGATTTGAGAAAGAGAAGAATTAAAAATTTGATAAAGATGATTTTGGAGTGAAATTGAGCGTTATGGCATTGTATGGTGATGGGTAGGACCGAAGCTTTATTACATGATTTTAAGGAATGATTTTAATCGGGATTTATGTCAAAAGAAATGAGAAAGCAAAAGCAGTGTGGCTATGAACAGGTAGAAAACAGGGGTCACTTTACTAATAAATGGGTAAAGATCAGCACATCCCAAAATCATGATTTTTGGTGGGCAGATAGATCAGTGAGTTATCTTTCAAATTTCTTTTGAATTGCTTTAATCTGAGGGGTGTAGAAAACATTATGGCCATTTTGTTAAGACTGCATAGGATCGACTGAAGCTGTGCATAGTTGTGTTCTAGCCCAATTTTAGGAACCATATTGAGGGAATTGTATTTTGTACTATGAATGAAAGTTTTGAGGTACTTCTTAAGCTTTTCATATTGGGATTTTAAGTCTTCATTTGAGGTCAAGGGTGAAAGTTATTGATTTTCTAATGTGGACCTTGAAGCAATAACAACTTTGATTGTACTGAGAAGCTTATCTGATTCGGAAAACTAAGTCGTGTGGCATGTGTAAAGAAATTGGAGAAGTGGGGAGATTGATAACTCAAGATCAATGTTTACTGATCTAAACTGGCGTGTTTAAAGTTATTTTGAACCTAACACCACTACAATTTCTCCTAAACCTTGATTATCCATCTCAGAATGCCCAAACAAAAATCCATGTTTAATTATAACTATCAAAGTCTTTCTTTTATTATTCCAATTATTCTACCTTGATCAATTTTATTCCACATTATTCACTTTGAGCTAAATTACCCTAATTCATTTAGCTTTCAAGTTATTTTGGTGTATCTTCTATGAAATTATTTTAGTTATGGATGCCTTTTAATGAATTTCTATTACAGTTACAATTACAAAAGTCAATGTTGTTTACTAATTACACCTAATTATATTTCTTGAACAGAATTGAGGCCTAATCTATCATTTCCCATTGTGCATAAGTATTATCAAGTGAGATTGCATTTTTAAAGACTCCAGGTACGTTCATTGGCTGTATCTTTAGAAATCAGCACATATTTATCAAAATTATAATGTTTTGGTAAGTACATCAATGAATCAATTTATACGGTGATTTATCATTTAATTAGTGACCCCGCCAATTATTATCTATAGGACATTCGCCCTCCAGTTACCCGCGCGGCTTCAGGCCAGGTCACTCGATCGACGTGGCAGGTGTACACCTATCCATAGATCGTAATATTTATAAGGGGCTCACTACCAGATAATAATTAGCAATGTAGTTTTATAGTTTTCTCATTCACTGTTTTAATTTAAAATAAATTGCAAAGCGAGCCCAACCAATTTATGCAATGATCATTTCACCATATAGGAGTGCATGTACTGAGCTTCGACTCACAGTTCGAAATACTTTTCATGTTTTGTTTTAGGCAAATGACTAGTGAAATGCCTTTATGATCGCAAACCAGCTTGAGAAATAAGTTGAGGAAGGGATCTGGATGGATCAATAGTAATGTTATACATGTGTAGTTTGGAGCTTGAGATCTTTAGTTGATGGAGATGTAAACTTTATGATAATTGCTTAGTTGTGATGTATTAACCTCATGTTAGTTATGATGTTAAATGTATATGACTTTGATTTATGCTCAACTATGTCCTGTCTAGGGCGTTTGCTTTAAGCCTTATCCTTTTTGGAACAGCAGTAATACCCTGATCATTGGGTTTATTACCTCTGTTATCAGATTTATTACTCCTGATTCAAGGGTTTGTTAAGAAGAATCCAAACACTGAAACATGTTCAATTTGGGGGCGTTACACTACCCATAAGAATGTCCTGAGCATTAAGGGTACGGTTATTGCCATTGCCATAACCCTAGGATATAGTGACAAGCTCTCCCATCTCGAGCCTTATTTCCTAGGAGGTCACCTTGACATTGGTACCCTGCACCATATGACCATAATAGAGAACAGGGGTGGCACCATTCGTTACCCCTATCATAACCAAATCCTCTTCACTCTTCCTCATATTGAGCGCACCACTGTGTCCAACAAGAGAAATTGGAATTGTGATCGAGTGATTATTAATGGGACAGTGCTACCTAGGGAGGATCAGGTCGTCGATGATGAGGAAGCGGAGTATGATGATGATGATGATGATGATGATGTTGATGAGAGTCATGAGGGACCCGAGACCGGGGGTACCCATGTTCAGGATGAGTCCATTCCACCACCACCCACCCTTGAGACCAGCGAGTCTTCTTCTTCGGTGCATATACTGTTTGACTCCGCTTTCCTCCAATCCTCTTCCGTTCTCCAATTGAAGGGTACATTGGTATGCGCAATGACATCCATCGTCTCTCTGGACAAATGGAGTTCGTTGAGGAGGGGTTCATGTACTTCTGAGGGCTTGTCGACCACCAATAGGTGTGAGAACTGAGGTGGATACAGCGTGAGGAGGAACAGACAATGAAGGAAGCCCGAGAGTATGAAAAGCAGCGTCTGATGAACGAGTTGATCTAGCCCAATTTGAGTCCATTAGGCAATTAGAGGAGCGCTTTTGCACCTTCCCTTGCATCTACGGGGGCTCATTGTCTTTCCCATCGTTCGATCAGAGCCATTCATCATCCTTCTTGTCATTTCCCCTGCATTTTTGGCCACCTTCTATGCCTGATGGGATCAAGTAACTATAAGTTGTACCCCCTCCCTTTCACTTCTCATGTTTATTCTTTTCATTCGGGGAAATGAATAATTTAAGTATGGGGGTGAGCTCTACAAGCTCTATGATGATTGTGATGTTATGCCATGCATTTCTAGTGAGTTTGGATGTGACTTATGATGGGTTGTAGTGTGCATATATCTCCCTACATCTAGCAAGCTTGCATTTAAGCAAGCTTGCATTTAGATCTTAGGTTTCATTCTAGCTTAGGTGCAGTTTTAGGGTGCATTAGTCGTAGGTTTATTTTTTGTACTAGGAAGGCATGTAGGACATTTCATTTAGGTGGGTGATGTATTGTATATATCTTTATCCTAACCAGTGATCTAAAGTGGAGACGTGTTGAGTAAGGTTTAACAAGATTGTGAGGTAATGCTTCCAACCCCTCGCTTTATTTATTTGCTTATTGATCCCCTAGTTAGGTTTAAAAAAAAAAAAAAGGGTGAATTTTTTTGGCGAAAGCCCTCTAATGATGATGTTCAAGGGTTGTTGTGCTAGATGGATTATTGTGGTAACTTGTGGCAAATAAGACTTGATTGGGGCCAAAAATCTTGTGAATTGGTTCTCACAATGTTGTGATTGCCGGGTTTTGTGTGCTTGTGTATTTGCCATTGAGAGTTGCTTTGATGTGACATGGTTGAACGTTGATTGTTGACCAACCTTTTGAGCTAGTTTTAGATTGTGGTAGGAGACCCATGTGAGACTTTTAAGCATAACTAACCATTCATTTTACATGGACTTGAACGTCCTTTCATGAGGGTTGCCCCTCTTTTTGTGTGCATCTCTAGAGCTTGGCTTTACTCTCTTCAAAATTGTATTCGGCATGTGCATAGTGCTGATATGATTAAGGCATTCGTTTGACTTGTAAACCACATGAGCCAAAAGCCACCTTGTGTGGTTATAGGCCTTTTGTGAACCCCTTTGAGCCTTTTTCCTCTCATTTGATTCACCCATGTCTACTTAGCTCACAACCCAAAATAATTAATTCTACCCTTAGCTAAGTTAGTGGAGTAATGTTTTGAGTTATTTTGGTTGGGAATTATGCTTGCTGGTCCACCTCAGTGTGAATACCTTGTTCAAGCTTACCCTTTCAAGATTGGAGTTGAAACTACTTGTAACCTATGCCATTCTATTCTTCTTTCAAAAAGAAACAAGAGAAGGAAAAGAAGAGAAATGAAAGAAAAAAATAAAGCAAAAAAAGAGAAAAAAAAAGAAAAAAACATGTGAATAAAATGATTGGTATAGGGAGTTCTAGTCAAATGTGAAAACTGGTTTCACTCCTTTTTCCCTCGATGCTAAGCTATAGAGTTAATAGCAATGATTGTGCGGTTGGTTTGGAATTATTATTAATTGCTTTCTACTTGGCTGATCAGCCCCTCTTACCCAAATCATGCCCATCCTTACCTTCAACCCCAACTATGTTGTGACCCTTGGCAAGTCCTCATGATTGCCATTCGTGCACTTGACTGCATTGATGGAGAATTGAGAGTTTAGCCATGCCTATGGTAGTTTGCATGCATTTGGGGTGGTTTTGAGTGATTATTTTACCCCTGAACATGGAGAAGAGTGTTCCCATTTTCACCCATATAGTGAGGACCGGCCAGTCTGCCTAGTTCACCAATAATCTGGGGGGGGGGACTTGACATGTCCAAGCAACACAATATAGGGTATTTGTGCTTGCATCACGGTCTAGCGATTCGTATGCTAGCATATCTGCTTTGTTTGAAAAAAATGAGCTTTGCCCTTGTTGAGTCTTGGAGCTGTTGATTGCCACACTTATCGATCTAGCTGTTATCGCTTGCCTGAGGAGGTTGGCATACTGAGTTGTGCCTCTCCCTATTGATTGTTAATTGATAGCCTTACTTGAGGACAAGTAAGGGATAAGCATGGGGGAAGTTGATGAACCTCCATTTATCTAGCACGACTTTGTGAACAATTTATTCATTGCCATGTTTGTGATTTGAAATGCCGCCTTGTATGCCAAGTATTGGTTGAATTACTTGAGAGAGATTTATTCATTGCTCTTAATTAGGGTTTAAGAGTTCATCGAAAGTTGAGTGCTTTATCTAGTGTGACTTTGTAAGCGTTTGATCTTCCTGACGCAAAAACAGTTAGGGTTTTAATTGAGAATTTTTGATCACTCAATCTCGTGACTCTGATAATTCTAGTTTCATGAAAATGGATAACCAGGATTACTTTAGTTAGTCTATTGACCTTCGAGAGAAGGAGTAGATGCGTTTTAAATTGTAATATCTTCCATTTTAATTATTTTCATGGGCAGGTTTACATGATTTAGTTTATGATTCATATATAGCGTAATAGTGTGGTGAATCCCAACCTAGGACCCTTGTCATTATTGAATTAGACAAATTCATTTGTTTTCAGCAGAATAGTACTGCTATTTAGTATCACCCAACTTAAGTGGACTCTTGCGTAGATTGAGTATTGTAAGCCAATTTGGTGATTGAAAACAAGTTCCCTGTAAACACGACTCATACTTGCCAGTTGCTAGCTATAGCTACGCCGTGCACTTACAGTATAAATTTAAGATGACAGGGTACCTATGGGTTTGAGCTTTGTTGCATGCCTAGGTAGAACTCTCTTGGTGTAAGATAGGGTTCTTCAATAAAACGGGAACAACTAATCTATTTGTGAACCAGCCAAACCAAACGAGTTATTAGGTTAGTCAAAGTAGTTCAAAAATTCGGGTAACCATACGAAAAATTGATAACCTTCTCGGTTGAGTTTTAGTTCGAGATTTTAAAACTTGCAGTAAGCCTAATCAAACTAATAAACAAAAATGTATATAATTTTTTAAACAAATTGAGCCGATTTTTTCCCATAATATTTATGTTCCCGATAAACCCCACCACTGGATTGATTTTGCTTTCTCTATCTCTCCTTATTGATTCCAAAATGTGACACATGAATCACATCATAAGCGATGAGCACCTAAGCTTAAATCTTGGATTCAAACAACATATAATGATATAAATGAACACTTGTGACTTGGGGTGTTGAACAGACATTTGTCCAGTACAGTTTCTATCTCAATTTGTCGCCAAACTTATAAGGATGTAGGGAAAAAAAACACAAGCATTAAACCTTGTACATAACACAAACAGCTAATGGGCTTTTACTAAATAGTCTCCTTTATGATAGCATAAACTACTAAACTACTAATCCTTTTTTTCAATCAATCTATCTATCTAGCTATTCGATATAACTACATTTAAAATTAAGTAACTCCGTAAGCTTTTTCCAAGTATCCTAACTTTATTATTTAGGATATTAAATATATGTAGTTCACTTGTAATTTATTATGTATACATGAGAGTTCATCGTTGTGCACCATGCCATTAACAAATATATAAAAAAGTAGAAAAACCATGTCAACACAGGCATTTTTATTCAAATAAAAAAAGCCATCAAGGTTTTCTCACCTTTTCAAAACCCAAATCATGTGTACCATTACACCTCTCTCTCTCTCTCTCTCTCTCTCTCTCTCTCTCTCTCTCTCTCTCGTGTTTTCTGCCTTCCCAATCCAAAAGTTTAAACTAGAATTAAACTAATCAGCAAGTAAAATTCAATGATTCTAGCTTCTCTTCTCCTTGTCAATGAAAAATAATAAGTTACTTAATAAACAAACACAACCCTTACACTGAGACTAGAGCTGAGTGTCCCGATGAATAAATTCAAGTTCTATAATGAACAAGCCTAAGAGATGTTGTGAAGCAAATAATTCTATGAAAAAAAAAGATTCATAGGTAATATAGTGAACAAATCTAATTTGTATAGTGAATAATCCTTTAATCATCGATGAACAACACCAAATAGCCTTTAATCAGTAATGAATAAATTTATGTTAGTGAACAACCTTAAGTAATCTAGTTGTTGGCCCGGTTTGGCTAGTTAAATCACCCTATATGGAGATGAATAGGGTTATGATCACAGTCACAAAATAACTGAAACAGAAATGTGAAAAATATAAATTTGGACAAAAAACATAATTTATAGAGGTTTGATCATGCCTAATTCTCTACACATGGGCGCCCCTCGTCGATGGAATTTTTAACCTTTTTCTTTTATTAGATCGGTCAATTATACACGATTTACTGATAGCCCAACCTCCTAGTTGACCATATAACTATTAATGTCTCAACGTATGCATTGCTCCTCAATCGTACTTGAGTTATCGCCCCTCTGACTAATCAACCCAACCCAATAGAAAGAAAGATAATAAGATACACTTTATAATAAGGAGCAAATAAACACAATAGGTAAGCCTAGTGCATTATGTTCTCTCAACATCTTCTTCTTGATTCGCAAGTGTAGGTCACTTTCTTCTATCATCGATGCCTCCTTATTTATAGGCAATGATATTGGAGAGATTGATAGATAATTAGGAAAGTGACCGTTGCTTTAAAAAAGGAAGAATGATCTTCAGTATAATTTCAAGGCATCGAGATCCGTCTTTCAAGCCTTGAATTTTACAGTTTTGCTCAATGTTTATCACTGCGATTCCCAATGACTACTTACCTGATTTTAGACGAAGATCTTGTTAAGCAGATTATCTAGAAGCTGATTTTTAGCGGCAACAATCTTTCAAAGTATAAGCTCAAAGGTGTTACTATAAAGATCACATATTCAAATTTAAATACTAAACTATCTCAAGGATAAAATCAATCATATCAATAACTACTTATAGTGATAACACATTCAAATGATAGAAATACTAAGGTAGGTCCAAATATGACATAATAAATATATCAATAGATCAACTACTTTTTGTCTTTCATCAAAACATATTAATAAAATTTATTATCAGCTTAAGGAGGCTAACAATCTCCCTGTTTTTGATAAAAGACAAAAAATCTAATAAAAATGACATATCGATATTATTTTGAATGACACCCTATGGGAGCTTTCCAAATACTTCTCCCCTTTTTGTATTTCATCGAAAAGGTAGCACAAGAAAGAGAAAGAAAAAGAAAAATCAAAGTGTAAAAAAAATTATAGCAAACACATATAGGTTTCCCTTAATAAACCAATGAAATATAAAGATGCTCCCCATCAATCTATGTCACTCAGAAAAATATAAGGAATTAAACACTAAACATTTTGACCAAATAATATATCCTAACATGCATGCATTGGCTTAATATTCTCATGAGCATTGCGGGGGATCAACATATAAGAGCATTAATACAATAATTCTCCCCCTTCAAGAGTAAAACAAGATTATCAAAACATTGTCAAGTAATATAATTCTCTAGAGAGAAGCAATGTCATTTAAGTAAATGCTAGGAAGCATAACACTATGGACAAATATATTGAAATCATAGACAACATATCATTTATGTATAAAGATCATCACATGGCATAATAGCGTAAGATATGACGTAATATTAATCATGCTCACCTTCTAAAGATAATTAAGCAAATTAAAATTTAAATATTTGAAAATCAAAATTTCTCAAACAGAAAGCAAATCATGCGAAGATAACATCACCTTCCATTTTGGAAGCATTCAAATTATGATTTCTATTCATGTTGCTGAAATGGAAATTCGTGCCCTTGACTTTTAGTTATTCACTGACAATAAGATATTAGCTTCTGCCTCATTTACAAGGCATTGGACAGTATTTCAGGGCCTTGAGATATGTGGGCGCTAAATTGATTACCTATTATTTCAACCTCCTTAGACTATAAAGCAATTTCCATGAGTACTTCAACATTTCTCAGAAATCCAATTTCGCAATTTCATGTTTTATTCTCATGTGGATGTAGAATGCCCTGTAAAGCAAAATTATATGCTTTCTCAAAACACATTTAGAAAATTTAGCTCCTTAATCATAATTATTTGCCACAATGGATGGCCTTGTTACTTTTGCTACCCAAATTTATGTGCCACTAGGACCATTTCTTTTAATAGGAGAATGAGTTAAAATATATCCTATTTGCAACAGTAATTGTAAGTAATGGAATCTTACATTTTTATAAGTTGATTTGATAAAAGAAGTTTTTATAACACTTCTTTTTACCGAATGGATTAAAACCGATTCCTTCTTTGTTAAATGACGCTTTTAGTGTGCTAAGAATTTTATTTAAATTCTCTTCTCCTTTTGAAAATTTTAAGACAATCTTTTCAAGATCGGCGCACTACAGTTGGAGCTCATCTTTTTCTTTCTTAAGAAGGACGACTTTCTCTTCAAAACATTTTACATCATTAGACACTAAATCATTTGATTTTCAACATTTTCTTAAGACAATTCAAAATTCTGTTTGTTCATATCTTTAATTTTATAAATGTGTCCTTGACGACTAATGTAATAAAGTAAGACTTTTGTTGATTTACATTTAGAATAATTACGAAAAGAGTCCGGAATGTCATAGTGCATTTCCTCATCTTCTTCATCATCATCACTTGTGCAAGCATCATCGTCATCATCGTCACTTGTATCTTGATCTTTAACTACTTCATTTCTCTTTAGACAGAACTGAGTAATCCTTTTTTTGTCACTTAAGTTGCTAAGGATGTTGTCCCTTCTTGATGAACTGGGATTTTCTTTGCTTGTTTCTTTGTATAGTAATGTGAATTTTCTCAAAAGATCTTTAGCTTTCTCACAATAGCAAACATGGTTAAATATTTCATCATTTAGAGCACATTGCAAAATATATAAAACTCTGGAATTTCTCTTAAGTATCTCGTACTCATATTGAGTTTATTCACGCTTTGGCTTGATAACATTGCTTCCATCATATCTTCTCCAATTTAGTACAAAAGGATCATTCGAAATGATGTCCTAAAAATCAAAATCGATGGATCTAATAAACGATTTCATCCTACACTTCCAAAGAGAAAAATTAATTCCATCAAATATCGAATGACAATTGATAGAAGCATTTGATAAACTAGCCATGGATCTAGCTACAGGCGGTCAAGGCCTAAAATAATAGCTCTTGCTCTAATACCAATTGTTGGCTCGACTTAGCTAGTTAAATCATCCTAGAGGGGGTGATTAGGGTGATAATCAAAGTCACAAAATAATCAAAATAGAAATGCGAAAAATATAAATGCGGACAAAACACACAATTTATAGAGGTTCGGCTACGCCTAATCCTCTATCGAGGCACCCCTTGTCGATGGGATTTTTATCTTTTTTCTTTTATTCGGTCAGTTAATTACACATGATTCATTAATCGTACAATCTACTAGGTGACCATACAACTATAGGTGTGCCAATATATGCATTGCTCCTTAACTATACTTGGGTAGTCGACCCTTGCACTAATCAAGCTAATCTAATACACAGAAATATAACAAAATACACTTTATAACAAGGAGTAAATAAACACAATAGATATGTCAATATTTGCTTGATGTATCAAGTTCTATCAATATCTTCTTCTTAATTCGCAATTGTAGTTCTCATTCTTCTATCATCTTTAGCTACAAATGCTTCCTTATTTATAGGCAATGATGCTGGAGAGGTTGGGAGATCACTAGGAAAGTGACCATTGCTTTAAAAAAGGAAGGATGATCTTCACTATAATTTTAAGGCCTTGAGATCCGTCTTTCAAGCCCTTGAATTCTATAATTTCACTTAACATTTATCACCTTGATTCTCAACGACTGCTCACCTGATTTTAGCTGAAGATCTTGCTAAGTAGATTCTCTAGAAGCTGATTTTTAGCAGACACAATCATTCAAAATATAAGCTCAAAAGATGTTATTATAATTAAGCAAATCTTGACATTTTCAAAGATATTGACATGTAGAGAATCTTAATATTATCTCAAGATCTAGTACTCAAATTTGAATATAAACATCACGCATTGAAAAACTATCTTAAAGATAAATTAATCATGCCAATATCTACCCATAATCATAATATATTTAAATAATAGAAACACTAAGGCAGAACCAAGTATAACATGATGAACATACCTAACTAACTCCTTTTTATCTTTCATTAAAGCATATTAATAAAACATTGTACGCTTAAGGAGGCTCACACTAGTGAACAAATTAACTTATATGTTTGTTCTTCTACTTGTTCATCCATGGGCTCTATATTGTTCCACACGGTCTGATTCTTCTGTATTTGATGCCCTGTACGTCTCCTTAACTCTCTATCTATCTGCCCCCTTTATTTTTCTTCTCAAAGTATGGGTATATGATGCTTTTCACCCAATGTGATCCAGAAGTTAATGCCAAATTAAACAAATTGATTACTCGAGTTCAACAATTTGTCTTCTTCTTCATCTTTCCTGTTGCCTTATCTTTATACCTGTAGTTATAAACAACCTTGAATTGGGAATGAACAAGCAATCCCTATCAATGAGTAGCCATAATTGATTCAAATTCCAACAAAGAATATGGAAAAAAAAGAGATAAGAAGCATATCAAATTAGGGAGCGAATAAGTGGAGATAAAGCCAATAGAGAAGAAGCAGAGGGGATGAACATGGGAAGTGGAAGCTGAACTATCGTGCTAGCACTCAAGTATGCATTTATTCGTTTCATTAGGTTTTATTTTTCTAAAAATGAAATGTTAGCCCCTGTAAAGCATGTATCATCAATGTCCATGTGGACCTAGGAATATAAACTCCCAAGTGTATATAATAGATATTGTAGTTAACTTGATTTTTTTGTTTTTTTGGTTGTTGATAGGAAAATAGGGATTTCATTCAATTAACTTGTAATAGATTAAAATATAATCACAAAGCAGACTAAGGATAAGATTTGGGTCCTCATTCATCCTAACTCGAGAAGGGGGGTGGCATGATTGAATACATGTGATGGTGTGCATCATGCCATTTACCGTTCTCTTAACATGGATAAAAGTACAAAACTAAAAACAACTGACCAAGTTTAAAATAACAAAAATAGCAAGCCCAGTTCATTGTTAAGACATTTTGACTTCTTCATCTTGGAGATGAGGCTCAGCAATCTCCGTCCATGATCACTGATAGATGTGCGTGTACACTTGGTTTCTTAGCACGAATACAATTCTTTTTTAATTTTTTTTAATACACGACACAAGACCTTTCATCTACTGCTTAATCAATTATTTAGAAATATCATTAGTAAATATATACTTACATATAGAAAGATGACACATGCATAAACGTAAAAAAGAACAATAGGCACAAAAATTATTTCACTAATAAAATAAATATAAACAATCAAAACAACACCATTGGCTAAGTAATTATAATTTTACACATTAACATATAGTTTAACTCCAGCATTATATTATAAGGAAAATGGTTCTAGCAAAATGCTAAGAATGAGTAAAAATATTTTCATTGCTAGATCTATTAACCAGTAAACCCAACTGAAAAAACTAGTTAGCTGGTCTATTAGGTTCCGATTTCGGTTCATGCTTTTATGAACTTGAAAAATTTGGTAAACTGGTTCAAGAAAACCAAAATAGTGAACGAAACCTTGAACACCTTTAGACTATAAGATTTATCTATTTCTAAGGTTTAAAGTTCGAGATCGTGAGTAAGAAGAACAAATGTTCAACCACCTGGACTAACCCACTTTAGTGTGAAAATTTCCATTCACAAATGTCTTCCATTGTCCATAGTTTTAAAATGAGCATTTTTCTATGGTACATTTGTTGCCTTATAGCTATTAGCTAAACTTACCCGTCATTGCCTACCCCATTCATGTGTCCACCATACCTTGTCTTAAACAACATGAAATTAGAAAGCCCAAATTATGTAAGGTTGAAGTTTGGAGCCTACACTATCTAGAGCCAATGACACAACTTTGAAAGGTATGGACCACTAGTAAGGTTGTAACAAAGCTGAGCCACCTAACAAAGCCTTGGGGTTCAGGTCAGTCAAGGTTTGGCTTAGGCTCAAGTTAAATTGAGCTGGAGATGAGTCCGAACAAACTCAAAAATATACTAAGTTGAGCCTAAGCCCAACACAACTCAGATTTGCTTGGTTTGTTTCGGCTAAGCTTAGTTTTATTAGTTCATTTATTTTCTTGTGCACTCATGTGGAAAGTTAATTACTGTTGTAATCAACCAACCTTTATGCCAATTGTTATTTCTTAAATCTAACGTGAAAAATTTGGAATGTAGCTTGGGTTGTCGCCTTAAATTTGAAAGCTTTTTAACAAAAAGAAAAACCCTAGCTAGGCGAAGCTCTAAGCCAAGTATTATGCACCAAGTCCAAACCTCAGCCTAAACTTCACAAGCTCAGCGAGCTACAAGCCAAGCCGGAGCTGACTTTTTTAACAGACCAAGTCGAGCCAAACTAGGCTCGACTCATTTACACCCCTAACTACTATTATGGAATGTTCTTTCATGTTTAAATTTGTTCACAAAATAGCATAAATGTAAACGGATTTGTAAACAATGGTGTTTCACCTTGGAACTTGCCAATGTGGAGTATGAAACACTGACATTAATGATAAGGAAGCCTTAAATTAGGTTTTAGGTGGTTAAATAGTCTACTAGTAAATCACTTATCTTCTAAACCAGCGATCCAATGAGTATCCTTTCATAATCCATTATCCACACTTGGGCTTGAAAAGGAGAGATGTTTGTAGTTGTAATAGATTCATCTCATCTCTATATAACTTGATCCATTAGTGTAGAATAGGGGACGTTATAGGTGGCTCTCATATGTTCCATTTAATTAGTTTGATATTGATTTCTATTTTATAGGGTTTAAGATGACAAGGTATATATCCCGAAGAGGACTTTAAGCCACACTCTGAGTATAGGCCTAGTGAAAGTTTTTTTATTAGTTACTTGAAATAAGATTAATAGTACATATGATTAAGATAGTAACTTAATATCCCAAATGAATCATCTGAAAGATACTAGTAAGTTGTTCCTCCAACATTTGCTTACTGATATACACAAAGTTTACATATCAAAGACATGACTAACGTAATGATCACCAACTCCATCAACCACATGCTTTCCTTGTGTTCAATCTTTAGGAGGGGGACACTTTCTTACCATTGTTTAAGGAAATTGTGTGGGCTATAGTCCCAGCCCTGACTTAGGCTTTGGCATTACCTTTTTTCCTTAGCCTGTATTAGTTAGTCTAGTGGGTTGTCCTACTTACCTTCGTAACAAAATACAAAAAGTTCACATTATAACTAAGGACTTATCTGAAATTTATATTGAGACAAATTACAGAGAAACTGCATCTCCTTGTTGATATATAAAAGATTTATATTACAACTAAGAACTTATATAAATTCACATTGAGAAAAGGTACTTACTCTCACCTAAAAATGTCTCCAACTCGTGTCGTATTGCTACATGATGGCCAAAAGTTTCTAAATACTTGTAAATGCTGCCTTTCCAGATCAAAGTTTGGTATGTTACTTTCAAAGAGTAGTTCAACAGATGTTAGATTTCTATTTGAAGTTGGCTGAGGAAGTTCTTCTATACAGGAAGCATATCCCATTGTACATTTATTTTAAGGTGGTTCATGTTCGTGCCTCATGTTGCTTTAGGGCCTATTTCAACCTTTGAAAGTAACATGGAAAGAAAAATAATTTGGAAAGTCATTTTTTCCCTTTTTTCATTTATGAAAAATTAGAAGAAACAAATGTGGTGGAGAAAATATGATGGCAAATTTCATAAAGACAAGCGACATTATTTTCATTACAAAATCAGATATAACGTGATTAGAAAATGCAAAACCAAAAGCGTGATCTTATTTGCCTCCCTCTCCCTTGCTCTTTCTCTCCTATCTCCAAGCTTAAACCTCCCCATCCCCCGCACTCTCTCTATCAAACCATGGTTGTAGCCCTGATCCGACTTCTAGCAATAGGAAGCTGTGGATGAGGAATTGATGAAGGTAATGCCAGAGGAATCATTTGGGTTCAAACTTGTCAATTATGTTGTTTTCTATCTCCTTTCATTGTCTTCTATAACGATCCACCTCTTCAATGGTGCAATCCCCGCAAGTGGTTCAACTACCACTTTGTTGGTGTGTTTCATTATCTTTTATTTATTTTAAAACTGATTGTTAATAATATAATGTTTTATAAAATCAAAAATTAGCAGACTTATGGGGCTAGATTAGGAAACTATTTGTAGGCCTTGATCCAGGAACTGGCCGATTCATGGGCTAGAATTAGGCGCCTGACCCTGATCCTGATTCCTGGTAGTGATTACTCCTTGAGCCAAGAACAGGCAACCTACCTAATCTAGTAACTCGTTCGGTACCTGGGCCAAAGCAAGTCCCAGTTCCTGGTCCAGGCAGTCTCACTGTCCTGGATGAAAACTATTCTATTGAAAACAAAAATAAGAAAAGAAAGAATAGGAATAAGAGCAGGATAACAAACAAAAGTAATTATCGTTATACAATTAATAGAGCCACTAATAAGTTTTTAGGAAATCTTACAAACCACATCTCTTTTTGAAGCACGTCATACCGAAGAGACAAATTAATTCTGCTCCAAAAAGGTTTTTGAAAACCCCCATGCAATCCTCAGTACGGGGACCAATCTTGACTTGTTAATCTCAAACTGAAAGATCTAGATTCAGGGGTAAAGGTACGATGATGTGATGGGATGTATCATGTCACCACTCGTTATCATTCACGACCTCTGCCATTCAATATTGCAAATCTAAAAATTCTAGTTAGGCTAGCACACAATCATGCAAAAGCATTTGTATTATTTTATATCAAGTCATGCAAAGATGCAACCTTTAGTCTAGCTATGGTAAAAATATAATAAATAACTTAAAATGGGCGAGAGCTACCTGATTACATCTGTATAGGTAGAAATGGTAAAAGCTTTGCCCTCAGGAGTACCTACATAATTACTTGGGGAATCCAATGAAGTGATTACTCCTTGATACGAGAGGAGAGACTCAGGACTTGACCACACTGGTAGAAATCTCATCACAATCTCTCATGTGATCCCTCAATTATTCTTGTTTTTTCCCCCTAATGTCTAACTAATTGTTAAGCTTGTCGAGAGCTATAAATTTAACCATTACTTCGGTTATTAAATACTTTTTATAGCATAGGGAAGTAGAGATTGATCCACGAAGAAAGATTGTTTTAAAAAGGCTAACTTAATCCTAAATGATCTTATTAATCCAATTTATTAAATCTAATTTTAATAATTCTAAAATAATTAAAATCTAATGAATAAAAATCTGGAAAAAAAACCCAATGATTCCCCTAAATATTTGGATTATATTCCAAAAAGAAAACAGTAAAAAGCTTTCCTAAATAATCTAGCAAAATAAAAACAGAAGAGTAACTGAAATTCTAATTAAAAATCAGAACAGCAAATAATAATTAGAAAATAAATATTAAAAATGTCAAACAGTAACCTAAAATATTATTCTTCAGGTATATGAGCTTATAACTCCTCAATTATATCCAAATAATTTCAGAAAAATCAAATCAGAAAATTACCACAGAATATCAATGCAGAATATTGAATCTGAAATGGAAAATAAAATAATCTGCATAAATATAAATACGAAAATAATCACGCAAGTTACCCTAATTCTAGGACACAATTTATGGACTTAACAATACCTAATATTCATGAATTAACAATTAAAATTGAAATTTTCAGAATTAATAACCTAAAAACCTGCACATATCCAATTCACAAAATAATTCAGAAAAATTATCAAATAACTTCCAAAAATTACGAAATTAAATATGGGCAGACTAGGACACTAAATAAACTCTAGGAACTGATAAAAAGCAAAAAAGAGCAAAAATAACTATTTTTAGTCTAATTTCTAACAAACCAGTAATTAAATACTAAAACTGAATATAAATCAATCTAAAATTATAACCACTCTAAAAATCAAAATCTAAACTATCTAAAATTACCTAGACACTCCTAAAAGACTATACTTTTGGGGGGGGGTTCGATTGAAATTATATTGAAGCTAATAAAAATAGAACAAACTAATCAAATTAACTCTAAGCAACAAATAATGATCAAAAATTGTCAAATTTATGAAGGATACTTAGTATAATCTCAATCCACCATGCAAATTAATATTTATCATTAAAATACAAGTTAATTTCATTCATGAGTTAAACTGTAGAAGACATCCACCAGCGATTCTTTCCCATTTTTCCTTAGATTCTAGTTTAATTAGGTCCAGCCCTAATATTAACCCTACTAGTTTTGATAACCCTCATACTAGCGCAAGAATTTAATCATACTAGAGCATTAAAAATTAGAAAAATATCATTTAACACTTTGTAACTAATTTACCAGCAAATTAATTTAACAAAGATCTAAAGCGATTACCTAATTAAAAGAGATGGGTTTGAGCCATCCATGATTAATTAGGGTGATACCTAAGCATAAAAGACTATAACTTTTACGTATTATAATCTTCTAAACTATCAATCGAAATTGTATTAAACTAACTAGCATGCATTCTAATTAATTTAACAAGAATATCATAAACGATAAACGCTAATCGCTATAGAATCATGAATATGAATCAACTAGGCAATAAAGTGTAAAACTTGTTTCAAAATAGTAAATTTTGATTATAATCCATTTAGATGATTTCAAGATTGTCCTTTATAAAAAAGTTGTAGTCATCTTATATTTTTGAGTGAATGCTAACTGGCTTTCGTGGTTATCAATACTTGCTATCCTGAGGTTCATTCTAATGAATGTGATCTTTTCTTGTGTGCTTGGAAATGGGATGTTTAGTTGGGATCTTTTGGGCTAGAAGAATGGTTCTAATTGTGAAGGGTTCGGTCTTAGGAGTAGACTTGAGGATTTTAAATTGAGCAAGAATCCTAATCATGACTACCCTAACGAAGGTATGTGTCCGTCGAGTTTGGGAAGCCGGGAGGATACAAAAAGTCATGCATTAAATTACACATTTAGAGAGAGCACCAACTTGTGACTCCAATGCAAAGATTTGAGAATGTACAAGCACTTTTTTATGTTAGATGAGTTTTTCGAACGGTTCACTTGGTTTATATGAGATGCTTATTGCTTTTCGGTCAATATTTTAGTTTTCATGCCAAATGAGCTTAAGCTGATAACCAAGTGAACTATTTTGATCTTAACTGTTAATAAAGGTTGAATGGCCTAGCTTTCTTATTCTTAGGTCGTATCAAGGGTCCATTAGGGGTTATTGTTCATGTGTGCGCAGTATGTTAATATTAAGTAAGGATTTTGTGTGACTGCTACTTATTGTGTTCTATGTAATTGTTTTGGATGTTTGGGATGCAAATTATCCACTGAGCATATGGTAGCTTACCCTCTCTCTTTCCTTTTTCCCAAAGTTTTTGAAAAGACAAGTAGAAGTCCCCAGTTCACATAAATCGAGTAGGAAGCTCCCTTGCTTTGAAAAAGGGCCATATGTATGTACACCTAGATTCAAGAGTTTGATGATGTAACGTGATCTAACAAAAGGCCCTTTGAGCAAATGGGAATATTATTCTTGAGTCCATGTATACATGTTGTCTGGCGATCGCTCTGAATGGCTATGTTGGCTAACCATGTGGATAATATTCATTTTCATTTGGTTGGAGTTGAATTGCTTTTACGATGTAAACCTAGCTCTCTGGATATGTAATCTGTCCAGTTGTGCCTTTCACTTCTTCTTTTAATTAATTTTTGAGATTTTGTGCTCCAGCTAGGTGACCCATAGATTTGTAGTGCCCAGTGTATAGCCGTTGAGCTTGT
This sequence comes from Carnegiea gigantea, assembly GCA_029747015.1. NCBI lineage: Eukaryota > Viridiplantae > Streptophyta > Magnoliopsida > Caryophyllales > Cactaceae > Carnegiea > Carnegiea gigantea. The sequence continues at coordinate 357,764 of JAKOGI010000820.1, read as the reverse complement.
TAGGTATATTCTTTTTTTTTTTTCATTACAAGTACCTAATGTAAGGCGATAAGCCTAAGTGATGGTTGGTTTTTAGGTGGATCTCTATCCTTTCCATTTTAAAATTTTAGAAATCAATAACATCATTAGCCTTATGTTATAGGGGTGTTATAGGTAGTATTATAGCATAATCCTATAACCACAAGAGGTAGCCTTTGTCTTACATTGCATATATGTGTCTATGTATGTTTTAAGTGATGATATGTTATATGGTGCACCTTTAGTTGCAAATGTGTCTCTGATGTGCTATCTGACGTGATTGATTGATTATTATGTGAATATAGTAAACTAATTCAATGAAAAGGTGAGATGTGTGTTAGATATGAGTTAAATGACTTATGCTTGCATGAGTTAGCTGAGTGTTAACTTCATTAGTAATTGTTCTTTTGCATGCACCTTTGACAGCATAGTTGAACGGTATGCTTGGTTTTGAACTCAAAGGGTAGAAATAGGTAACTCCAATCCCATTCTTTGCCCATGTTTATGTTCCTGAGTCCTTATAATAGAGTGAGCAAACGTACTCAAATGGTGGTAAAGAAATTCTAAAAATGGCTAAGCTACTTTCCATTTTCAAAACCCAAAGATTTTTGAATATTAAAGTCTTTTCCAATTATCAAGTTAGGTTTTACTCTTGTATTTGAAGATTTGTATCCATTTTATGATAATGTATGGGTTCAGACTTATGAGTATGTGTTCCTATATTGCTTGGTTGCTACATATAGGTGTATGTATACTGGGATATGTACATCACGGGAGCTGTTAATGATTAACCATTAGGAAATGAATTAATGCTTACCTTATTTGTTTGTAATTCCTACAAGATGGTTCCTTCTTTCTGTAAATTCTAAATTGTTTAAGGAAATTCAATAGGACTTTTACACACATGCATGTAAATCATAATAACGATAAAGGCTTGCTGACCACTGCATAAGTGTTGTCTTTGGAATTTTATACCATTGTCGTTGTTTTTTTGCATGTTGCCACCATCGTTTTATGTATGATCAGTGTTGTTTACATGAGGTATTTCTTACTTTCTATCATACAACTATTGCGTATTATATATGTCTCCTACCAGGGTAAATGACCTATACATTACCAATGCTTTCCTAAGTATTAATGCAAAGTTTAGAAGACGAAACTCCATGTAGGTGGTTGAACATTCCTTTAGTACTAGGTAGTCCTTAAGGTCCCCATGACCCTGGATGGGCTGGATGTGTCCTACAGTCTATTTAGGCACACCCACAAGACCATTAATGTCATTGTGCTAGCTTGAAATAATTGCTAATTATGGAAGCGTACCTTTTTAAAGGATTAAGTGTTAGGTAAGTGAGCATTAGCTTTGGTGCCCCTCCATTGTTTAAAACATACCCTTCTAGTCATAGAAGTTATAACACCCCCAGCTTCTAGGGTCAGAAACGTTATGTTTTCTTACTTCCTACTTAATTTCTAGGGCGAAACGAACAGAGTTTCCCCTTAAAATTGGTCATTTCCAGTCTAAAATCCTTGCAATAAACCCTTGTAATCAACAGAAGCATAAAGAATTCTAAAATAATCTCAATGGCTGCACACTGGAGTTCATAACTCAACAAGCAACCCGCTCGGAGTACATCAAGCAACATAGTTCATTAATGAGGGAGAAATGAAAGATACAACTCAATGGTTCATACAACCGGAGTGCAGGGGCTTACATCCCAAAACGTTACTAACTTCTAAACAAATTAGATGGTTGACTCACATGACCATACAGAGCGACTCCTAAACTGAATGCAGCACATGAACTAGAACACTTGTTTACATACATCTCCAAACTAAGAATACATTCTACAACATCATTAAACAGTAAGACCACTCCACTGTAAGCACCCATGACTCCCTTTTGAGTGAGGATAACTTCCATTTCGACATAAATGAATTGACTTCTGCCTGTCAAAAGTTAACCTGGGGAAAAGGGGGAAAGAGTAATGGGATGTGCAACTACACGCTCAGTGAGTATTCCCTAACTCCGCAAAACCAAAATTGTTGCAGGCAATAATGCCATTAATAGCCACATATCACGTGCTTTTGTATTACTATTGTATTAGGCAACCATCGTCCCCAAAGACGGATTGTTACCCATAAACTTCATTCTACAACTTAAACTCATTTCTAGGTCCTTAAATAACCAAACCTCTTTAAAACCAAGCACTCAAGCACATAAGCAAGAACTAGGGCTAAGCGTAGAACTTTCATTCATAGGTTATGCGCATTCAAAGCTTAAACATTTGTTTCATTAGGGACATAGCCATGCCTTACTTAAATTTTCATTCAAACACTCATTCATAAAATAAGTATAGAATATGCAAAAAGATCTTCCTTTCTGCTTTCTGAAAGCACTTTATTGAACTGCTTGAATCAGCCACATATCACGCATTTAAGCAATACTGTTATCATTTTGAACGACAGAGAGTCTCAGTAAATTTCCAACTATAAGCTGTGTGGCACATTACAGGAATCATGCTTTTTCTATCTAATTCACTTGTGCAAGATATATAAATACATGGAGTAAGGATCATATAAAGAGCTTTCTTTGTCATAACATGCACATTTTAACTTATATGCACGATGAATTACACGGAAGTGTCCATATTTCAGTTAGGACTTCATTCATAAGAAACGCACAAGTTATGTATAGGAAGCTTACTTTCTTTTTCTGAAAACACTTCATTTTCGCCTCTTGAGGCTCACATTCTTTAAAAGAAATCTCTTTTAAAATCGTCCACTAATGGCCCTTATAAGCTTTTCGAATCTCATTCGAATTTTCCCTCTTCAGGGCCGTTAAAAACTTTCTTTTCTTGAAATACTTAAAGATAGGAAAGTGCCAACAACCTTTTCTCTTTAACTATGAAAATACTATGGGTATAAGATCAGCACAAAGTGCTGGTTGGGAGAGATCTACACTTAATGCCAGTGAGACTAGCTCACACTAAGCTCTTACTCCTGGGATAGCAACTAAATTGGACCTTAACTCTCGTTGGGGTCTCTAGGGCTTCCCATTACTAGGACCATTCCCTAGACCATAGATTCCCCCGTATAAGTAGGTTCACTCCCATGGGATTCCCCCATTCAAGCGAGTTCACTCCTATCTTATTGTCCCTAAGCACAATATCTTAGCCAATTTAAAGCGTATGGCCATAACGGCTAATAAGTTTGCTGCTTCTCACAGCGAAATCCTTTTTCATACAGTGCACTCTTTTTTATTTAAACTCCTTAGGGATTCCACCGTTCAAGCTGGTTCACTCCCAAAATTGTATTTGTATAGTTAAAATAGGCCATCGATCGCTCACAGTTATGGCTACTATTAGTTACAATCATGAAAACCTTCTTTTTCAAACTCACCCTCGCTGGTAAAATGAATCTTAATGACATAAAAAGGAAGGCAGTGAAACTAGCTTACATTCATATTTCACATTTGGGAAGTACGCATGCCAAGTTCAAGTCATTTTCAAGCATAATTCCACTTAACTTAACAAGCATCGATTCAAGGCATTCTTAGTTCCGTTCGGAGTTACTTTCAAGCATGAATTAACTGAGATAACAACATCGATTCAAAGCAATAGGCATGCTCAATTCATGTCATTTTTAACGCATCGTTTAGTCGCGTTAGGGCTTACATATCTATTTTAACTAACCAAGGTTATTAGTTCGTTTCAAGGACTACTGTTAAACATGAGCTAACTTATTTAACATGCATCGATTTGAAGCGTGCTTAGGTCATTTCAAGGCTACTTTTAAACCCGAACCAACCCAATTAGCATGCATCGAATATAGGTATTCTTTGTTCATTTTGAAGTTGTTTTCAAGCATGAATTAGTTAACTTAATGAGCATCGATTCGAAACATTCCTAGGTTATTTCAAAGCCACTTATAATAATGGATTAACTAAACTAACATAAACCGATTCAAAGCATTGCTAGATTATTTCGAAGTCACTTTTAGGCATGAACTAAGTAAACTTGACATACATCGATTTAAACTAAATTCATCTAAAATATAACATGCATAATTCCAATTAACCTAACTAATCCTAAACTGACATGCATCACAACTTAGGGCTAAAACATTTTCGAAATTACTAATACTTAGGAGATAAGAAACACCAACCCGGACTCCAAGCTGAGGACCCGATTTGGGTGATTTTTGGATGGCCCGAATTCCGGTCCTAACCCCTGCTGTCATGTTGCTGTCGTTACTGCTACTGTGGTGGTCGCTGGCATGGGCCCTACCGTCGACGGCGACGGTCGTGGTGGTGTGGGGTTGAGGGTTTCAGACCCTAACCCTTGAGGCTCTCTCTCTCTCTCTCTCCCCCCTCACTCAATCTCCCTCTCTCTCCCTCATTTGCCGGGCCCAGGGGTCGTGGCTGGTGTGCGAGACGACCTGCGGCTGATTTGTAGGCATGCCACTGCCGTCGTCCCTCCGACTCACCCTCCCTCGGCCCCCCCTATCTCTTTGTTGGTGGTTTCGGGGGCTGGGATCCAAAAAACACCCCCCTTTTTGTGGTTTTGTTGAAGATGTGGGTTTCGGTCCCCTTTCGCTATATTTTATTATTTTTTATTTGTTGCCTGGCCATTCAATTACATCACTAGTCTAATCTCGTATCTCATGTCCTAACCCGAATCGATGATGCAACCCTTCATTGATTATTCGTTCCCAATGATATATAGCTAGGTTTGAATTAATAAATAACGAACTAATTCTAATGTTAACAATCAAACCATACTCAGGTTCCAACTCGATTTAGTACCCAATAATAACCCTTACTAACGCTTATTAAAAATCATCGTAATGTTTTCGAACTCATAATAATATTAATAGCGACAAGAATATTCTTTTTAATAAAATTATGACTCACATAAGCACATCGATAATAATTTAACTCGTATAGTTACTAAAAATACGATTTTATAATAGAAAAAGGCTATACACTAAACTTGACGAAAAATAAAGATTGCGGGTGTTACATTCTTTCCCCCTTAAAAGAATTTCGTCCCCAAACTTCCAAACTATGTTCAGTCATACCTAAGATGTGCACACATGTGATACAAACTACACAACTCGCTCTATAATCCAAGATCTTGTTCTATAATGAGTTGAAAATTGGAAAAAGGCTTATGGTATCCAGTCTCCTCTTCGCCAATCCTCTTCAAGCGTCTATTTACTCTATTTAGGCGCCAACGGCAAATCGCATCGAAGAGGAGCAAATGAGTTGTCATGGAAAACCATATTATGCTTGTTCTCAAAAGGAACATAGGCTTTTAATTGTCTAAACTCAATCCATATAGTAAACCCCAACTATATGCATATGCATCGTTATGAATTGAAATCTAATGGTAGGATAATTGGGCAACAACATCCTAAGGTCATATACAAGTAGTCTCATTCTAATACGTGAATTCAAGTCACTTTTGGGATCGAAATGGTTAACTTAGAGATTCCTATAACACATTAGAATAATAAGAATCTCACATAGCACCACAGAGCATCACTTAAGCACAACATCATTGCATAGTATCAGCAATTCAGCATTCTCAAGTCCAGGAATTGTAATCGACATGAAACCATCTAATACGCATACAGCAAGTAATTTACAAAAGGAAGGCATATGCAACTAACATTCCTATGTTTATACATCAGTCACAGCTAACTTTTAGGCCTTTCAGCTCTGACAACTTAAACATATCATGCCAAGGTTGTATGAAGGGGGTTAACTTAATTAGGTTCATTTTAAAACATGAAGATATTAGGTCAATCTATGGTTAAATCATTTATCAGAAAGTTACCACATTACACTATGGTAGCAGAGATATCAAATTACTCCATATTGGTAAAGGAGGGACTTGAAGTAGCATTGAGGATCACATTGACATCACATAGGGTTAAAAACAGAGCACTGAAGATCAAGATTCACGAATAGCAAGAACTAGCATAACATGTCGATAAGATCAACTTTAGAAGAAGGTGCTAATGTAATGTAAGTTGATGGTTTTAATGGTGGGGAGACTTTCCCTAAGGTTCTTACTTAGGGCTGATCGCCTCCTGGGTTATAGATTCATATAAGTGAAGGGTTATGCTCATAAACGAATCCTGAGGCTTGCGTGTTATGGGCCCACTACGCTTCTACTGTGCCACTCTTATCAATATAGAAACCAAAGGCAATATGCGAATGCAAGTTCTTATGGTTGTTGTGTCGTACTTTAAATACGTGCGTATGTAGTTATTCAGCTATAACATGAGATCATAGAATTCATGGAATGTAAATAATGGCTCAAACGTCATACCCTGCTACGAATTACAAGAGTTAAATCATTTGGAAAACCAAGCCACATGCTAAAACTAAACTCAAGTTAAGTAAACACCAAGGCGTGCATTTATTACACAACTCATTCATAGAACACATAACTGTTCTGGGATAAAGAACCTAAATTACTATGTAAGCTTCTATGGGCTTTAGAACTGTATACAACGCTATGGCTATGCTTTAAAGCATTCGGGCTCCTAGTAGGGTTCCATGAAAAGACATCTAGGCAAGTATACATGAATACAACCCTTATTTAAAACCTAAAAGGTTATGCCTCGAGGTTTACCCAAACTGTTTGGAGTTAGCCATCAATCAGCTAACAGGGGGTAAGAACAATGGCATTATTGGTATTACGGATACACATTGAGGTTTTACAACGCATTTGTCTTAAAAAGATAATTGTGGAGGTCCAAGGAATTTCGAGTACAGATGGGAAGGTTTCACCTTTTACTATAGGCATTCTGACTTTTACACTTGGTGCTTGTGCTCAAGAAGGTGTTGGTAAGGTATAGGTTGTCACCCTAGGAGGTAACGAGGTAATGCATATGTTATAACAATCCCAAAGTCTGCTAGGTTCTTCCTCCCTTGCGCTTTCTAGGTCTATCATTTAGTAGGATTATCAATCATGGAAACTAATATGCAGTTATTGCTTTCCGAATCCATTTCGAACGGCTCCATGGATGTACACATCTTAGCACGTAAACATTTATAGGCAACATTCTGACACACATAAAGACACGTACTTATGAACCTAAACTCCCTCATCATCACTAACGGAAAGCTAATCCTTCTGTGTGAAATAAAACTTAACTCGATAGTTAGAACGGCATTAACATCTCAAAATCTTGAGTTTTAAAGATGAAAAATAGCTTATCGATTTCGAGTCTCTTTGTTTCTAATAGGAGAATGGCTCAACTGCTTCTAGCTCTTTCCCTACCAATCATTGAGTGCGTCTGCTCACTCTATTATCGGGCCCGAGGAGCAAATCATACTTGAGGGGCAAGAATGAATTTGGAGTTAAAACATCCTCAGTTGTATGAGTTCCAACCACGTGAACTAAAAACTTTTGATTCAAATTACCAAGGCGTATAAACAAAACAACTTTGATTGAGCCAACACTTAACTTATCCACGAGAATATGAGTCACTCGGCCTACACCTTAGCAATTGGTTCACTCATCTAAACGATCAGCTCATCAGCTGCACACAGCTAACTAAACGCACTAATGTTCACATAAAATTCACGTTTGCATGCAAAGCAGGCATATATCACATCGTCGCCAATGCGTTCCTAGGCAACTATATGAGATGCAAGAGTCAGGTCGTGGCTTATAGTTAAAGGACCATGCTTTGATACTATCTTGTAACAACCCCAGCCCCTAGGTCGAGGAGCGTTATGTTTTCTTACTTCCTACTTAATTTATGGGTGAAACGAACAGAGTTTCCCCGAAAAACTAGCCATTTCCAGGCTAAAAGCCTTGTAATAAACCCTTGCAATCAATGAAATTGTAAAGAATTCTAAGATAAGCTCAATGGCTACACGCCAGAGTTCATGACTCAATGAGCGACCCGCTCGGAGTACATCAAACAATATAGTTCATTAATAAAAGGAGAAATGAAAGATACAACTCAACGGTTCACACAATCGGAGTATTGGGGCTTACATCTCAAAGCGTAAATAACTTCGGCCAGAAAGACAACTGACAAATCAGATGGTTGGCTCACATGATCATGTAGAGCGACTCCTAAACCAAATGTACTACATGAACTAAAACACTTGTTCACATACATTTCCTAACTAAGAATACATTCTATAACATCATTGAACAATAAGACCACTTCACTGTGAGCACTCATGACTCCCTTTTGTGCAAGGATAACTTCCATTTCCACATAAATGAATCCACTTCTGTCTATCAAAAGATAACTTAGGAAACAAGAGGAAAGAGTAGTGGGATGAACAACCACAAGCGTAGTGAGTATTCCCTGACTCTTTAAAATCAAATCCATTGCAGGCAACAATACCATTAATAGCCACATATCACGTGCTTATGTATTACTATCGCATTAGGCAACCATAGTCCCCAAGGACGGATTATTACCCATAAACTTCATTCTAGCCACTTAAACTCATTTCTAGGTCCCTGACTAACCAAACCTCTTCAAAACCAAGCAGTCAAACACGTAAGCAAGCAACGAGGGCTGAGCACAGAACTTTCATTAATAGGTTATGCACGTTCATGGCTTAAACATTTGATTCATTAGGGACATAGCTATATCTTACTTAAAGTTTCATTCAAACACTCATTCACAAAATAAACATAGCATGTGCAAAAAGATCTTCATTTCTTCTTTCTGGAAACTTTTTATTTAACATCTTGAATCAACCACATATCATGCATTTAAGTGATAATACTATCGCATTGAATGATAGAGAGTTTCCGTTAATTTCCAACTATATGCTATGTGACACATTACATGAATCATGCTTTGTCTATCTGATTCACTTGTTCGTGATACATAAACACATGGAGCAATGATCATACAAGGAGCTTTCTTTCTCATAACATGCACATTTATACTTATACGTACGATGCATTACAAGGAAATGGCCATACTTCACTTAGAGCTTCATTTATAAGATATATATAAGTTATGCACAGGGAGCTTATTTTCTTTTTCTGAAAGCACTTCATTTTAACCTCTTAAGGCTCACATTCTTTAAAAGAAATCTCTTTTGAAATGGTCCTCTAATGACCCTTATAAGCTTTTCGAATCACATTCGAATTTGGCCGCTTTAGTGTCCTTAAAAACTTTCTTTCCATGAAATACTTAAAGATGGCGAAATGGAAACTGCTTTATCTCTTTAACCATGGAAATACTCAAGGCATAAGATCATCACAAAGTACTGGTTGGGAGAGATCTACACTCAATCCTAGTGAGACTAGCTCACACTAAGCTCTTACTCCCAGGATGGCAGCTAAATTGGAACTTAACCCTCATCAGGGTCTCTAGGGCTTCCAGTTGTTGGGACCACTCCCTAGGCTAGGGATTCCCCTGTAAAAGCAGGTTCACTCTCATTGGATTCCTCCGTTCAAGCGAGTTAACTCCCATCTTATTGTCCCTATACACGACATCTTAGCTAATTTAAAGCATATGGCTATAACGGCTAATAAGTTTGCTGCCTCTTATAGTGAAATCCTTTTTGATACACAGCATTCTCTTTTTATTTAAACTCCTTAGGGATTTCCTTGTTCAAGCAGGTTCACTCCTAAAACTGTATTTGAAGAGTTAAAATAGGCCATCGATCGCTAATAGTTTTGGCTACTATTAGTTACAACCATAAAAACCTTCTTTTTCAAACTCACGCTCACTCGTAAAATGAATCTTAATGACACAAAAGGGAAGGGAGTTTGCATGTAACACAATCAAATACTTTACAATCAACTCAGCAGAATAAGCCACACATGGCATCGCAATCCACATGATTATGGTTAATCACAACCCAGGCTCCCCCCTCACACAACACCGATCATAAAGAACCTCAAAACTCTCATTAATTCATCCTCAAGCCATCCGACTACCAACTTGGTTTTCAATTCCATAACCATAGCATATTATCATAAAAGTCAAATGAAATCTGGTGGTCACTAGCATGGGCCCCACCATTGATTGTGACTGTCGCGGGTGTGTGTGGTTAAGGGTTTCAGATCCTAACCCTTGAGTCTTTCTCTCTCGTTCGTCACTCAATCTCCCTCTCTCTCCCTCATCTGTCGGGCTCAGGGTCGTGGCTAGTGCGCGAGATGGCCAGCGGCTGATTCGACGGCATGCCACCGCCCTCATCCCTCCGGTTCACCCTCCCTCGGCCCCCTCTCTCTGTTGGTTGTTTCAGGGGCTGGGATCCGAATAACACTCCCCTTGTCGTGGTTTTATCGAACATGGGGGTTTCAGCCCCCTTTTATTATATTTTATTATTATTCTTTATTTGTTGCTTGCCCATTCGTTGATTATTCGTTCCCAATTATATATATCTAGGTTTGAATTAATAAATAACGAACTAATTCTAAGGTTAATAATCTAATCGTATTCGTGTTCCTACTTAATTTAGTACCCGATAATAAGCCTTACTAACGCTTATTAAAAATCATCGTAGCATTTTCGAACTCATAATAATATTAATACTGATAAGAATATTCTTTTTTATAAAATTATTACTTACATAAGAACATCGATAATAATTTAACTTGTATCGTTACTAAAAATACAATTTCATAATGGAAAAAGGTAATACACTCAACTTTTGAAAAATAAAGATTGCGGGTGTTATATTCTTCCCCCCTTAAAAGAATTTCGTCCCCGAAATTCCAAAGTATGTTCGGTCGTACCTAAGATGTGCCCACACATGACACAATCTACACAACTCACAGTGTAATCCAAAATCTCGTTCTATAATTAGTTGAAAACTGGTAAAAGGCTTATGGTATCTAGTCTTCTCCTCGCCAATCCTCTTCAAGCGTCTACTGACTCTATTAGGCACCCAGAGCAAACCACATCGAAGAGGGGCAAATGAGTTGGTATGGGAAACCATATTAAGCTTGTTTTGAAAAGGAACATAGGCTTTTAATTGTCCAAACTCAATCCATATAGTAAATAACAACTCTACGTACACGCGTCGTTATGAATTGAAATCTAAAGGTAGGATAATTAGGCAACGACATCTTAAGGTCATATACAAATAGTCTCATTCTAAAATGTGAATTCGAGTCACTTTTGGGGTCACAATGGTTAACTTAGAGATTCCTATAAGACATTAGACTAATGAGAATGTCACATAGCAACACATAGATTCGCCTAAGCACAACAGAATCGCATATTATCAGCAATTCAGCATTCTCAAGTGTAGGAATTGTAATCAGCATGAAACCATCTAATATACATATAGCAAGCAATTTACAAAAAGAAGGCATATGTAACTAACATTCCCATGTTTATACATTAGTCACAGTTAACTTTTAGGCCCGTTAGTTCTAACAACTTAGACATGCCATGCTAAGGTTGTATAAAGGGGGTTTACTTAATTAGGTTCATTCTAAAACATGGAGATATTAGGTCAATCTAAGGTCAAATCATTTACCAGAAAGTTACCACGTCACTCTAAGGTAGCAGAGTATCAAATTACGCCATATTGGCAATGAAGGGACTTGAAGTAGCATGTAGGATCACATTAGCATCACGTAGGGTTAACAACAGAGCACTGAAGATCGAGAATAACGAATAGCATGAACTAGCATAACATGTCGATACGATCAACTTGAGAAGAAGGTGCTAATGTAACAATGTAAGTCGATGGTTTTGATGGTGGAGAGACTTTCCGTAAGGTTCTTACTTGGGGCTGATCGCCTCCTAGGTCATAGATTCATATGAGTGAAGGGTTGTGCTCATAGACGAATCCTTAGGCCTGTCGGTCATGGGCCCACTACGCTTTCGCTGCGCCACTCTGATCAATATAGAAAACAAAGGCAATATGCGAATGCAAGTTCCTATGGTCGCTGTATCATACTTTAAATACGTGCATATGCGGTTATTCAGCAATAGCATGAGACAATAGAATTCATGGAATGTAAATAATCACTCAAAGGTCATACCCTGCCATAAATTACAAGAGTTAAATACTTTGGAGAACTAGGTCACATGCCAAAACCAAACTCAAGTCAAGCAAACACCGAGGAGTGCACTTATTACACAATTCATTCATAAAACACATAACTATTCAGGGATAAAGAACCCAGACAACTATATAAGCTTCTATGGGCTTTAGACTATATACAACGCTATGGCTATGCTTTAAAGCATTCGGGCTCCTAGTAGGGTTCCATGAAAAGACATCTAGACAAGTATATATGAATATAACCCTTATTTAAAACCTAAGGTTGAGGTTATGCCTCGAGGTTTGCCCAAACTGTTTGGAGTTAGCCATCAATCAACTAACAAGGGATAAGAACAATGACGTTATTGGTATTACGGATACACATTGAGGTTTTATGACACATTTGTCTTAAAAAGGCGATTGTGGAGGTCTGAGGAATTCCTGGCATATATAGGATGGTTTCGCCTTTTACTATGGGCATTATGACTTTTACACTTGGTGCTTATGCTCAAGAAGGTGTTGGTAAGGCATAGATTATCGTCCTAGGAGGTAACGAGGTAATGCCTTTGGTGTAACAATCCCAAAGTCTGTTAGATTCTTCCTCCCTTGCGCTTTCTAGGTGTATAATTTAGTAGGATTATCGATCATGGTAAGTAATCTCCAATCATTCCTTCCTAATCCTTTTCAAGTGACTCCAAGGATGTACACATCTTAGCATGTACACATTGATAAGCAACATTCTGACACACATAAGGACATGTACTTGTGAAGCTAAACTCCCTCATCATCACTAACGGAAAGCTAATCCTTCGGTGTTAAGTAAAACTTAACTCGACAGTTAGAAGGGCATTAACATCTCAAAATCTTGAGTTTCAAAGAAGAAAAATAGCTTATCCATTTTGAGTCTCTTTGTTTTTAATAGGAGAATGGTTCAATTGCTTTTAACTCTTTCCCTACCAACCATTGAGTGCACCTGCTCACTCTATTATTAGGCCTGAGGAGCAAATCGTACTTAAGGGGCAAGAATGAGCTTAGAGTTAAAACATCCCCAGTTGTCTGAGTTTAAACCACGTGAACTCAAAATTTTTGATTCAAATTGCCAAGGCGTATAAGCAAAGCAACTTTGATTGCGCCAACACTTAACTTATCCACAAGAATATGAGTCACTTGGCTTACACCTTAGCAATTGGTTCACTCATCCAAACAATCAGCTCACTCAGCCGCACACAGCTAATTAAACGCACCAATGTTCACATAAAACTCACGTTTGCACACAAAGCAGGCATATATCACATCATTATGAATGCGTTCCTAGGCAACTATATGAGATGCAAGACTCGGGGCACGGACTATGGTCACAGGACCGTGTTCTGATACCATCTTGTAACACTCCCAGCCCCTAGGGCCAGGAGCCTTATGTTTTCTTAGTTCCTACTTCATTTCTGGCGTGAAACGGATATAGTTTCCCCTAAAAACTGGCCACTTCTAGGCTAAAAATCTTGTAATAAACTCCTGCAATCAATGAAAACATAAAGAATTCTAAAATAAGCTCAACGGCTACATGCTGGAGTTCATAACTCAACGAGCAACCCGCTCAGAGTATATCAAACAATATAGTTCATTAATAAAGGAGAAATGAAAGATATAACTCAATGGTTCAAACAATCAGAGTACTGGGGCTTACATCCCAAAGTATAAGAATATAGCCATGTATCACGCGGTTAAGTAATACTATTATCGTATTGGACGACAGAGAGTTTCCGTGAATTTCCAACCATGGGCTATGTGACACATTACATGAATCATGCTTCTTCTATCTAATTCACTTGCCTAAGATACATAAACACATGGAGCAAGTGTCATATAAGGAGATTTCTTTCTGTTAACATTCACATTTAAAGTTATATGCACGATGCATTATAAGGAAATGGCCATACATCACTTAGAACTTCATTCATAAGATGTGCACAAGTTATGCATAGGAAGCTTACTTTCTTTTTCTGAAAACACTGCATTTTAGCCTCTTGAGGCTCACATTATATAAAAGAAATCTCTTTTAAAATGGTCCTCTAATGACTCTTATAAGCTTTTCAAATCTCATTCGAATTTAGCCTCTTCAGGGCCCTTAAAAACTTTCTTTCCTTAAAATACTTAAAGATGGCAAAATGCCAACAGTATTTTCTCCTTAACTATGAAAATACTTTGGGCATAAGATCATCACAAAGTGCTAGTTGGGAGAGATCTACACTAAATCCTAGTGAGACTAGTTTACACTAAGCTCTTAATCCCGAAATGGCAACTAAGTTGGACCTTAACCCTCGTCAGGGTCTCTAGGGCTTCCCATTACTGGGACCACTCCCTAGGCTAGGGATTCCCCTGTAAAAGTAGGTTCACTCCCATGGGATTCTCCCGTTCAAGCGAGTTCACTCCCATCTTATTGTCCTTAAGCACGATAAATTAGCCAATTTAAAGCGTATGACCATAACGGCTAATAAGCTTGTTGCCTCTCATAGCAAAATCATTTTTCATAAAATGCACTCTCTTTTTATTTAAACTCCTTAGGGATTCCCCGGTTCAAGCAGGTTCACTACAAAAACTTTATTTATCTAGTTAAAATAGGCCATCGATCGCTAATAGTTATGGCTATTATTAGTTACAACCATGAAAAGCTTCTCTTTCAAACTCACCCTCACTCGCAAAATGAATCTTAATGACATAAAAGGGCAGGGAGTTTGTACGTAACACATTCAAATACTTCATAATCAACTCAGCAGAATAAGTGACACATGGCCTTGTAATTCACATGATTGCGGCTAATCACAACCCGTGCTCCCCCTCGCACAACACCGATCACAAAGAATCTCAAAACTCTCATTAGTTCATCCTCAAGCCATCCAACTAGCAACTCGGTTTTCAATTCCATGACCACAGCATGTTATCATAAAAGTCAAATGAAATGACTACGTATAAACTTACCGAGCGAGCAGCAACCATCCAGTGGCTCGAGATAGCATATATATATATATATATATATATATATATATATATTATATATATATATATATATATATATATATATATATATATATATATATATATATATATACACTTACATTGCATTGAATCAAATGGAGTGCTTAATTAGCTGAAACAAACTAATAGGACGTGAAACGAGCGTACGTTCATATTTCACAATTAGGAAGCAAGCATGCCAAGTTCAAGTCATTTTCGAACATAATTCCACTTGACTTAACAAGCATCGATTCAAGGCATTCTTAGTTCTTTTCGGAGTTACTTTCAAGCACAAATTAACTGACTTAACAAGCATCGATTCAAAGTAATAAGCATGCCCAATTCGTGTCATTTTTAAAGCATAGTTTAGTTGTATTAGGGCTTACATATCTATTTAAACTAACCAAGGTTATTAGTTCATTTCAAGGACTACTATTAAACATGAGTTAACTTACTTAACATGCATTGATTTGGAGCGTGCTTAGGTCATCCAAGGCTACTTTTAAATACGAACTAACCCAATTAGCGTGCATCGAATATAGGCATTCTTAGTTCGTTTCGAAGTCATTTTCAAGCATGAATTAGTTAACTTAACGGACATCGATTCGCAACATCTTAGGTTATTTCAAAGCCACTTATATGCATGGATTAATTAAATTAACATATACCGATTCAAAGCATTGCTAGGTTATTTCAAAGTCACTTTCAGGCATGAACTAACTAAACTTAACATACATCGATTTAAACTAAATTCATCTAAAATAAAACATGCATAATCTCAATTAATCTATGTAATCCTAAACTGACATGCATCACAACTTAAGGGCTAAAACGTTTTCGATTAGGAGGCGAGAAACACCCACCTGAACTACAGGCTAAGGACTCGATTTGGGTGATTTTTGGATGGCCCAAATTCCGGTTCCACCCCCTGCTGCTGCAGCTGCAGCTGCTACTCTGGTGGTCGCCGACATGGGCCCCACCATCGACGGCGACGGTCGTGGAGGTGTGGGGTTGAAAGTTTCAGACCCTAACCCTCAAGCCTTTCTCTCTTTCTCCTCACTCAATCTCCCTTTCTCTCCCTCATCTGCCGGGCTCAGGGGTCATGGCTAGTGTGCGAGATGGCAGGCGGCTAAATCGCCGGCATGCCACTTCCGTCGTCCCTCCGGCTCGCCGTCCATCGGGCCCCTCTCTCTGTTGGTGGTTTTAGGGGCTGGGATCCGAAAAACACCCCCCTTGTCGTGGTTTTGTTGAAGATGGGGGCTTCAACCCCCTTTCGTTATATATTTTTTTATTTGTTGCTTGCCTATTCAACTAACATCACTAGTCTAATCTTGTATCTCTTATCCTTACCCGAATCGATGATACAATTCTTCGTCGATTATTCATTCCCAATTATATATAGCTAAGTTCGAATATTAATGAACTAATTCTAAGGTTAAAAATCTAACCGTATTCGGGTTTCTACTCAATTTAGTACCCAGTAACAACCCTTACTAATGCTTATTAAAAATCATCATAATGTTTTCTAAGTCATAATAATAATATTAATAGTGACGAGAGTATTCTTTTTAATAACATTATTCCTCGCACAAAGACATCGATAATAATTTAACTCGCATAACTACTAAAAATACGATTTTATAATATAAAAAGCCAATACACTCGGCTTGACGAAATAAAGATTACGGGTGTTACAGAACTGCTTTATACAACAAAACTAGCTACGAGTTACATCTTGAGCATATAGAGGTGTTCCTTGTGACTAACTTCTAGCCATTTTTGGGAACGCCTCAACGGTTACCGTTGAGCATAGATTGCCGACTATGGTCTGCACGTGCCTATATTTGCATTGATATGTTCATGTGTGACAATACCGCGAGTATGTTTGTTTTAGGGTGTTAAATACAACATCATGTGCAATGCAAAGCTCATAGGAGCATATGTAGTCACCAAAATTTGTTATAAAATGGTCATTGATGCATTATCTTATTAAATTGTAGGTAAATGACCTTCTTGGTGTCCGTTTAGCTTAAGTCTACTTAGGGTGTGGCTGTGTTGGACGAATGATTTTTTTTGTGTGGATTTACATGATATGATCGTCACGTTGTTATTTACGCTACATGACTTTCATTACCTCGGGTTGTAGGTTTTGTGGCTAGATGCACATATATTTAATTGATGATCAAGTGGCTGTAAGGGTTTTACTCACATATGTTCTTCTTTGCATATTTCGTGTTTGTTAAGGGTAATATGCTAGTACCTTAAAGACCACAACTGAATTCTTTACTCTTAGCTTGTTGTGCGAGTTACATAAAATTAAACTCCCATTGGCATAGTAGATCTAAGTACTATGGTATGACATGCCTAAGCTATCCATTTTGTATAATAGTTTAGGTGATAAGTCTCATTTACTCATGGCAATTTCTATCGAGAACTCTAGAGTTATGGTCTCACTACAAGAAAATTTAGTTTTTGTGGCAACAAGATTTGCCATAATATGTTGATATTTTGCTGCAAAAAGTCTTTTGTGGCAACGTAGAAAATTGCTACAAAGTTGCCACAGATAGTCCGTTACAAAAGGCATTTGTGGCAAATTTAGTTTTGCTACGAATTATGTAGCTTTAGTGGCAAATTTTCAGTTGCCACAAAATGAAATTTGCTACAAAAGCATATAATTTGTAGCAAGCTCCATTTGACAGTAACTCCATGTTTGCTATAAGAAGGTGATATTTGTAGCAAAATATAATTGCCACGAACTATATTTTGGCAGATATTTGAATACATTTTGTGGCAGCTCACTTTTGCTACTAAACTTGTCTTAAAAAGTGGTAAACTTCAATTGCATTTGTTTTTTTGTTATTATATATAGTAATATTGTTTACCGTTTGCAAATAATAATTGTTTGTGGACATTCTCATAAATACATACATGTAATATAAATTAATTGAAATGAAATGCAATCGTACTTGAAATGAAATTGCATTAAATATATAATCATCATATGATGTTTGCTGCAATAGTAGCTAATAAAATTATGATAACCGTATATGCTTAGTTCATATTTCTAAAATGATACTTATTGTAAATATATGAAACTTATTGTACTCTAACTTATATGAACCTGTGCACTTGAGGAAGAACCTAGTCTTTCCTCTAGAGCACGAAGACGAGCATCATAAGACTCATGAATCCCTTTTAGTTGTTCAGAAACTTGCCTATTAACTTCAGCATCAATCCTATCTTGAATCGCATCCTCATTGATACCTTGGTTTTGACAACTCGTAGAAGCTAACACCCCTTGACCCATGCCTCTTTGATGATGTGATCCTTTCTTATGCTTGAGGACACGAGTAAAAGCCTCTTGGGGTGTAAGGTTATCAACCCCATACTTCTTAAGCTCTTTTTGGTGCCGTACTAGGAGGTCTTCATATGCTTTCTTTGCATGCTCATTTGACCAAGTTCCGTCTTTCTTTTGTCTTTGAATTTTCCATAATCGCAAGTAGTATGGTTCTTCATCCTCTTCTGCTTTTGGCTGAGAGTCCTCAGGTAAGAGGTTGTCCAATCCATCAATTGGTTTCTGCAACTAAAATCATTTAAAAAGACCTTATGTAAAGTGCAATTACATCCAACAATAAGCAAGTCAAAAATTGGTTTTAAAAAAAGTTTCAGAAAAAACCAAGTCCACAATTCAGTACCACGTATATATAAGCTTAAGTTACCATCTCATAGAAGGTGCTAGCAATTGATTTTATGCCAACCTTTGCAAGCATTTTCTAATGTGTTTGATTTTTAGTGTCCGTCTCACTTCGACGCTATAAGATATAGGAAAAACCATAAGGTTTAAAATATTGGAAACTGAATTTATTATCATTTCAGGATTATGGTCAATGGACATATTCAAGTGATGTAATAGAAAAGAATATTGAACTTACCCTGAACGTGTCGTTGTCCCAATAATTTACTAACCATTTCCATTGATCAGGGTCCACTTCTTTGGGCGGATTATCCCGACGATCAGCCGCTATCGTATAGTTAGTGTATGCTTTATGCTTCAAATCATACCGCCACTTTCTATACCAAACCTTACAATGACGCTCTATGGCATTATCAACATGACAACCTTGGGGCAATTTAAACATTTCCTACATGCAATACAAATTATTAATGATGAAACTATTTAAAAAACATAACTCGATAGGACAAAGTTAGTCTTGAGTGAAAACCTTTAACTTCATGAAATACTTCCTTTTTTTTTTCGGTTGTATGTCATCCCACTTTTCCACATCCAAGGGCATCAATTGCTTCATTAAATAGCTTGCCTCGCTAATGAATTGTGTGCTGTTGGTGCCAACAATACGCTTGAGTTCTGGGGGGATTTCAATCTCTACTTTTGCTGGATGTCATCCCTTTTCCTTTTCCAGTATAAGCACTTTGTTTTGCCACGTCTAGGCAAGGAAGCTAAGAAAATTAACAAAACAAACATGGTTAAAAAAAGAGCACCTCTCAAATAATTCAAAAAAGTAAAAAAATGTCAAATGAAACAATATTGAGAAGCTTGCACCAAAAATAATAATGCCCAATGAAATTAACCTTAAAAAGCATTGGAAGTTGCTTGCACCAAAAACAAAAAAAAAAAAAAAACAAAAGCCAAAAAAATAGTTTGCCCGACCTTCTTGATTAGATGACCAAATCTGATTTTCGTCCTCAATGTTGTGGTTCATAGGTGTATCCATCATTCTATCTACATTTACAAGTTCAACCATAAGAACTCATTTCTAACAACTATAAAAGAATCTCCAGACTCGAAAATATCATTACACTCAGCAAATAGATGAGATTATATATTGCGTACTCTTACTGGATAACTCTCTTTCCACATCATGGGAAAGATTTGTATGCTCTTCTCTAGGCATTTCATTTGAATCATGAGCTAGAAGTAATAGTATCAAATATTAGTATATAAAAAGACACTCTGGGAATAATACTACTGGAAAGAATCATACAACCATGTGTAGAGGTTGATCTTGTCCTTATCCTTTGTTGTTCTAATGTACTCCTGTATGAAGTGCTTCCTTAATTAATGCGGTAGACATCATCTAATTGAGCCTGAACTCTTTTACCTAGACAAAATGAAGCAATGTAAAAATAATCTATTACGTGACCATGTCAACTATATTAACCCTTAATACAACCACTTAGTATTTTTCTTAAATTTTGGGGCGAAACGGGAAGAATTTCGCCTAAAAACTTACAATTTTCCCGGCTTAAAGCCTTACATTAAATTCCTGTATCGATTAAAAATGTAAAAGATGCCACTAAGCTTAACAGCTACACGCTGGAGACCATAGCTCAACGGGCCACACGTCCGGAGCAAACCATTTAATAAATTTCGATAATAGGAAAGAAATCAAAAGTACAACTCAACGGATCACACATCCGGAGTACTGGGGTTTACATCCTAGAAATAAGCAATTCTAGTTAGAAGAAATGAATCAATTCTCATAGTTAACTCAGGTAAATAGCAAGTCTAAGAGTCCAAGAGCTAAATAGCCCATGTGACAGAGGCCGTATTCTGTTCCCTTCGTGGCTTTCAGGTAAAATGATACAGAATTAGAGGAATAGATAGAATATACCTGGGTGGAGTGTAGGGATTGAGTCCTCATCACTTGTCTTACAGGTGTATCTAGTTGGGCATGCATTCTTTCATCTGATACGCACAATCAAATACTATGAAAATAGCTTATTTAAATTAAAATATCATGGAAAAAGAAAAGGATGATATGTAAAAAATCAGCAAATAAACACTCACCAACTTACAACCACAGCAAATTATGTTTTTTTTTTTTTTTGGGTTTTGGCCTCCATCAGAATTGGGGAAGCATTTCACTGAACAAAATTCATATCGAGGAAGGAGAACATACCAGAGGCTAGCACTTTGTGACCAGTGGATGATTTTCTTAATGTCGCCTGTCTTTCTAATGTAGGTCTATGCATAGTGAAGTTGTCATTGTCATATGACACATCCTCCAATTCAGCATCCACTCTTTCATCTTCATTTGGTATATAGCCCTCCTCTTCTTCTATAATCAGTTCTCTTCGCCTTAGATGTTCGTTGGTTTTTCTAAAAGGTAATCCAAGTTCTTGAAGTACCCTATTGTTTTTTTCAATATTTCTATCACGTTGCTTTTCATATTCTGTCATGCTCTGACGAACAATATGACTTGAATAATTTGGATTCTTTTTTACCCTAGCCATATTTCTCAGACTATCCAGGGTGATATACATTGTGGGCCTGCAATCAAGAAAAAAACATGTTAGAATGCATATACAGAAATAAAGGTTCTAAATATATTTCATAGAAAGTGTGAAAGAGTAAGAGCACTTACCAAGGATATGTCAAATTACAAAATATGTGAACTATCTTCATATCAAGCAGCATATAAGTAAAGATGTACTTAAAAAATGAATCAAACATCCAAGTTAGTATTATAAATGTCTTGCCTTTTTGGTAAAAAGGAATCAAATAGCATAAAACGTCTGATTTGTTTCCAAAATAAAATTAAAAAAAAAAAAAAACCAATGATGTAACGTTAGCAAATGACAACTTTAATGCTAATCATCAATTTCATCTGCAAACAGCGGTATGTCCTCTTCTCCACTTAACCCAGATTCACTGCTGTCATCAACAATTTGCATTTTGCCTTTCTTTTTATGACGTTGCAACTGTTATGCTACAAGATTACCATCCACCACGTCTGGTTCTACATCATTCCTAACCAACAACATTGCACCATGATTAGACACAGGGACATATGCTTCTTCATGAGCCTCATCATCACAGGATGAAAATGATTTTGGTCCCTCATCCTCATCATCAGAAGGCATATCATAGAAATTACGAGGGTTCGTTTTCACCACCACTTGCCAATTTTGCTGTACATAATCCCTCACATAGTATACTTGTTCAACTTGAGAAGCTAAGACATATGGCTCATTTATTTTTAGAAAGCGTTTCACGTTCACTATTGTTATGCCATATGTTTCTCTTTTAATTCCCACATTTTCAGAGAACACGTCATACCATTCATAGTCAAAGAGAATAACTTTATGGTTGCTACCATAATCCAGTTCTATAATCTCCTTTAGGATACCAAAGTATTCTTTTCCTCCACTGTGCACATCACCTTTCACCACAACACCACAATTTTGTGTGCTAAGATTTTTGGCCCGTGTTTTTGTGTGGAATCTATAACCATTTACAACATATCCATCAAAGCAAGTCACTCTCTTGATAGGACATGGTGCCAAAATTAGGAGCTCATGACTGGCTTTCTCATCACGTTGATTCCGTAACTGGGCAACCTAAACAAGCAAATAAGATGCATTAGTACCTAAATTAATTGGATATATTGGACTTATAATGTTTTACTTACTCTCTCTTCAAACCACTTCGTAAAAGTGAGCAATGTAGAAAGACTTTCATACTCCCTATAAACAAATACAAAAACTAAAATTATGGTTATGAAGTTTTTTGGTAGGTTCAAAATATTAGAAGTTACAATAAAAATTTCTTACTCAATAAAAGGTTGTGCTTCATCACAATTTCTTAACACATAAAGGTGAGCACGCTTCCAGTCTTCATGGGAAAGAACCTTGATAGTTCCTTGACCCAGTGGATTTCCCATCTTCATGAAAATTGTTAATCCCTTATCCTGTCTGTGTCCATCGTCTTCATTCCTTTCTAGACGATTAAATCTAGTCTCAACTCTATGTAAATACCTTGAACAAAAGGTTAAACACTCATATGCTATATAAGCTTTAGCAATTGACCCCTCTGGACGAGCTTTATTACGCACAAATTCTTTTAATGTGTGCATGATCCTAACCATCAACAATAGCATAAAATAAGCGCAGTGCGTAATACTTTATAATGTCTTATGTTTTTTTTAACAAAAAGACAAGAAAGAAATCTATAGTACCTTTCAAATGGGTACATCCAACGATACTGAACGGGTCTAGCAAGCTTTGCTTCGGTAGCCAAGTGGATCGTTAAGTGCACCATGACGTCAAAAAAAGAGGGAACAAAAACACGCTCTAGCTTGCAAAGCGTAATTGCAATGTTCTTTTCTAGCCTCTCCAAAACATCAACCTTTAATGCCTTTGAGCATAATTGTTTAAAGAATAATGACAACTCAACAAGCGGTTCATACACATCCTTATCTAATTTTCCACGAAAGGCAGGTGCTAGCAAATCTTGCATAAAGACATGATAATCATGACTCTTGAGTGACCCTATTATTTTTCCCTCACTGACATTAACACATCATCCTATATTGGATGAATACCCATATGGCACCTTTAAATATGCTAAGAATTTACACACATCTCTTCTTTCACTCAAACTTAATGTAAATGATGCTTTGGGAATCTCATATTTGTCACCAACCTTCTTCAGGTGCAAGCTCTTTCTGATTCCCAATTGCACCAAGTCTAAGCGGCTCTTCAAATTATCCTTGGTCTTTCCTGGTATATTCATGAGGGTTCTTAGTATACTTTCACAAATGTTCTTCTCAATGTGCATAACATCTAAGTTATGGCGAATTAAGTTCTTCCTCCAATAAGGTAATTCGAAGAAGATACTTTTCTTCTCCCAGTTGTAAATCAACTTTGGTTTTGTTCGCTTCCTTTTACCCTCAACCTTGCCAAATTGAATATTTTCAAAATTGCCAATCTGCTCAAGAACGTCATCACCAGATAACAATTTAGGAGGAGGATCTATCTCTATTGTGTTATCAAAAGCTTTTTTGTTAAATCTCCACCTATGATCAGCGTCTAAGAATCTACGATGACTCATTTAGCATTGTTTATTCCAATGAGGCAATCAACATAACCATGTATCTTTATTACAAACTGGGCAAGCAAAACGTCCTTTTACACTCCATCCAGACAAATTACCATATGCAGGAAAATCATTAATTGTCCACAGTAAAGCCGTACGCAAATTAAAATATTCAGCTTTAAATGCATCATACGTATTTACCCCATCCCATAAAGTCTTCAGTTCATCAATTAGTGGTTGTAGATACACATCAATATCAGTTCCTGGAGCAGTTTTACCAGCGATGATCATGTTTTAAAATGTGTATGGCTTTTTCATACACATCCAAGGTGGTAAATTGTAAGGAACCAAAAAAACAGGCCAAATGCTATAGGTTGAATTTATATTTGAATATGGAGTAAACCCATCACTATATAAACCCAACCTCACATTACGCGGATCTTTTGCAAAATCAGCATACGATGCATCAAATGACTTCCAAGCCTGTGCATCTGCAGGATGCCTTAATATCCCATCATCTCGACGTTTATCCTTATACCACCGTATGTGAGAAGCTGTTTTGGCCGACATAAATAATCTTTGGAGTCTTGGTACAAGAGGAATATAGCGTAAGATCTTATAAGGAATGTTTTTCCTTTGTCCCTTTTTATCACTTTCATCATCACTATCATCAACCTCTTCTCTCTTGCCCTTCCACCTTGGATGAGCGCATTTAGGACATTTGTCTGCATGCTCATGCTCCTTCCAATAAAGTATACAATCATTCTTACAAGCCTCAATTTTCACATAACTCAAGCCAAGGTCCCGAGTATACTTTTTTGCTTTATAAGCATTCTTTAGGAATGTATCGTCAAAATCAAATGCTTTCTTCAAAAGTTCAAGTATCATTGTGAGAGACGTATCACTCCAACCACATAAACACTTTATATGGAGGAGATGTACCATAAACTCTAACTTTGAGAATTTCTCACATCTTGGAAATAACTCTTTCTCAGCATCTCTAACTAATCTAGCAAACTTCTGAAGTACTTCAGGGGACTCACTAATTTTAGGACCGCCTAACCTTTCAAACTCATCCATTATGTGAAATGCTCGGGCATTTGTTATGTCATTTACCATGGCAAATGTTTCATCTACATCCTCCTCACCCACTAACAACATTGAATCTTGATGCTCATCTCTATCACTTCTATCCTTTTGACTTGCATCAATGGGCTCTTCATGATTAGATTTGTCCCCATGAAACTCCCATGGATTATAACTCCTTACTATCCCATCATTGAGCAAATGAAGCATAACTGTTTTTCTATTTTGGTAACTATAGTTGTCACAATTAACACATGGGCATCTTATTTTCCCAGATTCAGGCACATTAGCAAAAGCAAACTCAAGGAACTGTTTTACCCCATTTATATATTCTGGCTTCTTCCTACAGTTAAACGTCTTCCAGTTCATCCAAGTGCGATCCTTATTCATTTCTGTCAATTATAATATAAACTGATTACTTTTCCACATAAAGATTTTGTGTCATTCATATTTGAACCGAAAGAGAGTGCAAATTTGGCAAAAATACAAACTAAACTCAACCACATGCAAAGATTAACAAAAATTAGTATCAGAACACACAGAAATAGCATACTGCTATGCCACTAATCCAGGACGACAAAATTATCTCACATGTCAAAGAAGCTCAAATTTCATGGAAACATAGCAATGTTCACATAAATTCCCTATCGCTTCGGATCGTAAAATAGATCAACTAGCCGACCCGAAAGCATTTACATGAACATTTTACTAGAATCTTTCTCGATTAAACTGCCTTCCCTATCCCCAAAGAATTCCACTTTTCCCAATAATGTTCTCTGGACTTCAGCTTCTAATAGTAGGCGCAAAGATTTAACTTTGAATTATCAACAGCGATCATAAACAAAGAAAATCCATTGTAGTTCATCCATCTTGACTTACATATGCAACAGTGATCATAGCTAATCCTAAATAAACGAACAACCTAATCTTCATTGATAAATACCTATCTATTTTTTTTTTTAAAGTTTCTATCTCCAACCTGCTATTTATAAGACTGTCTATAAAAAGTGCCTTGAAATCTCATCTCTTGCAATTGACATTGCTCAATATGTTGTTGAAATTCGAGCATTTCATATGAACTCACTACCACTCCACCAATTCTCCTATGTTCATTAACAACAGAGTTGAAGTCTTTTAGCCCCCATCCATTGAGTGGCATTGGTACTAAAACTATCAAGACTGCCCTAAAACACTCTTATCTCATTGCCATTATTTGATTCATAACCTCTTGAATTTCATAAGCAGAACAAAAACATATTTGTACCTTATTACAGACAGACAACTATTTCTGAGTCATTAATTTCAGATGTAGATGCTAGGTTGCAAACATGATGATAACAAGCAATGATCTAGTTTCATGAAATAAGAGATTTTTTAGTGTCACATAATCACAGCAATATGATGCCATGTATACCAAAGAATTTGAAAGGAACAAAGCTGTGGCAGCATCATAATTGAAGCAATCAAATTGGACATCCATTGAACATGAACTAATTTTCGATTAAATACAAGTGCAATCTTGACACCTCTTGAACCCAGCTTTAGCATATCACTTAAATTCATCTCAAAACCCCTAGTTTCTAGATGAAAATTTACCATTCACTACTACAGCATCTTCAATTTGAACAGCACACGTAGAAAATAGGAGAAAGGCAGAGACAGAGATTGGAGAATTACCCGGTTGTATTCTCACCCAATGAGGCTTCTAAACCAACCAAAGGCGTTAGAAAGTGGGCACCTTGGTGAAATTATGGTCAATTTTCAACAAACAAAGCAAGAAATCACTCAACCATGGCGTCGAAACAAAAGATCCTCCATGAATCACTAGTTTTAATGCAAATTACTCAACATTATCACCATGAATTACAAATTAAGAGCAAGAAGAAGGCAATCCAGAATGCATCTGATGCAATGAAGAAGAAATTGGTGGAAAGAAATTCGAAATTTGGGAGACAGTTAGCAAGCTGGGGTTTCGGTGTGAAGCGAATGGAAGCAAGGCTGGCATTTGAGTTCCGGACTGGTTTTAAGAAACCATAAAATGCACACTCAAATTACCTTTAACTTGAGTGACTTTGATTTTTTTTTTTTTTTGGAGAAAGATTTTGATTTTATAGTCATACATGAACCAATATTTTCCCTCTAATAATCTTAACTTAGGACGGAAATATGTAATTAATTTTCAATTTTTATTTTTATTTTCCCGCCTTAATTTATGTATATTGCCTCATATTACCAATAATAATGAACATTGCATAAATAATGACCTACTCTTTTGTTCATTGTCTAATGATGATTTTTTAATGAAATTAAACAACAAAAAATCACTTTCATTGCTATTAATAACATTTAACGATGAATTTTATATCTGATCGTTAAAATATTGTCGTTAAAAATGCAGTTTCTAGTAGTGATAGATAAAAATTTCCCTCCAAAATTGACCTCTTTTTGTACAAAAACATAAATGCTTTTTGTGGTAATTTTGCCTAATTGCCACAACATACTCAACCTTTTGTAGCAATATTAGATATGCTACAATTATTTTACTAATTTTAGATTATTGTAGCAAATTGAAATTTGCTACAATTAAATTGCTACAAAAAACCAAATTTCTTGTAGTGTTTTATTAGCCATTATCCTTGCTGTCATTGTTGTTTTACTGTATCCTAGTTATTGTTAGTAGCCTTTCCCCTGTACCAATTGTTTTATTGCTAGGTCATCATTCTATCATTTTACATACTTCCTTTCCTAGACCTTGGGATTTACATTTACACGTATATGTGCTTGCTTATGGGTATCTCAGGTAATATGATGATGTACAGGGTGTGCTCATGACTGTATTGGAGCCTATGCCTATTATTTGGCAATTGAATTGCAAAACATGATTGTTGATGAGATTGATCAAAGTGGATGACATGATGCAACTTAGTTGCGTTAGATAATGTGCTTGTGATATTCTGATATAGTTGCAAAGAGCTTAGGCTCCCATCTAGGAGCATGTTATCTATTATCATGTTCCATGAGTTGGAGGTAATTAGTTTCATGTGGAGATCCTAAGCTTAGACCTTTAAGCCATATATAAGTAAAAAGATATAGATATATGTAAGAAACCTTGGCCATTTAGTGCAATTAATTACTCCTGGCTTGCCAATCGCTCTTGTAAGTTAGGTTATTGTTATGCATTGATATTTTTTGTCCAACGGCAACCGTACTTGATTTTATCTAATGTCGCCTACTTGGTGTCCTTTTTCATTACTTCTGTCTATTGCTGCTTACTATTACTATGCATACTATCATTCCAACGCTGGTGCTGCTGTGATCGTCCTGCATATCATTTCCAATTAATATGTTAATGATGTGTTGGTGAACAGAATATCTCCTTGATTGAGTTGAGTTCAAAACGTTTTCTTTTCTTTTATGTGTTAGAATGAAATTGAATTATCCTACATACATCTACTTAGCGTTGACTAATTCTATCAAATTTATATTGATGCAAAATCCTTTAGAGGTCACCTTACATGAATGCATGAATGAATAGTTGTTATGCAAGTTGTTAAGGAGTAAGATTGAAAATTAGTGTTTGTTGTAAATAAGTTTAATATGGTTATACAAGCCAACTCACTGTCGCCCTTGTATATGAATTTCCCTTGTCGCCTTAATAGAGTGAGTAGACATATAAAGAGGATTGGCGATGAGAAGCCTAAATATCACGAACTCCTCTTTATGAATTGAAATTTATATTTAATTTTAAACTTGAGTTTTGGACTCTGATATTGAGTTTGTATAGTTCTCATATATATATGAACCTCGTGTTTACTGTGCTGCAGACATAAGAACTTTGAGGACGAAGTTCCTTGAAGAGGGGGGAAAATGTAATAGCTGAGGGATTCCCATTAGAGTTCATTATTCACGTTATGATTTTATTTGCTTTGTTTATTAAATAGCTATATCAGACCAGATGTTTATGTGTTACTTAGGTGTCCTAATTTATGTGACTTAGGCTTTGAAAGTGTCTTGATTTACTTTGTGAGCATCCAAAGTTAGCAGACTAGCAAACCTGAATTAGGGCACTTGTTCTCCAATTGACTGGGCTTAGCATATTTGGAGCTGAGGTTTTTTTTTTTTGGTTTAGTGAATTTATTTTAAAAAATAAAAAGAAAAAAGGGTGAATATTTCCATAGTTTCACACGAGGGAGGGGGGTGACTCTATTCCTCTACCTCCTTCAACATGGCTAGAAAAGAGAGAGAAAGAGGGAGAGATAGACTCAGAGAAAGACCAGAGTAGTGGCATTGGTGCAACCCTAACTGATGACCGCTCGTTCATCATCATTGAGAACGTGAGCGAGGTAGCAGCTGGAAAAGGGGTGGCGCGATACGAGGGAGGAAGAAGAGGACTAACTACCCAGCTGACTTCACCCCAAACCAACCCTAGAATAGGCCCAATAGCTTGAAATCAAGATGGGTAATTCTCCATTCTGAATCTAATATTAATTTTAAGATGTTTTAAACCTAACTAGGTCTTTGAGTAGCCATGGCATAGTTAGGATTTGATTTATGAAAGTTGGAATTGATTGAAAAAAAAGTTGGAATGAATTTATTAACATACTAACATGAATGAAGATGAATTGGTAATCGTGGGGTGATTATTAAAGCTTGAGGTCATTTTAGGGAGTTGTTGTCATTAGGGAGATGGGGGAATTGAGCTAGGCAGCATGGTGATGTGAACTTGTGATTGCTAGCGTGGTGTTATCAACCCTAGTGGCTATTTAATGCTCTTCAGTTGACTAATAAACAATAAAACTATTGCCATGGACCCGTACGATTATATCTGTGGTAAGATATGGGTGTTGTTTTCTTTTTTGTTTTCAGGAACTAAGGCGAATTGTGCGGTTCAGCAACTTGGTCTAGCCACGGACCGACTCTATAAACTAGGCACCAATTGACTACAATTTAGTCCTGCTCCACTTTATGTGATTTGTGTCGCTCCGTATGCGTCGGTGTGGGTTGATTGTCAACAGCAGCGAGGTTACCGCTGATCGGTATAACAACTAGTCTGGTTTGGACCTGTACTGTATGCTGAGTAGTGCTGCCTCGATTCAACCCCGTCTCCCTTTTGTGTTAGCCTATGTATGTGGTATTTATACTGTGTTTGCCGTTGTAAACTGCCGAGACTTGATTATCTAAGGTTGACATATTGATTTATAAATTTGTATAAAAAATGAACTTAGAAGGCCCTTGACTAGATAATGCAATTTAGCATGCAAAGCTTTTGATGTGAGGCCAATGTGATTTATGAGGAGCCTCACACCCTGAAATGAACTATGAAAACATGCTCTTGGCTAAGTATATATTTGGCCGTTTTTATTACTTCATGTTATAACCGTGCTTAATGTGCATGAACTATTTTGCCCTTTCAACAACAAACATGCATTTTAGATGTTATAGGGTCGTTTTATTTAACAATCTCATTACCTTACTTATCAAATTAAACCAAAATAGGTATTTGAGAATGCCAAACTTTGATTATAACACTTTTAATTGATTTCTAGGTTTTGCTTTCGGAAAAGGAGTTGTTTTGTGATTTTTTTTTGAGTTAAATGTCCTTAGTTTTCCTCGTGATCAATACTTGTTATCCCAATGTTCATTTTAATGAATGTGATATTTTCTCACATGCTTGGAAGCGAGATTTTAGTTGAGACGTTTGAGCTAGTAGAATAGTTCGAATTAAGTGGGAATCCTAATTGTGACCACCCGGACAAGGGTATGAGTCCGTCAACTTTGGGAGGCCAAGGGGATAGAAAAAGTCGTGCGTCATATTACTCACCTAGAGGACACTACCTTATGACTCCAATGCCCAGAAGGTGGTTTTCTACCTGTTATAAGCTGGAAATTTCTTGCCTACGAGTTATGCCAACGCAAAGATTTCAGAAAGTACAAGCTCTCTTTAAAAGGGCTTTTATTAAATCAATAGTAGCCGCTTTTGTACCAAATGAGTTTTTATAATGGGTCACATAGTTTATGTAAATGTTTATCACCTTTCGGTTGAAATTCCTGGTCTCATGCTAAACGAGCTTAAGCTGATAAGCCAAGTGAACCCTTTCGATGTTGAGTGCTAAGTAAGAGCTGGTTGGCCTACCTCTCTTATTCTTGAGATGTACCAAGGTCAATGAGAGATTACTATTCATGTGTGCGTAATATGCTAATATTAGGTAAGGATTTTGTGCGACCCCTACTTATGGTATCGTATGCAACTATTTTGGATTTTTGGGACGCAGATTATCTATTTAGTGCATGGCAGATCACCTTCTCTCTCTTTCCCTTTTCCCTCAGGTTCTCGAAAAAATATGTAAAAGTCTTAGGTTCATGTAAATCGAGTCAGGACCTCCCTTTTTCTTTGAAAAAGGGGCATATGTATGATTACCTAGATTTATGAATTTGATAATGTAATATGATGTAATGATAAGTCCTCTGAGCAAATGTGAATATGATCCTTGAGTGCACGTATTACACATTGTCGAGCGGTTGCTATGAATGGACATGTAGGGCAACCATCAGGATAGTCTTTTGTTTTAATTTAGTTAGAGTTGAATTGTTTTTGGGAAGTGACCAGTGATCCAGATAAGTAATCCATCGAGTTACAGCTTTCAGCTCTTCTTTTATTTAATATCTCAGTTTGTGTACTCCCTGTATGTGACCTGAAGATTTGTGGTCTCCTGTTTGCAGTCGACAAGCTTGTTTGATATATCTTTTATGTTTCTATCATTACAATACTTACTGTAAGGCTATAAGCCCATGTTCTGGTTAGTTTTTGAGTGGAACTCTGTCCGTTGAATTTCAAAATTTTAGAAATCACTAAGATAACTGGACGATAGGGTAGGGTTGTTATAGATGGTATCAGAGCAGGGTCCTGTGACAATAGGGCGAAGCCTTAGTCTTGCATTGCATATATATATGTCTAGGTCTGCTTTGAGTGGTTATTTGTTATATGGTGTACCTTTAGGTGCAAATGTGTTTCTGATGTGCTATCTAATGAGATTGATTGATTGTTGTGTGTTTGTAATAAACTGATTAAATGAAAAAGTGAGATGTGTATTAGATATGAGTTATATGACTTGTGCCCGCATAGGTTAGCTAAGTGTTACCTTCACTAGTAACCGTTTTTATGCCTGCACCGTTGACAACGTGGTTGAAAGGTATGCCTAGTTTTGAACTCAAAGGACGGAAATAGGTAACTCTAATCTTATTCTTAATTTGCCTATGTGTACGATTTGCTTCTCAATCCCTATAATGAAGTGAGCAAATGTACTCAAATATTGGTAGAGAAGAGGCCAAAGATGGTTAAGCTATTTTTCCATTTCCAAAACCCAAAGATTTTTGAATATTAAAGTCTTTTCCAATTATCGAGTTAGATTGTGCTCTTATATTCGAAGATTTGTATCCGTTTTATGATAATAAATAGGTCCAGACTTATCAATATGTGTTTCTATGTGTGCATGGATGCTCCATGTATGTGTATGCATACTGGGACATGTACATCATGGGATTTGTTAATGATGAATCATGAGAAAATGGATTAAAGCTTACATTCTATGTTTGTAAACCCTGCAAGGCGACACCTTCTTCCTGTTAATTCTAAATTATTTAAGGGAATTCAATGGGATTTTCATATGCATGGATGCAAATTTTAGTACTGGTAAAGGCGTGCTGAGCATTGCATGAGTGTCATCTTTAGCGTTTCATACTATTGTCCTTATTTCATCTTGTCACTGCTACTTACATGAGCTATTTCATACTTTCCATCATGCGACAGTTACTGCTATGAAAGTCGATTATGTACAATGTTTTTGTCTTACATGCTACTATTCTCGTCGTGAGGAAACCCTAATACACATAGGAAGAAATAGGGAGGAAGAGCTCGGACATGACTTTAGAGTGATAATGTCATACATATCTCCTACGATGGTGAACGACCGATACATTACTAGTTTCCTAAGTATTAATATGAAGTTCGGAAGCCAAAACTCCATATAGGTGGTTGAACATTCCTTCCACACTGGGCAATCCTTAAGGTCCCCATGATCCTCAATTAGACGGATGTGTCCCACATATTATGTAGGCATACCTATAAGACTATTAATGTTGTTGCGATAGCGTAAAATGATTGCTAGTTGCAGAGCCTACCATTACGATGAACTAAGTGTTAGGTAAGTGAATGTTAGCTTTAGTGTGCCTTCCATTATTTCAAATGTACCATTCAGGTAGTAGAACTATTTCATGTAGTAAAACCAGTAGCCAGTTACGTCCTGAGCACATAAAGGTGCTTTTTACGACCACTTCTAATAATTTTTAGGAAAGCCTCAAGACTTACCTTTGACCATAGGTTACTAACTAAGGTCCACTCTTGCCTATATTTGCCTAGATATGTTGATGTGTGAGAATTCCATTAAATATGACATTGTGTATAATGTAAAGCTATAGGACCATATGTAGTCACCAAATTTTTTTATGAAATGGACATTGATGCGTTATATGGTTAAAATGCTAAGTAAATGAGCTTCTTGGTGTCTGTTTAGCTTGAGTCTGGTTAAGGTGTGGTGAGTTGGATGAATGATTTAGTTCACTAGATTATTACATCATGTTGTTGTTTAGGCTACATGACTTCTATTACCCTTGTTATAACTTGAGTGGCTACCATGTGCTTATATTTGGTAGATGATCTAGTGATTGACAGGGTTTGTACTCATATGTGTTCACGTTTTCATGTTTCATGTTTTTTGAGGGTAATATGCTAGTACCCTCAAGACCACAATTGAATTGTTTACTCTAAACATGATGAGTGAGTTACATAAAATTTTCATTAGCATGGTTGATTTAAGTGCCATGGCATGACTTGACTAAACTATCCATCTTGTATTCATGCCATGGGTTTCATGCACTCATGGCAATTTCCATCGAGAACTCTTGAGTTATGCTTTTATTAGCAATTATGCTTGTTGTGATTGTTGTTTTGGTATATCCTAGTTATCAATCATGGCATTTCCTCTATTCTGGTTTCTTTATTGCCTAGTGATCACGGTACCATTTTGTATAATACCATTCTATATATGTGCTTGCTTATGGGCATCTAAAGTGAAATGATAATGTGCAGGGTGTACTCATGGTCATATTGGAGTCTATGCCATATTAGTTGACAATTGAATGGTGAAACATGATTGTTAATTTGATTGACTAAAGTTCATGCCATGATCCAACTTGGTGCCATTCGATTATATACTTATGATATTTTAGTGGAGTCAGGAATAGCTTAATGTCACAACTAGGAGCATGTCATTTTATTATCACGTTCCATGAGTTAGATGTAATTGGTTTCATGTGGGGGATCTTAAGCTTAGACCTTTAAGATGCATATACATAATAAGATGGAGAGATCGGTAACAAGTCTTTGCCATCTAGCATAATTAATTACTCTTGGCTTACCAATTGCTCTTATAACTCGTGTTACTATTGTATATTGATATTGTTGCTCCACTTGCAACCATACTTGATTTTATCAAGTGCCGTCTACTTGCTGTCCTCATCCATTGCTTCTGTCTGTTGCGGCTCACTGTTACTTATACATGCTGTCATTGGCACCCTGGAGCTATCGTGATCATCCTGTATATCATGCCTAATTGATATGTGAATGATGTGTTGGTGGAGAGAATACCTTCTTGATCATGTTGATTTCGAAATGTTTCTGTTTTCTCTTATGTGTTAGGAATGAAATTTAATTATCCTATGTACATCTACTTAGCCTTCACTAATTCTATCGAATTCTTATGGATGGAAAATCCTTTGGTGCTTACATCATATTGATGCATGAGTGAATAGTCGTTATGCTAGTTGTTTGGGAGTAAGATTAAAAATTGCTGGTCGTTTAAAACAAGCTTAATTTGGTTATCCAAGCCAACTCATCACCTCTTACACACGATTTACCCTTGTCACCTTGATAGAGTCGGTAGATGCATAAAGAGGATTGACAATGAGAAGCTGGATATCATAAACTTATGTTTAGGATTTGAATTTATATTTAATTTTAAACTTGAGGTTTGGACTCTAATGTTGAGTTCGTATAGTTCTCATACATATGAGAACCTTCTGTTTACTGCACTGTAGACATAAGAATTTCAAGGACGAAGTTCCTTGAAGAGGGGGAGAGTGTAATAGCCAACAGATTCCCATTAGAGTTAATTGTTCAAGTTATGACTTTGTTAGCGATGTTGATTGAAATAGCTATATTAGACAAAATTTTTAGGTGTTAGTTAGCTACATTAGTTTATGTGACTTAGGTTTCAAAATTGTCTTGATTTATTAGGTTATTGTGCAAAGTTAGCAGGTGAGTTAAATTCAGGCCTATGCATGATTATGTGAGATTAGAAAAGCTGAATTAGCCCACTTGGTGTCTGAATGTTCAACCTAAAATTACATCATTTTATAGCCTTTTATTCTCTAATAATTACTGGAAACAAATTACTAAATTTGAATTTTAATATGTTTTTATTTATTTTCTAGGAATTTGGAAACAGTTGAAAAAAAAAAAAATTGAGCTACCTCAAACCACATCAAGTTTTGGATCAGGCGAAGCAAAGGAAGAAGGAAATGGAAGAAGAGGTCAAAGCTGAGCCCAAATTGTTCCTAGCCCAATCCTTAACAGAATCGCAGCCCAGCAGCCTAAACGGTTAGACCAGCTCTCTCTCTTTTCCCTTCCTTTCTGTCCCTCTTCGGGCATACCCCGAGCACCCTAGATGGGCTTATTTTCATGGCCCTGTACGTGTTTGCCTCCCCCTCACCTCATTCCCATTCCTTTTTCCCTCTCTAGGCCGACCCCCACGTTCCCTTTCTCTATCTTCCCTATTGATAAATGTTCGTTCCAAAAATGTGTCATTTTTACGATACTTTTATACTTGATTTATGCTCCCTATAATTATTATTTTTAGGTTTTTATTTGATTTTATTTTGTTTCGTAGGTTTTGAACAAAATGAGAATAATTATGGCAAAAATGCGGGAAAATGCTGAAAATGCCGGACATGAAGAACTGGGCCAAATTTACCCGACCCAATCTTAAAAGCCCGTTAGTTTAGCCTAAAGATAGGGAAAAAAAAGAAAAAAAAAATAATAAAACCTGAAACCCCCAACCTCACGTGCAAGGTGGATGATCTCTGATTTTTCTCCCCAGCCGTGCCAGTCACGTGACCCCCAAATTAACCCCTCCCTTCTCACTTCTCTCATATCACCTTCTCTCTCCTCTTGGCTAAAGAAACCCCAAAACCCATCCCTCCCCATTCATCTTCATCCTCCATCTTCGCGCCTCTGTCTCTCTAAAACTCATCTCTTTTATCTCACTAGCATCAACACCACACACCACTTCTATCTGCACCACGATTCACGCAGCAAATGCCAACGCACTACCATCGCTGTCCCCCATCGTGACCGTCCACGATTGTCGAGAACCAAAGGCAGAGATTCAAGTGGTTCGAGTATAAAGGGAAACAGCAGTGCCATTAGGTAGGAGGAGTTTTTAGATTAAGTTTCTTAGGTTTTATTTTTAGGGTTTAGTTAGTATTGTTTTCAGTTTCTTGTGTTTAAATTTCGATTTTCGACAATTTAGGGTTTGTTTCTGGTTAGGGTTTCGATGTTTCGATTTGTTTTAGCCTTTAATTTCATGTAATTAGGCTTTGTTTGTTAATTTAGAGTTGACATTCAAGATTTTCAGCTTGTAATTGCAATATTTTGGGCACAAGTTTGATGAGTTTTGATCCTCTTCGTCCCTTGTTTCGATCTGTTGAAGCGTCAGTAATAGCAAATCCGCCATGGTTAATGAGTTTTGGAGCTATGTTTTGGTTGTCCCATGGTAAATTCAAATCCTCTCCCCTCTTTTGTTCTTTATTGTCTGTGTCCTGTTCTTCTGTTCTTCGTGTAGGATTAATTTGTTTTGCCCAATTTCTTCGACTGATTGATGCTGATTAATTATGAATCTAGGTGTTACTGAGTTTTATTTCTGAGATTTTCAAGTTTGGATTTTGTTTAGACAAAAGCCAAATTAACTCTGTTTCGATTTTGTCGCTCCCCTCCCCTGCTGCTCTCTGCTTCATGTTAACCCAATCCTGCCTATTCTGAATTTTATTTTATATGTTTGATTGAGATTTTGCTCATTCCTAGTGCTAGATTATGAGTCTTACGCGGGTTAGTTGGAGTTTACACTATGTTAGTTTCTAACTAGAAGTTCCTGGGTCATGTTGGTTGTCTGAGTTTAGATTTTCATTCAGTTGGATTATGGATTATATTTGAATTCAACTATGTTGGTCTTAATTAGATTTAGTATTAGATTACTTATTTCAATGTGGTTGAGATTGTTTTTGCTATTTTATCTAGTTTAAAGGAAATGAGAGTTTGCGAATAATTAGGATTATTCGGAATTCGATCCATTTATAATCTATAATTTCAGTTATTAACTGTTTTAATTAGTTTAGAATGATGCTAACTTCATACTAGTAACCTTAACCTTGGTTGTGTTATTGATTTGCTGAATATTTATTAGTTGTGAATATTTAGGATTGTCCTTGTGTATGTTCTAATTTCATTGCATGGTTTCCTTGAATTTGTTTTTTGTTCCCTTGGTTTGGTATCTTGTTTCTTTAGTTTAGTAAGTTTTGGTTTCCCTTTAGTCTTGTGTTTGTTCCCTAGGTTAGTTGTGAATATTTAGTGGTTTGGTTTGCTTTAGAGTTAGTTTTGCTTTTGCTTTTCTTTTGAGATTTTGATTTTGGTGATTTTATGTTGTTTTTGGCTTTATTTATGATTTGTATTGGTATCTTAGTTTGTATATATATGATTTTATGTTGGTTTTACGGTCGTATAACTTATGTGCTTGCTTTTTAAGCGCCTTAGTTCCCGCAATGAGGACATTGTGAAGTTTTGGTGTGGGGGTGAGGTGCCCATTTTTGAAAACTTTTTGAAAAATCCAAAGCGATTTTTGGTTTTGTTTTAGGGAACGTTTTACTATGTCTGATTAGCT
The DNA here is from genome assembly GCA_029747015.1 of Carnegiea gigantea. Taxonomy (NCBI): domain Eukaryota; kingdom Viridiplantae; phylum Streptophyta; class Magnoliopsida; order Caryophyllales; family Cactaceae; genus Carnegiea; species Carnegiea gigantea. The sequence goes on along the minus strand of JAKOGI010000820.1, from coordinate 319,759 downwards.
TAAATCCTCTGTATTTTGGTTATTAGCTTGTACATAAGTAGGATGTGCATAATAAGTCTCCAACCTCAGTGTGACATTCTAAGCCTTGGTTCTAACCCCAATGTTCAGGATAGATTGTGCAATCCAATCCTTGTCTATTCCTTCATCATTATCTTAAAACTTAGGCTTACATGAATGATTGTCCCACTAGCTTGTGATACGATTACTCTGGAAAAAACTGAAAAAAAAAGTTTATTATGAATAAATAAGAAAAAAAAGAAAAGATATGAATAAAATTTGGAATGACAAGTATCTCTTTAAAGCATGCGCTATTGGGCGTTCACTTTTGAGGCACGTGCTACTAGGTGTTACCCTTTGAGGCAATATTGCTACTAGAAAAGCTTACTTCCAACGTTAGTATGATAATAACGTAGTTATGTTAGTCAAGTAGGATTGAGTCTAATTTTGGTAAATCTAAATTTTGGATGATGATACACTTGCACACGAGCACCGGAATGGATTCAGAATCTTGATGTTCAATAAGGTGAAAAATTAGTGCTCTGATGTCATTTATAGGGTAGAGGGCTTTGAAGTACATTCTGTATATACGCAGGTTAATAACTTGGTTATATGGATGATTTAGTTGATTAGAACGTATGCATATTTTTTCCAAATTCTGTACTTATTAGCTTTAAGAAAAAATCAAAAAGATTTTCTTTTATTTTTGCAATAATTTTTGTGAGTAGTCCACTTAAAAATGCTCACGAGACCTCACTCGTCCACTTGGGAGACCGAGAGGTTTAAAGGGCTTGTTGCATATCCTAAATACAACTGTGATTCCTACGATGGTGAGTTAGGACTTTCTTTTTCTTATTTTTCATTTTTTTAGTGAGTTTAGTTTGTTTTACTCGAGGACGAGCAAAATCTTGGTGCGAGGGTATTTGTTCGTGCTACAAATGTGTCATTTTTATGATACTTTTATAACTGATTTATGCTATTATAATTATTATTTTTAGGTCTTTATTTGATTTTATTTTGTTTTATAGGTTTTGAACAAAATGAGAATAATTACGGCAAAATGTAGGAAAATGCTGAAAATGCTAGAAATGCAGAACTAGGCCAAATTGACCTGACCCAATCCCAAAAGCCCGTTAGTTTAGCCCAAAGATAGGAAAAAAAAAGGAAAAAAATAATAATAAAACCTAAAACCCCCAGCCTCACGTGCAAGGCGCCTGATCTCTGATTATTCTCCCCAGCCGTTCCAGTCATGTGACCCCCAAATTACCCCCTCACTTCTCACTTATCTCATTTCACCTTCTCTCTCCTCTTGGCTGAAGAAACCCCGAAACTCGACCCTCCCCATTCATCTTCATCCTCCATCTCTTCGCACCTCTCTCTCTCTCTAAAACTCATCTCTCTTTATCTCACTAGCATTAGCACCACACACCACTCCCATCTCCACCATGATTCTTGCAGCAAATGCCAACGCACCACCATCGCTGTCCCCCACCGTGATTGTCCATGATTGTCGAGATCCAAGGGCAGAGACCGAAGTGGTTCGAGTATAAAGGGAAGCAGCAGCACCGTTAGGTAGGAGGAGTTTTTAGACTAAGTTTCTTAGGTTTTATTTTTAGGGTTTAGTTAGTATTGTTTTCAGTTTCTTGCGTTTTAATTTCGGTTTTCGGCAATTTAGGGTTTGTTTTCGGCTAGGGCTTCGACGTTTTGATCTGTTTTAGCCTTCAATTTCATGTAATTAGGCTTTATTTGGTTAATTTAGAGTCGACATTCAAGATTTCTAGCTTGTAATTATAATATTTTGGGCATAAGTTTGATCAAATTTGATCCTCTTCCTCCCTTGTTTCGATCTGTTGAAGCATTAGTAATGGAAAATCCATCATAGTTAATGAGTTTTGGAGCTAGGTTCTAGTTATCCCATGGTAAATTCAAATCCTATCCCCTGTTTTGTTCTTTATTGTCTGTGTCCTGTTCTTATGTTCTTTGTGTATGATTAATTTGTTCTACCTAATTTCTTTTACTGATTGATGTTGATTAAGTATGAATCTGGGTGTTATTGAGTTTTATTTCTATGCTTTTCGAGTTCGGATTTAGTTTAGATAAAAGCCAAATTAGCTATGTTTCGATTCTATTGCTTCCCTTCCCTGTTGCTCTCTGCTTCATGTCAACCCAATCCTACCTGTTCTGAATTTTATTTTATGTGTTTGATTGAGATTTTGCTCATTCCTAGCGCTAGATTATGAGTCTTATGCAAGTTAGTTGGAGTTTACACTGTGTCAGTTTCTAATTAGAAGTTCCTAGGTCATGTTGGTTGTGTAAATTTTGATTTTCATTCAGTTGGATTATGGATTATATTTGAATTCAACTATATTGTCTTAATTGGATTTACTATTAGATTACTTATTTCAACGTGGTTGAGCTTGGTTTTGCTATTTTATCTAGTTTAAAGGATATGAGAGTTTGTGAATAATTAGGATTATTTGGAATTCAAACCATTTGTAATCTATAATTTCAGTTGTTCACCATTTTATTTAGTTTAGAATGATGCTAACTTCGTACTAGTGACCTTAATCTCATCCTCGTCCCTGAGGAGATGACCCTCAAGTGTTACAGCGAAAGCGGTACGCTTGCGACTTTAGTTTACACTTGAAATATCCCAACAATAAGTGCTTAATGTATACATCATTTTTTTGGATTTTTCCTCCATTTTTGGGGAAAATTATGTGCTTTATATTATAGTTTATATTCCTTTTCCTGTTTTATGCTTGGGTACAGTTCACTTCTGTATTTTGCAGGTTTTGGTCCTTTTCACTGCAGATTTGACCCATAAATGAGTATAATTTTAACTCTCCGTGGATACCCTAAGTTGCTGTGCCTATGGAAGGGAGAGAGAATAGAAGAATACCGAGGCAGTGGACACTACAGTCTGCCCGTGGTGAAGGCCATGGTCTGTGGTGGACCTCTTTCCAGCGAGGATGATTGTTTTCTCATGACTTTTCAACTTCCAAGCAGTTTTTAATGTCATTTATTCACGTGACTCTTCGACTAACAGCAGCTTTGCTATAAAAGAGGGCTCTTGCCCTTATTTTAACACACATCCAATTCCATTCTTTTTCCTCTCTTCAAATAGATTAGGATTTTAGAGGGAGTTGAGAGCAAGTAGAAGAAGAAGATTCGCAAGGAGGCGGGATCCGGTTCTGCAATCGAAAGATTCAAGCACACATTTTGGCTGAGCAAATTCTTCTCTCTCCTCTTCTCTTTTCTCTTTAGATTTATCATTTTAGAATAGTTAGATGTTTAATTTAATCATCTGTAAGTAGTTTTATTTTTGTCAGGGGATTTAGTAGTTTATGAAAGTGTTGCTGGATCATGTTTTAATCTGTAGAATTGTACTTATTTTCAAGATTGGTTTGATTTCGTTCTATCAAGTGATTATCATGGTGCGAGTAGATTTTTGGCCAGAGTTTGCTTGCATACTTGAAACAATCGGGTGAAAAACTGAAAGGTGACATTTGATTGTTGGACTGCTTGATAAAACCTGACATAACTTCATCTCAAAAGAGATATTTGCTTATTAGGAGGACATAGAAAGCAATCGAACATGTTTAACTTAGATTAAGACAAATTAGTTCGGAAGAATGACTTTTGCTTAGTTTAGGCAAAATTAGTTGAGTTCGAAAGAATAGACTAAATTTGGATGGATTGCAATTCCTCGAGATTAATCGATTAGGGAAAAGCACATGTTCATCATTTTGATCCAATAAACTTTCGTAATGACATAAATTCCTCGGCGTTTTCTCCTTAATTGATTTAAAATTAGTGAATTAGAAGTTGTTAAATTGAAACCTCTTGAATTAGTTACAGTTGTTTCCTTATCTTCGTATTTTTATCAATCGAAATTTGGATTTTCTTAGCATATCTTGAGGGATTATAGCCCAGTAGTTTCATTTAGTCTCTGTGGGATCGACTTTGATGTGCTACAATATCGCCGTGCGCTTGCGGTAGTATGATCAAGTTTTTGGGAACGTTGCCGAGTACTAGCATCGAATATTGGGTTTTTCTCGATAGGTTTGATTAAGCATTTTGTTTTTCTTTGAAAAAAAAAACTGAGAAAATTTGAAATTAGAAAAAAAAAGAAAAAATTACAACAATGGCAATTTTTCACTTTTCACGAATTCCAGTATGAATTATTTTAAAGATATTTTAAGCGTTTAAATGTTTTTCTTACTCAATGTGGTTATTGTGTGTGTAAATGAGAAACTTTAGACATTGTTAATGAAGGTGTGAATAGTGAAACCCATATTCTTATAGGGTTTTGGGGTTTTCATGCTAAAAATGTGGATGATGTATGGTATTTGCTTGAGTGGATTACTTGGGATTCATTTGAATTTGAGAAGGCTAGTCGTATTTATAGATATTGTTAGAATGTATAAGGTTTTGATGATAACAAATCCAAGTGTTGTAGTTATTGTTGTTGTTCCAAACAAGCTTTACCAACAGGGCCTTACTGCTGTTTTTCAATATATTAAAACTGCTTGACTAATGGTTTATCAAGAACAGGTACTCAAGTCAGCGATGTAAGAACAACCATGAGAAACAGGCTCTGTAAGGTGTTTGAAACATGTCCTGTGAAGTGTTTGAAGCATAGGATATAAGTGCAGCCGTGAGGAACAGGTTCTGTGAAGTGTTTGCAGCAGATTCGTCTCTCTACAAGATGACTAGTGGTTACAACAAGATGTCTTGATTTAATTTGGTTTTATATTTTTAGACTCTTGTTAATATGCCAATCAGAAACTCTTAACTTACCGCTTACTTGAAACGGTTTTGTTTTCTTTTGGTAAACATTTCGGATCACCCTTCAGAACAATCCTGGAAATAGGGTGATCGGGGTGTTTCAGAATAAGCTGCGAAAAACTGTTTGCACGATTTTTATCTTTTGGATTTTGAGCAGCTTCTTCAAAGATTTGCAAGAAAGATTTTTTATGGAGTATCTTACCCCTTATCCTAAAAACGGTTATTAAAATCTAACGGGATTTGAAAAATCTGTTTTGAATAAAAAGAATATCAAATTTTTGGCAAGTGGATAAGGTTGTTGAGAAAAACATGGGCTAGTTCCTGAGAATCACCGCCTTATACACACGGTTTAGGAAGTGTTTCCAGCTCATGTTTCCTCATCCCTTGTGGCTAAAGAATTCTATATTCTTTAGGGATTTTAGTTTCCAAAAATTTGAGGAATTGTTTTTCCAAGCATTATATAAAGTCGCTTCTTGGAACGATAGAAGCATCGGTTTTCAAAAGGAAAAATTCAGTGTTCATGAGCTTAAAAGTTTGAAAAGAAAACCGTGTCTAGTGAGTGAGTTATTTGAGCTTTCAAAGTTGGCATACTAGGATTTCATTGTACCCTATATTAGCTTAGTTGAGAAGCATTGTAATAGAGTGTTTTTCTTTATACTCTTCTTTCACAAAAGTGAGTTGAGTGTGTGTCCAAATCAAGGGGATTTTGGACGTGGGGTAACTTGTCTTAGGGAAGACGGTTACGTGTGTTACAAGTTGTGACAAGGTGTGTTACTATTGTAACGTGTTTAGCCCGTTTAGTGAAGTGTGTAAATCCTACAGGAGGTAGATCGTGGTTTTTTCACCTTAGTTGGGCTAGAGGTGTTTCCACGTAAAAAATCCTGTGTCCATTATTTCCGCATTCAATTTTGTTGGATTTTCGCTTCTGCTTATCTCAGAAACAACCTGTGCGAACAGGGCCTAAGACTGTTTGCCAGCAACTTGCGAAAATCGGACACCACAATTCACCCCCCTCTTGTGGTTGTGTACTCTCTAAATCAACAAGTGGTATCAGAGCAGGTTCTTCTTTGAAAGGCTAACACCTTGAGAGATCCTTGAAGATGAGTACCCCACAAGGCATGCTTGAAGGTCAATCCATAACTCGACCACCATACTTCAATGGCCAACACAATGGTTGGTGGAAGAATAAGATGGAAAACTACATCCAAGTTGAGGACTATGAGTTGTGGATGCTCATTAAGAATGGACCACTCATCCCAAAGAAAATAACTGAAGATGGAAAGTCAATCCCCAAGGAGCCTAAAGAATTCAATACTGAAGATTACAAAATGATGGAGAAGAATGCCAAAGCCAAGAAACTTCTATATTTTGGCCTAGGCCCTGATAAATATACTCGCATATCTGAATGTGAGTCGGCCAAAGAAATCTGGGATGCTTTGCAAGTAGCTCATGAAGGGACCAATCAAGTAAAGCAATCCTGGATTGAATTGCTTATGAGAAAATATGAGCTGTTTGAGATGGGTGATCGTGAAAGTGTGATGGACATGTACACTCGCTTCACTCACATAACGAATGAGCTAAAATCCTTGGGAAAATCCTTCACCACTGAAGAATTGGTGAGGAAGATCCTAAGAATTTTACCTCATTCTTGGGAAGCGAAAGTAACGGCTATCTAAGAAGCTAAAGACATGAACAAGATCACCCTAGATGAGCTGATTGGCAACCTCCAAACGTATGAACTTAGGAAAAAATCTCAACAGAAAGATGAGACAAAGAGAGATCGAGGTCTTGCGCTAAAGGCCTTAGAAGATGATTCTGATTCTGATGAGGAGGAGATTGCCATGATCACTCAAAAATTCAAGAAGTTCTTCAAGAAAGTCAAAGAAAAGAGCAAAAGGAAGGACTTCAGCAAGGCCAGGAACACCTCTCGGGAACAGTTCTCCGGGTGTTTCAAGTGTGGAAAACTGGACCACATTGTGAGAAACTGCCCACTGCGCAAGGAAGAACAAGAATCCGAACACCCTAGAAAACAGGGGAGGAAACAGGGTGTAAGCAGCTCAGCGAAAAGGTTCTCAAAAGCTATGCTCGCAGCCTGGGGAGACTCAAGCGAGGATGAGGAAGGGTCTGAAGCTGGGGAAGCTGATGTAGCACTCATGGTAAGAAGTGACACTGATTCAGATGATGGATCAATAGACAGTCTGACTCAACTCAAGAACAAGGTACGGGGTCTAAATAAATCAACTCTTGAGGAATTAGTGTACACTATAATAGATATATGTGCTGAATTAAAAAGGGATGTTCGAGATCTAGAACTTGAAAATGAAACCCTTAAATTAGAAAAACTTGAAGTTGACAAAGAAACTCTTGCCTTGCATGAAAACATCAATGTGCTTAAAGAAACTCTACTCATGAAAGAAGAGACTTGTTCCACTAAATTGACTGAGCTGGAAAAAGAATCCCTTGACTTAAAAGGTAAGGTCGAGTCCTTACTTATAGAAAATAAAAACTTGCTTGAGAAAATGAAACAAATGGAATCAGACCTTGCCACAAACAAGCTCTGGAACAGGTCCTCACAAGCACTTGAATGGTTAAACACCCATCATAGTCGAAATAAAAGAGGACTAGGTTTTGTGCCTAAGATGACCTACCCAGTGAATAGAAAATATGTAGGATTATCTAAGAATATTGTATGTTATCACTGTGGTAAAACGGGTCATTACCGTTATACTTGTCCCTCAAGAAAGTATGCCATTAAAAGGAACTCAGTGTATGTAAAACAAATATGGGTTAGGAAAGATGAGATTTGTACCTCTAAAGGAATGGGACCCAAGTGGATCTGGGTTCCCAAAACTAACCCTTGATTTGTTTTGCAGGCTGAAGTGAGAGAGAACAACCCAGCAAACAACCCAGCAAACAGTGCAGGGAATAGTCTAGGGAACAAGCAGCTGTGGTATGTTGACAGTGGGTGTTCGAGGCATATGACTGGCGAAAGATCCAATTTTCTCTCACTTACAGCTTCAGAAGGTGGGAGTGTGGCATTTGAAAATGGCAAATCCGAGACAATTGGCGGCATAGGTAAGATAGGTGAGTCACTCTCCCATTCAATTGACAATGTTTATTTTGTGGATGGATTAAAACACAACTTGCTAAGTGTGTCCCAACCGTGCGACAAAGACAACCTAGTAGTGTTCTCACCAACACGTTGCTTGGTTGTGAATATGAACACAGGAGATGTTGTGTTGAGGGGGAAGCGACACAAGAATGTTTATAAAGTGTGTATCTCCACTCTTCCCCAAAATAATTTGACTTGTTTGAGTGCCCTAAATGATGATGTTATGCTTTGGCACAAAAGGCTAGGTCATGCAAGCCACTCACTTTTGAACAAACTTGTAACCAAAGACTTAGTGGTAGGCTTACCTTCCATCAAATTCAATGATGACAAGGTATGTGATGCATGTGCCAAAGGCAAACAAGTCAAAAATTCATTTAAATCTAAAAAGTGTGTAAGCACTACTCGACCTCTTGAATTGATACATATGGATCTATGTGGTCCAATGAGGATCATGAGCCGAGGTGGCAAGAGGTATGTGCTTGTGATAGTGGATGACTACTCTCGTTTCACTTGGACTTTGTTTTTGGCTTCTAAAGATGAAACCTTTGAAAAATTTCTTGCTTTCATTAAAAAGATTGAAAAGAGAGTAGGACATTCCTTGGTATGCTTAAGGTCTGACCATGGGATAGAATTTGAAAATTCAAGCTTCACTGATTATTGTAATGAGCATGGTGTTGATCATAATTTTTCAGCTCCAAGAACACCCCAACAGAACGGGGTGGTAGAACGCAAAAATCGCACTCTAGAGGACATGACTAGAATAATGCTTGTTGCTAGTGGTCTTCCTAGAAACTTTTGGGCTGAAGCTTTGAATACATCATGTTAAATTATAAATAGATGCATGATCAGACCTATTCTTAACAAAACTCCTTATGAACTTTTCAAGGGAAGAAAACCTAATATTATGCATTTGAGAGTTTTTGGTTGTAAATGTTTTGTGCATAATAATGGAAAGGATGCCTTAGGGAAATTTGATCCAAGGAGTGATGAAGCAATATTCCTTGGTTACTCCTCGCATAGTAAGGTATACAAAGTGTTTAATAAGAGAACCTTGTGTGTTGAGGAAAGTGTGCATGTGTTTTTTGATGAAACTAACTCTCTAAGCGAGAATGATGCACAAGAAGAAGACTTCGAACTAGGTCTTGTTAGAAAAGACATGCTGCTTTAAGGCGAACAAGGTAAGAATCAATCGGAGGGAGCAAGGCCCGAGGTTGTTCTTCAGGAAGGTAAGCAAGGTGTGAACCAAACAGGGGGAAACAGGGTGGAACCCTTTTCGGGACAACACCAGCCGAATCCTTCAGGGATAAATCCAGGAACAAGCTCCCAAACAGGCGCGAGAACAGGCTTTGAACCTGTTTCACCGAGTATTCCAGCTAGGATGGAGAGCGAGTCTGTGAACCCACTTTCACCATGATCATGGAAATACCAAAGTTCACATCCTCTTGATCAAATTTTGTCTGATATTAATGCAGGAGTTCAAACTAGATCTAGGCTTAAAAATTTCTGTGCTTTCTATGCTTTTCTCTCAAAAATTAAGCCTAAGAATATTAATGAAGCTCTTGCAGATTCAGATTGGGTCACAGCCATGCAAGAAGAACTCCATCAGTTCGAAAGGAACAAGGTATGGCACCTTGTGCCACGGCCAGAGGATAGAACAATCATTGGAACCAAGTGGGTGTTCCGTGACAAGCTAGATGAGTGCGAAACAATCACTAGGAACAAGGCCCGACTGGTGGTTCAAGGCTACAACCAAGAAGAGGGAATTGATTATGCAGAAACCTTTGCACCTGTTGCAAGGATGGAGGCTATTCGAATCTTGATAGTATTTGCAGCCCATATGGAGATCAAGTTGTATCAAATGGATGTTAAAAGTGCATTTTTAAATGGGTACCTCAAAGAAGAAGGGTATGTCAACCAACCCCCCGGTTTTGAAAGTGATGAATTTCCTAACCATGTTTTCAAACTTGACAAAGCACTTTATGGTTTGAAACAAGCCCCTAGAGCTTGGTATGAGCGGTTGTCAAGTTTTTATTGGAAAATGACTTTACAAGAGGCAAGGTAGACAATACCTTGTTTCTAAAATCTAAGGGGGAACATTTGTTGATTGTCCAAGTATATGTCGATGACATCATATTTGGTGCAACTCATCATGATTTGTGCAATGAATTTTCAAAAATGATGAGGAGTGAGTTTGAAATGAGCATGATGGGTGAGCTTAATTTCTTTCTAGGCTTGCAAATCAAGAAAACTTCAAACGGCACCATGATCCATCAACAAAAGTATATCAAAGCGTTACTTAAGCGTTTTAAGATGGAGTTGGCCAAGCCCATTGATACTCCCATCTCTCCCTCAACCAGGTTGGTAATGGATGATGGTAGTCCCTCAGTTGAGGAGAAATCCTATAGGGGCATGATAGGGTCACTCCTATACCTAACGGCTAGTAGACCTGACATTGTTTTCAGTGTTGGTCTATGTGCACGTTTTCAGTCTAACCCTAAAGAAACTCATCTTAAGGCTGTAAAAAGGATTTTAAGATACTTAAAACATACACCTGATCTAGCTTTATGGTATCCTAGAGGTTGCAACTTTGATCTTGTTGGGTATGCTGATGCTGATTATGCAGGTTTCTTGGTTGATAGAAAAAGCACCTCAGGTATGGCTCACTTTCTTGGACCTTGTTTGGTATCTTGGGCAACCAAGAAACAACTCTCTGTTGCCTTGTCCATAGCAGAAGCTGAGTATGTGGCAGCTGCATCTTGTTGTGCTCAGTTATTATGGATAAGACAACAACTCAAGGACTTTTGTGTTGACATAGGATGCATTCCTATTTATTGTGACAATGCAAGTGCAATTAACATTGCCAAAAATCCATGTCAACACAAAAGAACAAAACATATTGACATTCGTCATCATTTTCTAAGAGACAATGTTGAAAAAGGAGTGATCTCAATGAATTTTTGTGCCACTGAAAATCAAATTGCTGATATATTCACAAAAGCATTGGGTAGAGAACAATTTGAAAGAAATAGACTCGAACTAGGCTTAATTAGAACAACCTGACCAACCTGTTCTCTCTCCCTGTTTGCAAAACTTAAAAGTTACAGGCACAACATGTTAAATTTTTGTTTGCAATCAACTTCTGTGCTATGTTTAGCATATGTGAGGTTTGCAACTTGCTGACACTCGTTGAGGTCTAATGAGATTGCCCTTATTGTCCCATGTTACCGAGCAAGTAACCTCAAGAACAAGCACCAGGAACAGGTACGCCTCTTGTTTGTCAAATATGTGCAACAAATTGAAAATTGCTAATCTCTTCCCGAGGCGTGCGCGGCCTAAATAAATGCAAAAGCCCGTTGCAAAATGGGCAAAATCTTTTAAAGATTTCGCATGTCTCTCTCTCTCTTTAAAGCTCTCTTGCTCAATCACTCACCTCCACCGAAACTCTCTTGCTCTGAAACTCTGTTTAAGAAACCCTAATCTCTCTCCTTCCTCTGAAAAATGGCGTCTCCCATTAGCTCCGAGAGCTCCTCGACCTCGACTCAGGGCAACCAGACACAGAGCACAGCCTTGCAAACAGCCACAGCCCTGTTTGCGCCTACACAATTTCTGACGGCCCTCATGGAAGGTAAAACTACTGAACCTTCTCGACCCATTGTCTATAAACCTTTTGGGTTTTTGAAAAGCATCGACCTTAGAACAGTGAATCTGAAATTGGAAGACATCCCTTACAAATTTGGGTGGGAATTGATTTTGTTTGGAGAAACGGGGGCATGTAAACCCTAAGAACCTGTTGGGGCATCTGAAAGAGAAATTGGGCCTTTAGATGAAATCTTTCTGTTCGATCATGGACTAGATGACATCAATTCATTCGAGCTATTTCCAGAGTAGGAAACAGGGGCCGAAACAGGGCCTGAAGTTTTTAGGGATGACCTAGGGGAAGATTTGTCAAAAGAAGAAGGGGGTAGTAGTGATCAAATGGAGGAGTCTCCTGTGAAGCCTGAACAAGCCACACCGGTACCACCAACCGGTGAGAAACGTAAACGATACAAAATTGTGGCTCGGCGTACTAGAATGCCAAGAACACGACCACCATCAAGTCCTAAAAGCGGCCAGACTGAAGAACCCTCAAAAAGTGAACCATCCGTCAAACCAAAACCACAAATCCCCTCTTCGGCCAAACCCACATCCAGGCCAACTCGAAAATCAGCCCGAATTGCTTTCCACTCCGCACCTCGTCCTGCCAAACAGTCATCCCCTGTTGTTGAGGAAATTGATTCCTCCTCTGAGCCTTCATCAGATAGCGACACTGAGAACACCACCTTCAAACAGGGCACTCCCGTGTTCTTAGAGTCCTCAGAGGATAAGCCTCTGCTGCACCAAAATCGACATCCACTTTACCCTCCAAACCATCACCCCTCAAAACTCCCAAGAGAAAAGCCTCTCTTAAACACTCCTCCACCCAAGACCCTCCTACTGAGCCTCAACCTAAAAGAGCCAAGAAGTCTACCCCGTCCGCAATCTCAGCCAAACTGACCTAACTGCTTCAGAGACGGGTAGTCAGGGGCAAAATTATCAAGGTAAAATATTTTGAGGAACAGGGTCTGGGGGTGTTTCTGCACAAGCTGCGTGCACAGGGGTGGTATGAGCTGTTTACAAACACCCAGCTGGGGTATTCTGTACATGAGTTGGCAGAGTTCTATGCCAACTGCACTGTCACCGAAGACGTGGTGACAAGTATTGTTAATGGGCAACAGTTTCGCTTTGATGCGAAGATATTAGCGGAAATTCTGGGGATTCCCTCCACGGGCTTTGATATATATGTGAGAGAAGACAAGACTATTCTAGGGACAGCCAGGCTGCTGGAGCTCGCCCAAAAATTTAGCTAGCAATCAAGCCTCCAAACACCCAAGTCCGTGAAGAAAGGGGACCTGACATCGCTTCATCAATTGATATTCTGGTTTATCATCAAGAATGTCATCCCCAGGGGCCAGGGTCGCAATCTTGCTGATGCCATGGATCAATGTTTGATGGATCTGATGGACAAGGAAGAGCAAATCAACCTTCCTGCCATCATGATTCGCCACATAGCAAGAATTGCAAACACCTCCAGGGAACATGACTTGGGATACGGCTTCTTCCTGACTAGTGTGTTTGAGCACTTTGAGGTGACTCTGCAGAAGAAGGTGGGTCCTCAGTTCATTGATGAGATTGGGAGTAACACCCTTATGGGGTGTGGATACAGTTTGGTTGAGGGGTCTGCCTCAGAACAGGGGACCAGAACACCCCGTCCTCCTGTTCCTGGCAGTTCCTCAGTCAAGCTTGAGGCTGCTTTGGAAGAAAACTCTCGACTCTGTGCTGAGCTTACTGCGGTAAAGGCTGCCCTGGATGAGGAAAAGGCTCTCAATGTAAAACGCCATGAAGATATCCTCGCCCTTCTCTCTTCCCTCTCAGCAAAATTTTCCCCTCCTGCTCTCTGATCACCCCCCATCTGTTGTTCTCATAGCCTGTTCTCACTTCTCTTGGTTATCCTCTCTTGCCAGTTTGTACTTTCTGTTGCATTTGTTTGGTGAATGACAGGTTATCTTGTTTTTTGATTGGCTTTGCCTTGCTTGCTTTCTGTTGTGAATTGCTTGTGTGTGACTAGGATGGCCAATCTCATTACCGTACCAACACACTTGAGTGTATCGCCTGTTGACTTCCCTCTATTACCCAAGTGGTGGTGATAGCAAACACCCTATGTTTGACTGTTCGCCCCTACTTTTTAATGATGCCAAAAGGGAAAAGATAGGTTGACCAATGTTGTTTTAGTTTTGCCATAGACGAGTTAAATTTCTTACACTTTTTCGATACTAACTGCTTTATGTGAATTGTCGGTCCTATAAATAATTGGCACGAATCACTTCAATTGTCCTTGAAAGTCAATATGGTCACTTGGTTTGTCATCATCAAAAAGGGGGAATTTGTTAGAATGTATAAGGTTTTGATGATAACAAATCCAACTGTTGTAGTAGTTGTTGTTGTTCCAAACAGGCTTTACCAACAGGGCCTTACTGCTGTTTTTCAATATATTAAAACTACTTGACTAATGGTTTATCAAGAACAGGTACTCAAGTCAGCGATGTAAGAACAACCATGAGAAACAGGCTCTGTAAGGTGTTTGAACATGTCCTGTGAAGTGTTTGAAGCATAGGATATAAGTGCAGCCGTGAGGAACAGGTTCTGTGAAGTGTTTGCAGCAGATTCGTCTCTCTACAAGATGACTAGTGGTTACAACAAGATGTCTTGATTTAATTTGGTTTTATATTTTTAGACTCTTGTTAATATGCCAATCAGAAACTCTTAACTTACCACTTACTTGAAACAGTTTTGTTTTCTTTTGGTAAATATTTCGGATCATCCTTCAGAACAATCCAAAAAACAGGGTGATCAGGGTGTTTCCAGAATAAGCTGCGAAAAACTGTTTTGCACGATTTTTATCTTTTGGATTTTGAGCAGCTTCTTCAAAGATTTGCAATAAAGATTTTTTATGGAGTATCTTACCCCTTATCCTAAAAACGGTTATTAAAATCTAAGGGGATTTGCAAAATCTGTTTTGAATAAAAAGAATATCAAATTTTTGGCAAGTGGATAAGGTTGTTGAGAAAAACATGGGCTAGTTGCTGAGAATCACCGCCTTATGCACACGGTTTAGGAAGTGTTTCCAGCTCATGTTTCCTCATCCCTTGTGGCTAAAGAATTCTATATTCTTTAGGGATTTTAGTTTCCAAAAATTTGAGGAATCGTTTTTCCAAGCACTATATAAAGTCGCTTCTTACAACGATAGAAGCATCGGTTTTCAAAAGGAAAAATTCAGTGTTCTTGAGCTTAAAAGTTTGAAAAGAAAACCGCGTCTAGTGAGTGAGTTATTTGAGCTTTCAAAGTTGGCATACTAGGATTTCATTGTACCCTATATTAGCTTAGTTGAGAAGCATTGTAATAGGGTGTTTTTCTTTATACTCTTCTTTCACAAAAGTGAGTTGAGTGTGTGTCCAAATCAAGGGGATTTTGGACATGGGGTAACTTGTCTTAGGGAAGACGGTTACGTGTGTTATAAGTTGTAACAAGGTGTGTTACTATTGTAACGTGTTTAGCCCATTTAGTGAAGTGTGTAAATCCTACAGGAGGTAGGTCGTGGTTTTTTCACCTCAGTTGGGCTAGAGGTGTTTCCACGTAAAAAATCCTGTGTCCATTATTTCCGCATTCAATTTTGTTGGATTTTCGCTTCTGCTTATCTCAGAAACAACTTGTGCGAACAAGGCCTAAGACTGTTTGCCAGCAACTTGCGAAAATCGGACACCACAATTCACCCCCTCTTATGGTTGTGTATTCTCTAAATCAACAGATATTCATTTTTTGATCCTTGTGCATTCTATTTTAGATCTTATTATGCTCCTTTTTGGTGTGATTTGTGTAATTCTTTCGACCATTCTGCTAATTCATGCCTTATTTCGCATGCTATGCTCAACTGGACTCTGTATCACCCTAGGACAACACTAATGTTGTCCTATCCTTACATGATTCATCATTTCCTTTAGCTCAGTGGACGGGGCTCAAGGTGGGTGAGCCTTCTGGGTTTGATGCTAGGTTTGATGTTTTTGATGCATATTTTAAGTCCGAAGATATTTTAGAGGAGGTGCATGATCTAGATATGACTGCTTTGGAGGGGCGACGTGATGTGTTTATGCATGAGGAGTCTCCTAGCCTTGGTTTTGATAATAATATTGTCCCTAATCCCATTGAACATTCCTATGTTTTGCCTATTTGTTCGTTACCCTCTCCTTCCCCTAAGTATGAAATCGTTGAGCCCATTGGTAATCCTATGATTTGTGATGCTAATAATGATTTGGGCTATGCAGATAACATGTTTAGGATGCTTGGTGGCAATGTTGATGATTATGTGTTCTTAGGTTACTTAAGAGGGTATGATCCCTCCATTGATCCTTACTGTGTAAGCCTAGTGGACTTGCCTAGGAAAATCACATGGACTACATGCTTTAATCCTTTCTATGATTTTTCTACGGGCATTGATAAAGTTAGGAGGATGCTTGTTCTCTTTAGTGTGATTTTGGTTATTGCATTTTGCCTTTTGTTTTCTAAATTATGGTCCTAGGAGTTTGACAAGCTCTTACGTGCGTTGACTTCATCTGATTTAAATGGCCGAGTTTTGGCATCGTGATGAAGTGGCTGATGGTCCATGTGCCCCAGTTATTACGAGGCCACATAACTTAGGTGCACTCTGCACCTAACCTGGAGAGATTGTTCTCTTTTGTTTTCCATTTTCCTTCTCTAAGTTTCTTTACTTTGAATAATAATGTTTTATCTAAGGATAGGGAAAGGGTAGCTTTTATGTTTTCTATTTTAGATATTAATTTACATACTTGTTAGAGCACATAGTTTTATGTTTCTTTTTGTTTGCATTAATGTTTTGCATTCAATTGCATTTGGATTTGCATATAGGATTGCAGATAGGGATGGGGTGAATTGGTTTGAGATTCTCTCCAATGATGTTTTTGCTAGGCAAAATAGCTTTCATGAGTTTGAGTAGTTTTTGATGTGTAATCCCTTTTGGTGCGAAAATTTATGAAGATTGTTAAATATTTCTTGTTTTGACCCTCATCTTGATTGAGAACTATGTTATCCCTTGGAATCGTTAGCACTAATGTTTGTACATGGGAGTCATTTTATGAGCTAATTGTGACTTTGATAGATATCCCATGAAATTTTGAGCCTTATTTGGACTAATCATTATATTTAGTCTTATGCTTCTTTCATCTGTGCGACACTTCCATGTTGCATCTTTAGAACTTGCCTTCACTCTTGTTCAAAACCACATTAGCATGTGCATAGTTGATGATATGATGGAGGCATTTCTTTCTTTGGCCATTTTAGCCATATAGCCAAATAGCCTAGCTTTGTATTTTATATTTGTTCCCTTTTCTAGCCCTTTTGAGCTTGTATCCATCTTTGTTGTCATTCCTTCATATTAGCCTTTGGCCAAACACATATTCTTACCTTTAAGCCAAGTCTATGAAGCATCACTTCATCTATGTAGTGGGTGATTTTTGGGATATTTAAGTTTAAGGTGGCTTTGGTATATTGGTTTGTCGAGAGATTGATGCTATTGAGCATTTGTTTTTGTTCCCTCTTATTTGGGTTATGTATGTATATATATTCGATTGAGAGTTGATAGTTAGTGATCCTATGCCTTTCATTAATTGTAATTTTCATCTGATTTCCCCAAAAAAAACCAAAATAAAAAAAATAGAAAAAGTTATGTTGACCAAAAAAAAGGAAGCTAACGTCATGTTGCGAAAAAGCAAAAGAAAAAAAAGCATTAAAAAACGAGAGCAAATGAAAAAAAAGAAAAAAAGCCAAGCAATTAGCAAGGGATACGTATATAGCTTGAGTTCCTTCTTTATCAACTCATTTCCTATATGATTCATTTGGGGTATGTTCATTGTATTGTTTAAGGTTTGGAGTATTGGTAAACTTCATAGTTGCTTGGTGCTTTGTTGGTTGCTCCATAATCACTAGGCTACTTAGCTTCACATTGCCTAAATTCGTTTGTCCACTTTTTTCCCTTAACCCTTCTTGCCCACATTATAACTCACATACAGTCCTCTTGATTGTCTTGTGCACATTGCGTTTCTAGTGATGGAGAATTTGAGAGTCTTTGCGAGCATATGGTAGATTACATCTTTGGAATGAGTCTTGAGTGAACCTATGCTATATTTGTAAACATGTGAGTGGGAGTGATTCACATTTCCTCAAAGTGAGGTTCTACTGGTCCATTTGACTCTATTCAATTCCACGTGCTTGCATGATATGCTTTGTGGTTCTTCGTGGGTGATTAAGTTTGATATTGAACTTGTGGTCATGTATTTTTTTTTTTCCGAAAACCTTCTCCTCCTAATTTTGAAATGTTTTGAATGCTATTTGGGGTTGCCGTTAATTGATGTTCTTGCTTGTGATATGTTATGACTTGGCTACTTTAAAGAGGTTGTCATGTTGGGAGCTCTAGATGGATCTCCCTCTGTTGGTTTTATCTAGTGTTTGCTTAAGGACAAGCAACAGTTTAAAGATGGGGGAGTTTAATAAGTGCTTAATGTATACATCATTTTTGGGTTATTTTCCTCCATTTTTAGAGAAAATTATGTGCTTTATGTTATAGTTTATACTCCTTTTCTCGTTTTATGCTTGGGTGTGGTTCTTTTCTGTGTTTTGCAGGCTTTGGACCTTTTTACACCAGATCTGACCCATAAATGAGTATAATTGTGACTCTTCACGGATAACCCTAAGTTGCTATGCCCGTGAAAGTGAGACAGAATAGAAGAATGCCGAGGTAGTGGACACCACGGTCTGCCTATGGTGAAGGCCACGGTCCGTGGTAGACCTCTTTCTCGCGAGACTGATTATTTTCTCACGACTTTTCAACTTCCAAGTAGTTTTTAATATCATTTATTCGCGTAACTATTAGGCAAGCATCAGTTTTGCTATAAAAGGGGGCTTTCATCCTCATTTGAACACACATCCCATTCGATTCATTCTCCTCTCTTCAAGTAGATTAAGATTTTAGAGAGAGTTGAGAGCAAGCAGAAGAAGAAGATTTGCGAGGAAGCGGGATTAGGTTCTGCAATCAAAAGGTTCAAGCATGCATTTTGGCTGAGCAAACTCTTCTCTCTTCTCTTCTCTTTTCTCTTTAGGTTTATTATTTTAGAGTAGTTAGATGTTTAATTTAATTATGCGTGAGTAGTTTAATTTTTGTCTAGGGATTTAGTAGTTTATGAAAGCGTTGCTGGATCATATTTTAATATATGGAATTGTGCTTATTTTCAAGATTGGTTTGATTTCATTCTATCAAGTGATTATCAAGCTGCGAGTAGATTTTTGGCTAAAGTTTGCTTGCACACTTGAAACAATCGGGTGAAAAACTGAAAGGTCACATTTGATTGTTGGACTGCTTAATAAAACCTGACGTAACTTCGTCTCAAAAGAGAGCTTTGCATGTTAAGAGGGCATAGAAAGAAATCGAGGATATTTAACTTGGATTAAGGCAAGTTAGTTCAAAAGAATGACTTTTGTTTAGTTTAGGTAAATTTGGTTGAGTTCAAATGAATAGACTAAATTTTTGGATAGATTGCAATTCCTCGAGATTAACCGATTAAGAAAAGCACATGTTCATCATTTTGATCCAATCAACTTTCATAACTACATGAATTCCTAAGCGTTTTCTCATTAGTTGATTTAAAATTAGTGAATTAGAAATTGTTAAATTGAAATACCTTGAATTAGTTATAGTTGTTATTTTTATCAATCTAATGTTTGAATTCCCTTAGCATATCTTGAAGGGTTATAGCCCAGTAGTTTCACCTAATCTCTGTGGAATCGATCTTGATGTACAACAACGCCACCCTGCACTTGCGGTAGTATGATCACATATCTCTCACTTAGTTACTCCCATGTGAGCCTCGGTGACCCGACTCTACCTTCCTTTTTCCTCAGCGAGCACCTAAGAGCCCGAAAGTCACAGGATGTCGGCTGCTGCTTCGCCTTCGCCTTCCCCTTCCGCCAGCTCCTTGGTTGTTTCATTCTCTCTCTCACTTCATCATTTACTCTATCATCATCACCATCATTAATTCACCGGTTACAATGGGTTTAATTAAGCAATTAATGGAGCAAAGAAGACGAAATTTTGGAAGCCGAAAAACGAGGGATGAGTGCAGCAACATAGCATAGATGGCAAAAAGTAGTTTTTTTTTCTTAATTTTTAATCCCCAATCTTCATTCTTGTTTCTAGTTGTAGATTTAGATTTTAGACTCTAAAATTTGGTTGAAGATTTAAAATTTTGCTTGAATTGATTTTTGATTTGTTAAGATTTAAAGTCAAGCGATAGTTAGAAATTCAAATTCGTATTCTTCGCGCATTGCCGCAGCTTCAGTCTAGCCCATATTCGAGTTTTTAGTACTGGTTATTCTTCCTAATATTGATATTCCAGTTTAGCGTTCTAAAATAGTTGGTTACTAATTCACTAAGCCTTGACAATTTAATTCAATCATATCACATTTAGTTTTATGGCGACCTAATTTCATAACACATCCCTTAGGATCGACGCCCGTACTGTATGCTTGTGGAAAATCATAATAAGTTTCTGGCGGCGTCGCCGGGGATGAATTTGTGAAATTCGGTTGCGTGGAGTCGTTGTTTAGCTATTCTGGTGGCTTGAGTAATTTTCGTTCTATTTTTAGAATTGTGATTTTTTGTTTTGTTTGAGTTTTTATTTAGTTTTAGTAATTTAGTTTAGATTATTTTTGATTTTCGAATTAAGTTAGTAATTTGATTTTTGTTTAGATCAGCTTCATTTTGATTCTTCGAGGTTATTTAGTGCTTACAAAAACAATACTAACCAGATTAATTTATGTGCAGCAAAAAAAAAAAAAAAGAAAAGAGGCAAAACTGAGCAGTAAAAAAAAGAAGCAACATCAATGCATGATTTTCATCATTTTCATATTCTGTTCGAATTTTTCGAAGCATTTTCGATTTTTGCTGTGCTGATATTCTTAATGGATTCAGCATAGCTTTTAGAGTTTGAGTGAATTTTTCTGAAATTTTAGACTATTTGGAATTTTTGGGACAGTTTAGGACAGAAAAAATTTAGCAAAAATATATGCATGTCCCTTGTGATTGTGTTGAATTTGTTGTGTATAGGTTCTGATTTAACGAGTTTTATTTTCTATTTTGGTTTTATATTTAGATTTGGCCTGTTTAGGTTTAGTTTATTTTTTTTGATCTTCTTCTAGTTTATTTGTGTTTGTGTTTTTGTTTTTAGAATTTGATCATTTTCTATTTTTATTTTGTTTTAGGTTTGATTCACTTTCTAATTTTGTTTTAGGTTTTAACAGAAAAGGCAAAAAGTAGAAAAAAATTAAAAATCCAAAAAAATTAGAGAAAAAAAGAAAAGAACCAGAAAGATATCTTTTTGTGAGAGTGTGGGATATACATGACTGGTCAGGTTAGGGAACCTAAGAATAATAGACTTCTTAGGAGTGAACCTGACCGTGACTTAGAATCCCAACCTGAACCCAAGCCTGAATTAGAAGAAATGGCACAAGAAAAATCTTTGAGTGATATTTTTTGACCTCCTAGGATTACTTTGCCATCTGGCTTCGCTATACCTGTCCTAAGACCAAATGTGACCTTCCCACTATACTCAAATGCTCTCTAAATTCACAGGTTTAGAAGATGTTTATTTATTTTTAATGGAATTTGAAGAAGTATGTTCTATGATACATTTCCCTAATATCCCTATCAGTGTTGTGCGAATGAAATTGATTCCTTTTGGTTTGAAAGATTCTACTAAACGATGGATGTATAGCTTGGCTGCTAATTCTGGTACTTCTTGGAATGATTTTTTAAGATTGTTCTTAGGAAAATATTTCCCCAATGCCAAGACTGTAAAGCTAAAAAAAGAAAATAATCAATTTGTGCAACTAGATAGAGAATCATTTTGGAAATATTTTGATACGTTCAAAAGTTTATCAATCTAGTGTCCCCATTATGGTTTACACCAAGCACGTTTGTAGCAGATTGTATATGAAGGACTTGACCAATAGACTACAACCATAGTAGAGTCCATGTGTCAGGGTGACTTTCTTTCTAAGAGCATCACTGCTGCTTGGGAGTTTTTAGAGGACTTAGCTGAAAAGACCATGCGGTGGGAAACCGCTCACGATGACAATCTAACTTCTAGGTTTGTAAGGAGTGAGCTGCATTCTATCTCTGATGTAAGTCACTTAGAGTCTAATATTATTGTTTTGGAAAACATGTTGAAGGCGTTATCTCAGACTTCTACGGTGTCCTGTTCTCGCTGCCAGGCCTTAGGTCATTCTTTGAGTACTTGTCCTTATTTTACTCACCGATTAGCAACTGAAGAAGAGCAAGTCAGTATGACTTTTCAGAGAACCAAGAATGATCCCTTTTCCCCTTATTATAATGTAGGGCGGAGAAATCACCTTAACTATTCTTGGAGTAATGGACCAAATGTTGCGGTTCATAACTCCCATCCTATCTCCTATCCCTCAAATTCTTTTCAAAGACCAGCTTTTCCAGGTGTGCCCAATGCACCTAGACCTCCACCTCTTATAGCTCAAGTTCAACCTCCTCCTAGCTGTACTAGCATTGACAAAATTGAGAGGAGAATTAATAGTAATGTTGAGAGAATGATTAATGCCAATATGGAAAGAATGATGAGAAGGATGACTGAGCAGTTTTTTCAATTAGCATCATCTTCTAGTGAACTAGCTACATTTTCGAGTTAACATGAGGTGAACCTTAAGGGTCATGCCTCTTTTTCTTCTAGTGCTAACCCTAGTGAGCCTGTGAGGAAAGTGAATGCGGTCATATCCCTTTAATCTAGTTAAGAGATTGATAATCAAGTGAGAAATTCTAGTCAACCCTGTAAGTATCGCCACCAATTTCTTCCAAAATTCTTCTTCTTCTTCTTCTTCTTCTTCTTCTTCTTCTTCTTCTTCTTCTTCTTCTTCCTCCTCCTCTTCTACTTCTTCTTCTTCTCCTCCTCCTCTAGAAGTTGGTTAATCCAGTAAGTCAGGGGTTGCTACTGATGGTATCTCCAATGATTTTGATACTCCTCTACCTCTTGAGTCATCTTCTAACAAAGAGAAGTTTAAAGAGGGAGATTCCTCTGATTTAGTAGACCCTTCACCTCTTATAGATTCTTTTTCTCTTTCTTCTAATGAGAAAGTCCATAAGCCTTTACCTCTTTTTCCCCATAGGCTTAAAAAGAAAGATAAAGGTCATGTTGAGAAGATAAGAGAGACCTTCTCTCAAGTTAAAATCAACATTCTTGTACTCGATGCTATTTAATAAATGCCTCCATATGTTAGATTTTTAAGAGATCTGTGTACGAGTAAGAGAGCTACTAGTGTCCCTAAAAGGCTTTCTTGGCCTCTGGCGCTAGTTTTATCCTTTGTCATTAGATCCCAATAAAGTATAAGGACCTCGATTGTTCTATTATTTCTACACTCTTAGGGGACCAGCTTATTCATAAAGCTTTGCTTGATTTAGGCTAGTATCAACTTGATACCATTTGCTAAGTGTAAGGGGCTAGGATTAGGTAAGTTGAAGCCGAACAGGATGGTCATTCAATTGGCTAATAGATCAAGCAGGTTGCCTTGGGGGTATAGTTGAGGATGTGCTTATTAGAGTGGGTGAGTTCATTTACCATGGGGACTTTGTTATGATTGAGGCTGAAAAGTGTCAAATGTAGCTAGTCAAGTCCCTGTGATTCTAGGGCATCTTTTCTTAGCCACTTCCAATGCCCTCATTAATTATAGGAAATGGCATGATAAGATTGTCTATTGGCAACATGATATTAGAATTGAATATCTTTAACATATAAAGACAACCTTCCGGTTTTGATGATATGGAGTTTTCTACTCTTAATTGGGTGGAAGATTTTGTATTCGATGATGACTTTGATGATATACTTGCTGCTGAGTATGAGTTATTTTTTCATTGATGATGAGCTTGAATATGATGTATTTGAGTTTGATCACTTGTGCTCTGCTACTGACCGTCTGCTTGCTACTGTTTCTGAATCTGCTCGCAAGTTAGTTTCCCTCTTGCTCTTGAATTGAAACCTCTTCCTGTGTTTCTTAAGTATGCATTCCTACAACTTGATGAATCATTACCTGTCATTATTGCTTTTGACCTAGACCAAGACCAAGAGGGCAAATTGATTATCTGAGTTAGAGAGAATAAGGAAGCTATAGATGTGGACTTTAGGGAATATCAAGGGTATTATTACTTCTACTGTACAACATAGCATTAATTTGGAGGATAATGCTAGGCCTTACCGAGACCGCCGAAGGCGTTTGAACCTAACTCTACCGGAAGTATTAGGAAGGAAGTACTAAAATGGTTAGACCATGGGATTATCTATCCTATTTCTGATAGTGCGTGGGTTAGCCCTGTTTAAGTTATTCCTAAGAAGAATGGTATTGCCGTGATAAGGAATGACAAGAACGAGTTAATCCCTTTTCGAGTTCAATCTAGGTGGCGTGTTTGTATAAAGTATAGGAAATTAAATGCTGCAACTAGGGAAGACCGTTTTCTCCTTCTATTCCTTGACCAAATGTTAGAGAGGTTGGCTGGATATTCCTTCTGTTGCTGTTTAGATGGATACTCTGGCTATACTCAAATATCTTTTGCTTGTAAGGATCAGAAGAAGACCACTTCCACCTATCCCTTTGGGACTTATGCATTTAGAAGGATGCAGTTTGGATTGTGTAATGCCCCTGCTACCTTTCAAAGGTGCATGATTTCTATTTTCTCATATGTAGTTAAGAAGTGCATGGAAATTTTAATGGATGACTTTTCTGTGTTTAGGTCTTCTTTTGATGATTGTCCGTCTAATCTGAGAAAAGTGTTGAAAAGGTGTAGGGAAAAAAATTTGTAACTAGGAGAAAGCTCACTTCATGGTTAAAAAGTGGATAGTTTTAGGCCACATTATTTCGAGCAATGGAATTGAGGTAGACAATGAATCTTCCCCCTCCAACTTATGTGAAAGAGATAAGGTCGTTCCTTGAACATGCTGGCTTCTATCATCGTTTCATGAAGGACTTTAGTAGGATAGTGAAATCCTTGACCAGCCTTTTAGCGAAGGATGTGCCATTTCACTTCTCTAAGGAGTTTCTTGTTGCATTTAGTAAGCTTACGGAATCCTTAATCTCTGCTCCCGTTCTTCATCATACCATCTTGGGAGAACCATTTGAGTTGATATGTGACACGTCTGATTATACTATTGGGGTTCTTCTAGGATAGCGTGTTGAAAAGAAATCCCATGTTATCTATTATGCTAGTCACATGTATCTTACCTTTACAGGAGTTTGATTACGCGATTTGATGTATCTTACTTTTGCAAGAGTTTAATTATGACATTAGGGACAAGAAAGGTTCTGAGAACCTTATAACTGATCATTTGTCTAGGATTCTTTATGATGAAGAGAGTGAGTCAACTATTTCTGAATACTTCCCTGAAGAGCAGTTATATGCTGTTCATCCTCATCCTTGGTATGCTGACATTGTGAACTACTTAGCTGCTGGTAGAATCCTTAAGGGTTGGACTAAGAATGAGAGAGATGGGTTCTTCCATTTTGTGAAATTCTTTGTCTGGAATGACCCTTATTTGTTTAAGTACTACTTTGACCAAGCCTTCAGGAGGTGTATTTTAGACAATTAGGCAATGAGTGCCCTTTCTTTTGTCATGATCAGGCATGTGCGAGGCATTTTAATGGTAGGAAGACTACAGCCAAAGTTCTTCAATGTGGTTTTTATTGGCCCACTTTATTTAGGGATGCTTTTGAATACTATAAAAGTTACACTAGGTGCCAATAGGTGGGTAGAATAAGCAAAAGAGATATGATGCCACTGAATCCCATCATTATGGTGGAGATTTTCGATGTTTAGGGTATAGATTTTATGAGACCATTTCCACCTGCTTTTTAGCATGAGTACCTTTTGTTAGCTACGGACTATGTTTCTAAGTGGGTTGAGGCCATCCCTTTTAGGACCCATGATGCTAAGGTGGTAGTGAAGATCCTTAGGGACAATATCTTTGATAGATTTGGCATGCGCCAAGCTATTTTTAGTGATCAGGGCACCCATTTTAATAAAAGGTCTTTTGATGCCTTAGTGAAAAGGTACTCCATAGTCTATAGACTCGCTACCCCCTATCATCGTCAAACTAGTGGCCAGGTTGAAGTGTCCAATTGAAAAATTAAATAGATTCTAGAGAAGACAGTGATCAAAAACAGGTAAGATTGGGCTGACAAGCTTATAGATGCTCTTTGGGCATGTAGGACAGCTTTCAAAACTCCCATGGATGTGTCACCTTACATGGTTGCTTATGGTAAGCCTTGTCACTTCTTTATTGAGATTGAGAATGGAGCTTCGTGGGCCATTAAGATGCTCAATTATGACTTAACTGAGGCTAATAAGGAGTGCAAACTGCAACTGAGTGAGCTTGAAGATATTAAAGCTAAGGATGATGAGAGTGCTCGATCTTAAGAAGAAAGGGCCCAGTTGTTTCATGACAAGCATATTCTTAGGAAAGAGTTTGCCTTAGGAATGAAAGTACTGTTATATGACTCTAAGCTCCCTTTATTTCCCGGGAAATTGAGGCCCTAATAAACGGCTTCCTATATTGTTTCACATGTTTTTCCCTATGGTGTCATTGAAATGCAAGATCCTGAGAGCGGCGCTAAATTCAAAGTAAATGGCCAGACATTGAGGCAATTTCTGGAGCTTCCGAGTAAAGAAGATATGGAGTGTCTAGTACTCTGCGAGCCGAGTTCTTAGCATCCCGACCTGGTTTGCTTAGAATTTGTTTCTCCTTTCTATTTCTCTCCTTTTTCTTTTCTTTTCTTTTTGTATAGTTGGCTGCTTTCCTTTCTCTTGTGTATATATGTAGTACATTTGTTTCAGTCATGTCCTTTTTGTTTTTGAGTGCTGTTTTTATTTTTGTATATTTGTTCGCTTTTTGGTTTTTATTTTGTGTTTAATGTTTCTTTCCACTCCCAATGAGGACATAGTGAGATTTAGGTGCGGGGGTAGGGGAACTTTTGAAAAGTTAAGAAAATGAAAAAAAAAATAATTGAAACTTTGAAAAATCCAAAAAGATTTTTGTTTTGTTTTGGGGAATGTATGTGCTATTTCTGATTGACCATGTTCTCTTATATCTTAGCATTAGGTTGTGTATAGATGTAGTTTGCATTAATAGAACTTAATCCTAAAGTGTGATGTTTGTATATGATTCTAACGCTCGACATTATTTCTAAGCAAGCTTGACTTTAATAGATGAACCCGTGAGATTTTGAACGTTATAGACTAGTTCATCATTTTTAGTCTCACACTGTTCTTTCATGTGCATGTGTTCCATGATTACATCTCTAGAACTTGCTGTGATTCTCTTTGAAATCATATTTGGCATATGCATTATGATAATATGATGGAGGCATTCTTTGGTTTTGTGAACTAAATAGCCAAATCATATTTGAGCTTTGACCCTTTTTGTTGTGAACTCTTCATTCTAGCCCTTGTCCTAAACACATTTCTTATACCTAGGCCAAGGCTAGTGGACAACACTTTATTATTTGCTGGGTAAGTTTTGGGTATTTTATAAATTTGGTGGTTGATTTTGGTATATGAATGGATGAACCTTGGTGATCATTTGGAAGTTGAGTTGTGTGTTGTTCTTTTGTACATGCCATTCATTCATTTTTCTTCTTGGAAAAAAAAGACAAAACAAGCAAGAAAAATGAAGGAAAAAACAAATGGAAAAAAGTTTCCAATGAAAAAAATGAAAAAGTTGAAAAGGAAAAAAATTTTAAGAAATTTCGGAAGAAGAGTGGTGAATAAGAGTGTTTGGCATGGATATATCACTATGTATACTCATTTTCAATGGTCCATTAAGTGGGGTGTGTTCTTAATTTTGTTTTGGGAGAGAGTATGGTTATTATAATTGGTGTATGTTTGGTTACTCATTAGCTATAGTTTTTAGCTCCTCATTTCCCAAATCATTTATCCCTCTCTAACCCTTTACCTTTTGCCCCATTACAACCCTAAAAAGTCTTCTTGATTGTTAGTTTACATATTACATTTTAGTGGTGGAGAATTGAGAATCTTAGCAAGCCTA
Organism: Carnegiea gigantea; assembly: GCA_029747015.1. Taxonomy (NCBI): domain Eukaryota; kingdom Viridiplantae; phylum Streptophyta; class Magnoliopsida; order Caryophyllales; family Cactaceae; genus Carnegiea; species Carnegiea gigantea. Next base: position 292,108 of record JAKOGI010000820.1, on the reverse strand, counting down.
TGGTATTTGGTTCGATTGGAAGAGAATTGACTGAACCACGTTATATTTAAACACATGAGTGGGAATGTTCCACATATCCCTAAAAGTAAGGTTCTACCAATTGAGCTTGTACATAATTTCTAAGTGGGGTGAAAGAATGTGTATCGATGTTATTAGTGGGAATTGAGAATTTCTTTATGTGTACATTTTGTGTATATGTGATCTGGTGCTTCGGTTACTTGGGTGATGTGGTTCATTGGAAGGTGTATATATTTTTCCCTGATGTTGTATACAAAAGTTTTTGATAAAACCAAAATGATTTTCTATTTATTCTATAGCTTTTGTGGGTATATCTTTTGCAAACTCTCACGAGACTTTGCTCGTCCACTAGGGCTTACCTGGGGGTTTAAAGGACTTGTTGTACATACTAAGTGCAACCATGATTCTTACCAAAGTTAGGATTTTATTTTTTTTTTCTAGGATTTTTGGTTTTGTTTTACTCGAGGATGAGCAAAACTTAGGTGTGAGGGTATTTGCTTAACCTGAAATTAAATCATTTTATACCTTTTATTGTCTAATAATTGCTCAAAATAAATCATTATTTTAGAATTTTAATATGTTTTTATTTATTTTGTAAAAAGTTGGAAACACTTGAAAAACAATAAATGAGTTGGCTCACGCTAGATCAAGCTTTGGATCAGGCTAAGCAAAGGAACAAGGAAAATGAAAAGGTGGCCAAAGATGAGCCTAAATTATTTAGGCCAAATGCTTGCCCAAAACTACAGCCCAGCCGCCTAAACGGCCAGACCAGTGCTCTTTCTCTTTTCCTTTTCTTTCTGTCCCTCTTCAGGCCTACCCCCAGTGCCCCAGATGGGCTTATTTTTGTGGCCCAGTACGCGTTTACCTCCCCCTTACTTCCTTCCTAGTTTTGCTTTTTTCCCTTTCCTTTCTCTCTCTTTGGGCTGGCCCACACGTTCCATTTCTCCAGCTTCCATATCTCTCGCTCAATTACTCGCATGTGAGCCTCACGTGACCCGACTTTGCCTTTCTTCTTCCTCAGCGAGCACCAGAGAGCCTAAAAGTCACAGGATGCCGGATGCTGCTTTGCCTTCCCCTTGCCCCAGCTCCTTAGTTGTTTCATTCTCTCTCCCACTTCATTATTTACTCTGTCATCATCACCATCATCAAGTCATCAGTCACATGAGCTTTAATTAAGCAATTAATGGAGTAATGAAGGTGGAAATTTTGAGGCTGGGAAATGGGGGATAAGTGCAACAACATACCATCGAGGTCAGGTAGTAGTTTTTGTTTTCCTGAATTTTTGATCTCTGATCTTCATTCTTGTTTCCAGTTGTAGAGTTAGATTTTAGATTCTAAAATTTAGTTCAAGATCCAGAATTTTTCTTGAATTAATTTTTGATTTGTAAAGATATAAAGTCAAGCAATAGTTGCAAATTCAAGTTCATATTCTACGCATATTGGCACAGCTTCAGTCTATCATGATTCAAACTTTCGATACTGGCTGTCCTTCCTAATATTGATCTTCTAGTGTAGCATTTTGAATAATTGGTTACTAATTCACTGAGCCTTGATAATTTAATTCAATTATATCACATTTAGTTTTATAGCGACCTAATTTCATACCACATCCCTAAGGATCGACATCCGTAATGGTTACAGCTATAAACCGTATGCTTGCGGAAAATCATAACACTGAATAACTAGGCTTATCATTTTTGGGATCGAGTTTTTTTTGGGTCTAGTCAATATGAGGGGAGCTTGATTCCTCTGCCTCCTTCAACAATGCCTAAAAAGTGAGAGAAAGAGGGAGAGGGACCTAAACAGAGACTGGAGTAGTGGCAGTGGCGTAGCCCTGACTGTTGGCCATTTGTTCCTTGCTGGCGAGAAGGTGAGCAAGGTGGCTGTGGAGTGTTACACATAAAGAGGGGTGGGGTGAAGCGAGGCAGGAAGAAGGGGACTAACAACCCGGCTAACTTTGCCCCAAATGAACCCTAGAAGGGGCCCAATTGCTTGTAATCAAGGTCAATTATTCTCCATTCTCAACCTACTATTAATTTCAAGATGTTTTATACCTAACTTGGGAGTTTGAATAGTCATAGCATAGTTAGAATTTGATTTGTAAAAGTTGAAATTTGATTGAAAAAAAGGAGTTTGAATGAATTTATGGGCGTACTAACATGAATGGAGATGGGCTGATAACGTGTGAATGATTGTTAAAGCTTGAGGTCATTTTGGGGCGGTGTTATGTTAAGGACAATAGGGGAATTGAGCTAGGAATCATGGTGATGTGAACATTTGATTGTTAGTATGGTGTAATGAATCTTAGTGGTTGTTTAATGCTCTTCAGTTGACTAATGAACAATGAAAATGTTGTTGCGTTCCCATGTGGTCATATCTGAAACTAGCAGGATATGGGTCCTATTTTCATTTTTCTTTTTAGAAACTAGGATTAAAGAGGAGGACGAGCGGGGTGGTTTAGTTGCCTGGTCCAGCCACAGACCGACTCTGTAAACTGGACACCAGTTGACTCCAACTCAGCCCTATGTGATTTATGTGGCTATGTGCGCGTGGGTGTGGGTTGATTTTTGGTAGCAGCGAGATTGCTGCTGATCAGTACAATAGCTAGTCCTGCTCGAATCGAGGCTCTGAGCCGAGCAATGGCTACCTCGATTCAACCTTACCTCCTTTTTGTGCTGGCCTATGTATGGGACATTTGTGCTGTATTTGTCATTCTAAACTATTCAGACTTGAGTATCTGAGAGGGTCCTATTGAGTTACGAAGTTGGAGAAAAAATAAACTTAGATGGCCCTTGACTAAATAATGCAATTTAGCCTACAAAGCTTTTGATCCGAGGACAATGTGATTTATGAGGAGCCTCATGCCCTGAAATGAATTATAAAAATATACTCTTGGATAGCTATATATTTGATTGTTTTTATTACTTCATATGACCTCAAGTCATTTTATAAGCCTTTTGACCTAAGGGCTGTAACTACTTCCTATAACTGTGCTTAGGGTCTTCTTAAATGGGCATGAATTATTTTACCCTTTCAATAGCAAACGTGCATTTTAGGTGTTATAGGGACTGGTTTATTTAACAACCTCATTACCTTGCTTATTGAATTAAATCAAAATAGATATTTGAGAATGCTGAACTCTGATTATATCACTTTTAATTGATTTCAAGGTTTTCCTTCTGAAAAAAGGTGTTGTTTTGTGATTTTTTGACTCAAATGCTATTAGTTTTCCTGCTGATCAACCTTTTCTATCCCATTGTTCATTTTAATCGATGTGATATCTTCTTAAGTGCCTAAAGATGGGATTTCAGTTGAGATGTTTTGGGTCTGTAGGATAGTTTGAATCAAGAGGATCTCAATATCGACAGTAGACTCGAGGATTCCGCATTGAGTGGGAATCCTAATTATGACTACCCTAACGAGGCTCTAGGTCCGTCGACTTTGGGATGCGCCGAGGAGATAAAAAGTCATGCATTATATTACTCACTTAGACAGCACTACCTTGTGACTCCGATGCCCTGAAGGTGGTTTCACCTATTATGAATTAGAAATTACTTGCTTATGAGTTATGCCAGTGCAAAAATTTGAGAAAGTACAATCACTCTTTAAAAGGGCTTTATTAAATCAAAAATAGCCTCCTTTATGCAAAATGAGTTTTTATAATTGTTCAGTTTATTTATGTGGAGTTTACTGCTTTTCAGTCGATGTTTCTACTTTCATTCTAAACAAGATTAGGCTAATAACCCAGGCGAAGCCTTTTGCTGTTAGTATTATGTTAGGCGATAATTTGTCGCATTTTACGTGCCTTTTTCGCCTAATCTTAGCTCGTATAATAACGTTATCTTTAGAGTTTTTCTTGTTTTATTCAATATTCTTTGAGATTTTTACTTGTTTTGTTTATTCTTGTAGGTAATAAGTTGAACCAAGCAAATACCGCGAAAAGGGGCGAAAAAGGATCAAAATAGGCGAAAAGACGGGAAACAGAGCCAACCGGGCAAAACCAGCCAGCAATGTGGCACGGCCACACCCTGCCACGTGGCACGACCATGCCACCGTGGCACGGCCGTGCCACTCGTGTCTCCGTCCGGTTCTTCGCAGCCCGCCTTGTCTTCTATTTAATCCCCTCTTTCGGCCTTGCTTACGAGGGGGCTTCTTCTTCCACTTCCTTAGGGTAGTTTAGTTTAGTTTTTTAGCCAATAAAAACGCCATTGAGAGGATTAGATGAGGATTGTATCAAATTAATATTGGATTCAAGCACTTGGATTTCAAGTTATTTGCATCAATCCATAAGTCTTCTCCTTTCTCTCTCTATTTCTTGTTTTGTTCCTGTTTTAGATTTTGTTAATTTAGTTCTTATGTTTGGTTTTGATTTGATTCAATCGTTTAGTTTTTATGTTTAATTCATGTTTGATTACTTGTTATGATTAGTTTAGTTTCATACCTCTTCTCTATAGTTCATGCTTGTGTTCTTCGTTAGTTTAGGTTTAGGTTTAGGTTTTTGTATTTTGTTAATGATTAGTTGTTAGAATTTGTTGGCTTGGATTGCGATTAGCCTCTTGATAGCTAATTAATTTTGTATTTGGCCTAACCATACCCAATCTATGCCTAGAATTTAGAGTTTTTCTTCACGCCCGCCAAGTGCTCGATGAAATGCCTGAGAGAGCTTTCATCTATATTTTTGGGCGATTGACTTATGCTGAGAGGTGAGGTCAATTTGCTAGTGTAGGAGAGGGAATAGCCGAGTTCGAGACACGAAAGTAGTATCCGAATCGAGCTAGGTCCGGGGTTACTAGTTTTGTGGTCTAGTTGGGCTAACCCCATGAAAATAGGTGGTTAGGCTAACTAGGCTAGCTCATGACCCTTGAGAGAGGGCTTGGGTGGTCTTTGATGGTGCAACCGATCATCTCTAGTTCGTGATGTAGTTTGGGTAGGTTAGGACTCGTTTCAATTAGTTGGTTCGTCATTTGGCGAAATCATAAATCCAAGTCCCTTTTTGTTTATTTGTTTTAGTAGTTTAGTCCTTCCTTCTTCACCCTTTATCTATCCTAGCTTGACATGCTTGGGTAAGCTTGGGTACTTGAAACCCAACTCCCTGTGGAATACGACCCGTACTTGCCGGTTGCTAGCTCAACTACACCGTGCACTTGCGATTTTTTTAACTCAACAAGTTTTTAGCGCCGTTGCCGGAAAATTGACGTTTTTTAATATTGGGGTTTACTTAAGCATTCGAGACTCGGCTTTTATTTCAAAAAAAGAAAAAAAATCAAAAAAAAAAGTCCAATGGCAATTTTCCATTTTCCCCAATGTGAGCAAGAATTATTTTACTGTTATTGGAATCGTTTACATGCTTATCTTGCTCAATGTGCTTCTTGTGGATGTTTATATGGGAAATGGAAAATATTGCATGTTGTTGATGAGGGTGTGAATAGTGAGACCTGTGCTCTTTTGGAGCATTGGGATTTCTGTGCTCGAAATGTTGATGAAGCTTGGGAATTACTTGAGTGGTTGGCTAGGGATACTTATGAATTTAAGACTAGTTAATTTACTTCATCCACCCTATCCCCCTGCGTTCCTAATTATACACCTCTTGCATGTGAGATCTGCCATTGTTCTGACCATGATAGTGTTTCTTGTCCCTATCATATTTCTGCTAATGATTTTGCTAGAATTTCTAGCATGATAGAGGCCATGAACAAGCAACAAGTTGAGTTTGCTGAATTTGTTAATAAGCTGCGGGAGTATGACCTATCACCCGATACTGACCCTAGTTCTAGTGCTCCTAGACTTGATGTCAATCTGTGTGATGATGGTGCGTCTTTTCCTCCTCTAGAGTCCGAACTAGAGGACGTACTCGACCCTCCCTTGCCTACTCTACCTCTTGTTGCTCCATCCCTACCTAGCACCTTTAAGGACAACACTATGACCTATCCTGATCCACCTTTCCCTTTAGCTCAGTCGACAGAGTTCGAGGTAGGTGCGACATTTTGTGTTGGTGCTAGTATCGGTGGGGATGATTTCTGTCTTGAGTCAGATGGTACTTGTAGTGAGGTGCAGGATCTCGACGAGTTTTTCGAGGGGGAGTCCTGTGTGGATGCTGTGGCTGTAGTTTCATCTAGTCCTGATCTTACTGACCATGTATCCCTCAACCCCCTTAATATTTCTCATGCTTCTTCTTGTTCACTACCCTCCCCTTCCGCTCAGTATTGTGACCTCTCACCGATCGATTCTCTTGCGGTGCTCAAGGGGAATGTGGTTGACTGTTCTGAATCTCTAGGTACTCTTAGAGGGTATGACCCCTTCCTTGATCCTTATCGTCTGTACCTAGAGGGCATGCCTGGAGAAATCGCATTGATTAGTGCATTCGATTATTCTGCTAATTTCTCCCAAGTGTTTGGTGAGTTTGAGAGGGTACTAACTTTGTTTGCTCCATCTTTGTCAGTGTTCTCTTACTCACACCATTCTGAGCCGCATGCAACAATGCATGATAAGCTCCTACGAGCTTTGACTGCATCCGAGCTGACGACTCGCATCTTGAGCGGCAAGGAGTGGCTGATGCTCCTTAAGTCGTCATGGCATAGTTCAGTACCCGACCTGGTATACTCGTTCTCACTCTTCTCTTCCCCTCTTCTTTTTATTTTTCTTTTCTTTCTTTTTAGTTTTTGTTTAGTTGTGAATATTGGATTGTGTTTTTGGTTAGTGATCATCTTGTGCTGAAATGTGGATGTTGCTGAGCCGTTGTTGGCTATGATCACTATTTTTGTGTTTTTGTGGCTTTTTTTTTATTGTGTTGTGATTGGCGGTGTTGTTGGGTTGGTTTATACATGTTTTTGGCGGTGTTGGTTTGTATATATATGTGATCGTGTTGTTGTTTTGGGTGAGATTGTGTTTTAGGGAGAGTGTGTTAGCTTGTGTATATATTTGTCGATTTTGTATACCTTGTGTTCGATTTTGTTTTCTTTATTTTTGTGTGTTGGTGATGACTCACGGCTCCCAATGAGGAAATTGTGAGACTTAGGTGTGGGGGTGGGGTCATCTCCCCTTTTCTTCTTATTTTTGTGAAAATTTTTCATTTTTTGTGTAAATTTTTCAATTTCTTTCCGTTTTGTATAATTTTTTTTTTCCTTTTGAATTTAGGGGAGTTTTGTACTATTTTGATCAGCTTTGATCTCCGATACCTTGACTATTAGCTCGTATATAAGTATAATGTGCGTGATAGATATTCATCCCCATTCTATCATTTTAGACCTCAGTTCTAACCCCAACAGTCCATTGTAATTGTGCAATCCAGTCCTGATTTATGTATTATCATCATCCTACATTCTTAGTGTGCCATGATTGACTCTCCCACTTGTCTACTGCACAGTTCCTTTTATATGTGCTGGCACCCCCTTTTCCAAAACAAAAGCAAAAACAAACAAATTCAAGCGCTACTGGGTGTATCCCTTTAAGGCGTGACATGAGTTTATATTGAAAAAATAATGGAAAGAAAAAAAAAGTGGGGAAGAAAAGAGTTGGAAATGACAAGTACCTCTTTGAGGCATGCGCTACTGGGTGTTACCCTTTGAGGCAATACTGCTACTGGGGAAGCTTGCTTTCCATGCTAGCCATTCAAAAAGGTAGCTTGTGTCAGCTGCGTGAGGTTGAGTTTGATTTTGGTAGACCAAAGTTTTAAGGTGATGATACACTGGCACACAGGCGCCAGGATGGATTCATTATTTTCATACGTCGTGGGGTGAAAAGCTGATGTCTGGATGCCATTCTTTGGGATGATGTGTCCTGAAATGCATATAATGCTTGTGTACAGACTGATACTTGAGTTACTAGGGGGTTTTGGTTGATCCGAACATGTACAGTTCACCTTGATGTATACCTTGTGTTTTTTTCATTTTTATTTTTCGATTTTTGTTTCTTTTTTCTTTGTTTTTCCTTTTTGAGATTTTGTAGGTATATCTGCTGCAAACCCTCACGAGACCTTACTTGTCCACTTGGGGGAACCAAGGGGTTCAAAGGGCTTGTTGCATATGCTAAATGCAACCGTGATTCCTACGAAAGTGAGTTAGGTTCCTAGGTTAGTTTTTCTTTTGTTTTGCTAGAGGACGAGCAAAAGATAGGTGTGGGGGTATGTGTTAGGCGATAATTTGTCGCATTTCACATGCCTTTTTCGCCTAATCTTAGCTCGTATGATAACGTTATCTTTAGAGTTTTTCTTGTTTTATTTAATATTCTTTGAGATTTTTACTTGTTTTGTTTATTCTTGTAGGTAATAAGTTGAACCAAGCAAATACCGCGAAAAGGGACGAAAAAGGATCAAAACAGGCGAAAAGACGGGAAACAGAGCCAACCGGGCAAAACCGGCCAGCAATGTGGCACGGCCACACCGTGCCACCGTGGCACGGTGGGGCCGTGCCCACTGGCACGGTCGTGCCACTCGTGTCTCCGTCCGGTTCTTCGCGGCCCGCCTTGTCTTCTATTTAATCCCCTCTTTCGGCCTTGCTTACGAGGGGGCTTCTTCTTCCACTTCCTTAGGGTAGTTTAGTTTAGTTTTTTAGCCAATAAATACTCCATTGAGAGGATTAGATGAGGATTGTATCGAATTAATATTGGATTCAAGCACTCAGATTTCAAGTTATTTGCATCAATCCATAAGTCTTCTCCTTTCTCTCTGTATTTCTTGTTTTGTTCTTGTTTTAGATTTTGTTAATTTAGTTCTTATGTTTGGTTTTGATTTGATTCAATCGTTTAGTTTTTATGTTTAATTCATGTTTGATTACTTGTTATGATTAGTTTAGTTTCATGCCTCTTCTCTATAGTTCATGCTTGTGTTCTTCGTTAGTTTAGGTTTAGGTTTAGGTTTTTGTATTTTGTTAATGATTAGTTGTTAGAATTTGTTGGCTTGGATTGTGATTAGCCTCTTGATGGCTAATTAATCTTGTATTTGGCCTAACCATACCCAATCTATGCCTAGAATTTAGAGTTTTCCTTCACGCCCGCCAAGTGTTCGATGAAATGCCAGAGAGAGCTTTTATCCATATTTTTGGGCGATTGACTTATGCTGAGAGGTGAGGTCAATTTGCTAGTGTGGGACAGGGAATAGCCGAGTTCGGGACACGAAAGTAGTATCCGAATCGAGCTAGGTCCGGGGTTGCTAGTTTTGTGGTGTAGTTGGGCTAACCCCATGAAAATAGGTGGTTAGCCTAACTAAGCTAGTTCATGCCCCTTGAGAGCGGGCTTGGGTGGTCTTTAATGGTGCAACCGATCATCTCTAGTTCGTGATGTAGTTTGAGTAGGTTAGGACTCATCTCAATTAGTTGGTTCGTCATTTGGCGAAATCATAAATCCAAGTCCCTTTTTGTTTATTTGTTTTAGTAGTTTAGTCCTTCCTCCTTCACCCTTTATCTAGCCTAGCTTGACACGGTTGGGTAAGCTTTGGTACTTGAAACCCAACACCCTGTGGAATATGACCCGTACTTGCCGGTTGCTAGCTACAACTACACCGTGCACTTGCGGCATTTTTAACTCAGCATATTAACTAAGAATCGAATGACCTACCTTTTCTATTCTTAGGTCGTATCAAGGGTAAATTAGAGATTACTGTTCATGTGTGCGTAATATATTAATATTAAGTGAGGATTCTGTGCGACTGCTACTTATTGTATTGTACGCAACTGTTTTGGATTTTTAGGATGTAGATTATCCACTAAGCATGTAGTAGTTTACCCCCTCTCTCTTTCCCTTTTCCCTAAGTTCTTGAAGACCGGTAGAAGTCTTAGGTTCATGTAATTCTGATCAGGACCTCCATTTTGCTTTGAAAAGGGACATTCATATGTATACTTGACGTCATGAGTTTGATGATGTAATGTGATGCAATTATGAGTCATTTGAGCAACATGTTATATAGCGGCCGCTCTGAATGGCCATGTGGGCTAACTATCTAGATACTCGTTCGTTTTCACTTGGCTAGAATTTTATTATTTTTGGGATGTAAACCGCAATGATCCAGATATGTAATCCATAAAGTTGTACCTTTCACTTCTTCTTTTAGTTAATTTCTTAGTTTGTCTGCTCTGCGTGTGTGACCCATGAATTTGTGGTCCTTGGTGTGTAGCCGTCAACCTTGTTTGATATATCCTTTATGTTTTTATCGTTACAAGTACCTTCTGTAAGGCTTTTAGCCTAAATTATGGTCAGTTTTAGGTGGAACTCTATCCATTTTGCTTCAAAATTTTAAAAGTCACTAACATCACTAGCTTAGTGGGGTAGGCTGTTACAGATGGTATCAGAGTGGGGTCTTGCGACCATAGGACACAACCATAGTCTTGCGTTGCATATATTTATCTAGGTATGCCCTAGACGTTGTTGTTTGCATGTTGTCACCACTGTTTTGAGTATGCTCGGTGCTATTTACATGAGGTATTTCATGCTTTCCATCATGCAGCTGTAAGTGCTACCAAGGTTGATTACATACTATGTTTTTATCTTATATAATGTTTGGTTCAATGTAATGGAATGCAATAAGTCCTGTAGTGCAATCATGATTGCATTGCTTGTAGTATTTATAATTACAAGATAGTTGTCACTTGCAACACTAGCTTACAACCAAATAAGGTAATGGAAATAATATTGCAAGTTTATTTGCATTACAAAGTTGTTTACACATAACCAAACATTACCTTACATGGTACTATTCTCGTTGTAAAGCTGGTAATATTCTATTTAGGTTAAACCCCAATAAACATAGGAAGGAAAAAGGAGGAACAGATTGGAAGACTTTGGAATGGTTATGCCTTGCATGTCTCCTGCCAGTGTGAAGGACCTATATATTACTAGTGCTTTCTAAAATATTAATACGAAGTTCGCAAGCTAAAACTCCATATAGGTGGTTGAATATTCCTTCTGTACTGGAGGGTCCTTGAGGTCCCACAACCCTCGATGGGACGGATGTGTCCTGCAGACTACGTGGGCCTACCCACAAGGCCATTAATGTCATTGCACTTGCTTGAATGACTGTAAGTTGTGAAAGCCTACTTTTTCGATGAACTTAGTGCAGATAAGCAAGCATCAGCTCTGGTACCTCCTCAATTGTTTAAAATATACCCTACTGCTAGTAGAACAATTTCATACAGCGAAACCAGCTGTGAGTTACATCTTGAGCATATAAAAATGTTCTTTGCGACTAATTTCTAATCATTTTTCAAAAAGCCTCAAGGGTTACCATTGACCATAGGTTGCCAACTATGGTGCGTAGTAGCCTTTGTTGGCCTAGATATCTTCTTGTGTGATAGTACCATTAGTCTGTGTGTTTTAGGGCATAAATATGACATTATGTGCAATGTAAAGCTCATAAGAGCATACGTCGTCACCCCAGTTTGCTATGGAATGGTCATTTATGCATTATGCTATTAAACTGCTAAGTAAATGAGCTTCTTAGTGTCTATTTAGCTTGAGTCTAGCTAGGGCATGGCTAAGTTGCATGAATGATTTGGTTTCTATGGATTATTATATAGTATGATCGTTATGTTGTTCTTTACAATACGTGACCTCTATTATCTCGAGTTACAGTTTGAGTAGCTGGATGTGCATATATTTAGTAGATGATGTACTGACTATAAGGATTTGTAATCATACGTGTTCATCTTTGCTTATTTCATGTTTGCTAATGATAATACGGTAGTGCCTCCAAGACTACAATTGAATTCTCTATTCTAAATTTGATAAGTGACAGGGAATGTTCGTTGCCATGGTTGATTTGTGTGCAAGGACTTGACTTGACTGAACTATCCATCTTGTATTACATTTTATGCTATATCATGTACTTGTGGAAATTTCCATCAAGAACTCAGGAGTTGTGCTTTTCTCAGCCATTACCCTTGTTGTCATTGTTGTTTTGTTATATCCTAGTTATTGCACATGGCTTTCCTGCATTCTGATTGTTTTATTCCTTGGTCATTATGCTACCATTTTGCATACTACCATGAGTTGACCTTGGGATTTACATTTACATGTATATTTGCTTTCCGCTGGGCATCTGAAGTGATACAATGTTGTAATTTTTGCAAGCACACAGTTTATCACTGTAGCAATTATGGGTGTCGATCCTCAGGGATGTGTTACAAAATTGGCCACTACTAGCCTAAGCTAGAATGGAGTTAGAACATAGCCAAAATTTATCTAAAAATCACTAATTTTACCCTAAGAATACTAGAAATTAGATCCACTTATTTGATTACCATTCATTAGTAACTACGTCAAAGAAGATTAACTACACCAACTCCATAGTCATTCTAGCCATTCAACTTGACACAATGATGGCAACAAAAGAATGATCAGAAACATGAATCTACTACTTAATTATGTTCAATCAAAACACGACACAACCACAGAAATCTAAAATTCCAAATTCAAAGTCAAATAGAACCAAGGTGTTGCAACCAGAAGATCACACCTACAATAGAAAAAATTATCTTTTGGGCTATCAAGGTTATGGAAAATAATTTTCCAGACTAACATTTTCTGATAAATATTTACTAGTCCATCCAACTTTGGGTAAACATTTTTTCGGACCAAAGTTGATCAACTTATCTTTTTAAAATTGCACCAAGGACTCTAAGTTTCTTATATTTGCACATCTGACCCAAATCTTTAGAAACTTACCTTCGAAAATCTAAAAGTTGTGCATGTGAAAATTTTCTTATAAGTACTACTCAATGCCCTCCTTCAATTGGCATCAGAGCCACGTTATCAAAGATAATTACGATAATTAAGCTAACTGATTATCAATTAAGCTAATTAACTGTGATTAATGCTTAGATCATCACCTGCTTGCTCTGGACCAAATTATTCATATATTGTTCACTCACTAGAAGGCCTTTCTCCAATAGCGCCTCAATTAAACTATATCACTGATGTACTTTAAGAATTAAAAGTAGAAATAGATAAAATTAAGATCGAAGTCAAGGAGCTTAGGAAGTAATTATCTGTAGTTGACATTTCTCTAGTTAACAAAGTAAGACATAGCGGACAAACTACTTCCAGCATTAGTACTCAATTTCAACTTAAACATCCTTTCCAAACCAAAAAAAGAAGGTTCTATTTCCTTTGCATGATATAAAAATTCAAAAAAAAGTTGGAGAAAAATCAGCTAAAAATCAGCTAAAAAAGCAAAAAGAGAAGAAGAAGATGGAGTATAAGTAGTATACTCTTGAGCAACTACAGAATATGTTCGAGAAAGAACAAAACCTAGAAAAAGTAAATAAAATTATGGGCGCAATTAGTGATAAACATGATGCATATCTGATGATGATGAATAGACTAATAATGTCCAATCAGAAGAAGAAGTATATCAGTAGATGAACCTAATCAAGCTAGAAGATCTTAATGTTGTACCCGTAGAAGAAATAAAAAGAAAATTAGATAAAAAATATGGTAAAATAGTAGTTGAAGATGAGAGTAATGAAATTGGAGAAGGACTCGACTTAGGTGAGATAGAGACCAATATGGTTAACAATGTTGTTCCTAAGCCTGAAGAATTCGGTGAATCTTCTAGAAGAAATATTCATTTCATAAGACCTAGTTACGTTCCAGTAGGATATACAATCAATTTTTCCTTCGGGTTCATTCCAAGGAAAGCTACAATCTTCAAAAATTGGCCTTACTCTAATTAGTCAGATGGGGTACATCTTGAATATGGATGGATCTCGTAATAGAAATCAAATATTTGAACAATGAAAAAAAGGCATGAATAGTATTCTAAACCTAAACACTACATGGACTGCTATAAATTTCCTTAATTCATCGAGCATAGTTTTTCTGACACTATAGCTGACTGGTATGATTCATTAAATAAAGATGTTAAAGATACATTAAGAATGATGGAAACCCCAATTGTTATGTCCAAAATTCTATGTAAGGAAATTAAAACTGAATGTGTCGAAGCTAAACTAGATTCTGAAGAAAAAGCAAGAAAACGGCAGAGAAAGATTAATAATACAGAATTATGGGATATGATATATCTGAAAAATTATATTGCTAAATTTAGTCTATATTATTACAAAATTGGACATAATGAACCCAATCTTGGTGTGTTTTATGACAAATTGCCATATCCGATAAGTTCCATAATTAATGAAAAATACATTGCATGGCTTGAACAGGCTGATGTAATTGACACCCTTAGTTCAAGAATCGTTTATTTAAGAAAATGGCCTAATGGTCAATGTCTTGATGTCCAAAAGCAAAATACAATTAAGAAACAATTCGTAACTTACGGGATTCACCTCACCAATAGGGGAAAAGAACCTGAAAGGAGAAGAAATAAAATTTTATAAGAAAAAGAGCTTTAATAAGCAAAAAGAAGAAAAATATAGAAGAAAGTATTATAATAAACCCAGTCCTTAAAAATGTGGATTTTTTAGGAAAGCAACTTATTGTCTTGCAGGGAAAAACAACTCCAAATGTTGGGCATGCAGTGAAGTAAGGCATTATACTAATGAATGCAAAAATAGAAAGAACAACAAGCTTATTTAAACCTTGGATAGCTTAAATTATGTTGAGCTTAGTGAACATGAGGCACTAGACCTAGCCCTGAATAACAACAAAGGGATTGCTAAAATTATCTTGAACAATGAATATGAAGAAAGTGATTATGAAGAAACAAGTCATATGATGGAAAATAGCTCGGTCAATCTTGGCGATCTTCAAGAAAAAGAGTTTGTTATAGACAATGATCACGAGGAAGTCAAATGAGATTGGGTTCTTATTATAATTCAAAAAGACAAGATCTATAAAGAATCCATGTTTCAATTAAAGAGTAAGTACGTACGCGCGATGATGGAAGGGGACTTAGAGATAAAAGATTGTGAGTATGATGTGGGAGAAGTTAATCTCATTAATTGGAAAAACATCCTTAAGCATAACAAAGATAGAAAGTATAGGTACATCTATGTTGAAAGTATCCAAGTTCAAATCACTCCATTACAATGCTATGGCAAAGATATTGATATTTATGCTTTGCTCTGTGATATTACACATACCAAATTCAGCAATCAAATTATCACAGGGATTAAGACTAATTTATGTAATGGATCGGTAGGATTCATCTGCATGTTATGTGAGTCTAAAGGATGAGTTTGCTAAAAACTTCCTATCCCTTAAGATAAAAAAAGTTGGAATAGGTATGAAAAGCGGGAGATACCCACTAAGGATATTTTGTAAAATTATATATAAATTAGGTAATACTATAGACCTAAAAACTAAGGTCACCATGATAGAGGCAAAAAGGTTTGAAAGTCCTATGCTTATGTAGAAAATCCAGAGGATTAAATCTAATGCATATGAGATAAAGATTGATCGTTCATGGATACTTAGCTTTGCCAACCCTACTAAAATCAATAAGAAAAATATGGTAAAAATTGATGAGAATGGTACAATTACCATTAAGCCCCAATTATTAGGGGCATGAGTGCAAGATCGAACTGGGGAGAAGGGTCTTCATCAGCTAAAGAAGAGCTTAAAGAAGACGACACAATGAGTATGACTAGCGAAATAAGTAGAATGAGTTCTGAACCCGCAAGACATAGCACAGACTGAAGTATGAGTATAGATAGAATGGTTGTTGGGTATAAAACAAGAACTGTTAGTGAACCAATCTATGAAGATGAATTAGTCAAAAATATGACTATGGAGATTTGCTATGATGCCACCAATACAAATCCTAATAGCATCTATATCCCAATAAAGCTATGTTTAGAGGGATATAATAAATATGAGTTGTGTGCCCACATAGATAGTGGTTGTTCTGTATGCTTCGGAAAAATATCATTACTTCCAGAATTTATATGGAAAAAAGCCAACAATCCTCTACAAGTAAGGATAACTGACAATAGTAATATGAGCCGCAGTGAAGATATAGAGGGGTTATCCATAGAATTAAGAGGAGTTCAATGCATTATACTAGTTCTATGAGCTACTCATCAGCCCTCTCATGATATGATAACTGACAATAGTAATATGAGCCGCAGTGAAGATATAGAGGGGTTATCCGTAGAATTAAGAGGAGTTCAATGCATTATATTAGTTCTATGGGCTACTCATCAGCCCTCTCATGATATGATAATTGGAAATAATTTTCAGAGATTATATTCTCCATGCACACAAATCATAAATTAAATAATATTTACAATTAATGATCACTCAGTTCCTATTAAAAAATTGAGCTTGCGCTCATCAAAAAATTGAATTTACACATAGCTAGAAAGGTGAGAAGGTAGCGTCTGCACAACGTGAGATAACACTAACAATATGACTACTTGAGTTATCTATTATAAAGCAAGCTACTGAACAATAAGAGTAATTATGCAAATAACTCTACTTTGATAATCCTCTAAAATTTTAGGATAAAGATAAGATATTTGCTAAAATCACTTTATTAAATCCCAACACTATTATTTGAGTCAAACAAATGGTGTATACACACCACAACATTCAAGAATTTGATAAACAAATTAAAGAACTTATGGATAAAGGATTGATTAGGACTAGCAAGAGTCTTGCCACCTGCCCTGTTTTCATAGTAAGAAATCATGTAGAAGAAAAGAGAAGAAAAGCAAGAATGGTGATCAATTACGAAAAACTTAATGGTAATACTTCTTTGATGGTTATTATATTCCTAACAAAATAGTCCTTTTCAACAGAATTCAAGGAGCCTTTTGGTTCTCAAAATGGACTGCAAAAGTGGATATTGGCAAATAAAAATGAATGAGAAAGTGTTCCTTTAACTGCATTTAGTGCTCCTCAAGGGCATTATGAATGGACAGTAATGCCATTTGTCTTAAGAATGCACCTCAAATATTCCAATGAAGAATGAATAACATCTTCAAAGATCTTAATCACTATTGTTTAGTTTACATTGATGATATCCTTATCTTTTGCAAAACCATAGAACAGCACAAAAATGATGTCTTAGCTGTCACCCAAAAATACATCGATCATGGTATTATATTAGGTAAGAACAAGTGCATTTAGGCTGAATGGGAAATTGAGTTCTTAGGCCTAAAGGAAAAAGCTGGATAAATCATTTTACAAAAACATATTCTGGAAAAAATAGAAAATTTCCCTGAAAAAATTGAAGATAGGAAGAGTTAGAAACGTTACTTGGACGCCTTACCTATGCTTTAGATTTCATTAAAAATATAGCTAAATTGAGAAAGCCATTACAGCAGAAACTTAAGAAAGAAGTAAGTTGGACATGGACCACTAATGATACAAAGATTGTTCAAAACTTCAAAAAGATTTGTACAAATCTTCCTGTTCTTGATTTGCTTAATGAAGGAGATGATTTAGTTCTTCAGATAGATGCCAGCAATAAGCATTGGAGTGCGGTAGTCAAAATCAAAGAAGGTGAAAAACTCCACAAATATTGTAGTGGAAGTTTTATTCATACAGAATGCAATTATCCCATAATGGAAAAAGAAATCCTTACAGTCATAAGGGGAATTGAAAAGTTCTCAATCTTTTTAGTCCCGAAACCTTCTCTTTTCGAGTTGATTGCAAAGGAATACTTGATTTTGTGAAAAAGAATTTATCAAATATACAAGCGCAAGGGCGACTCCTGCGTTGACAACTATGGCTTAACTAATTTTCCTTCTCTATTGAGCATATACAGCGATCGAACAACTCTCTGGCAGATCATCTAACTCGAGAACTCACCAATGGTGGTCATGAGAGCAGAATTCTTACCAGAAAAAGAGGAAATCCATAATAAAATGCCATTACTATTAGAATGGGTTACTCTTTTTAGTAAAGTCCTTATTGATAATTACAAAAAGTAGATCATATTTTGGTCTACTATTCTCCGCCTACCTAATAGTCTAAAGATTTTTCCTTCTAGAGTTACAAGTTAATTACCTAAGATGTCCTTATGATATCCAAGAAAAAATAAGTTCTTATGTCAAAAAAAATGTCTCAATGAATGGTATGCAACTTGCATCGATTATTATCATCATTATTCCTATGATATTTGGGCATCCTGGAGTACCACAATCTACTTTCTTGATAGGTCTGGAGTTGGTGGTGTTAGTTTTCAGCAAATTCAATCTCTATAAATGACACCGTCATAAAAGTCTAGGAGAATGGGATGGTAGTTTACTTTATGGAATTTCCAGATCCAAAGTTCCCATTTTTCTCAACACTAACTAAACTCCAACAATGCATGTTTAAGAAGATCCATTGGATTCTTACATCTCCTGATGGTCCAACCAAAATCTCAAATAGTAGATGTCTATATGTGGAGGTACATTGTGCTTTAATTGAGTATGAAAAAAGAAAAGCCAAACTGGCTCATTATCTAGTTCAGATAGTTGATTTCGACGACCCTGAAGACCAACGACAAGAATAGAATTCAGAATGTCGGAAATTAGTTACTGATCCTACCTTAGCAAGAGCCATTGGATTTTTTAACATTTATCAGCACTAATGCATTGCGGAAATACTACTTTCACTTATTATGATGAGTTTAGCGAATATATGAAAATAGAGGGAGCCACTTTAGAAGATGTTTTTGATTATCTCTTCGATGTTAGAGAATGGAAAATTCCTGTCAGAGAAGGGAAGGAAATATATTCTTAAATTATTCAAGAAATGAGATCCGAAGCATCTTCAATTAGATGAAGATTTTGATGATTATCCAAATAATGATGGTTTGGAAGATATAGTTGGAGATGAAGGCATGCAGAATCTTAATAATGATGACTAGTCTTATCATCATTAAAAGGTCTGAAAAGTGGTTACTCCATTATTGTACTAGTCTGATAAGTGTCAGATCTATAAAATAAAGCAGTGTACTGAAGCCATGAGTGTGTACTGGAGCCATGTGAAAAATCATTGTGTACGGTAGCCACTAGGCATCATATGTACCCCCAACCCTCTATAAAAGGAGAGGTCGACTGCTGAGAAGGGACACAGTGATTTGAGCATCCTTGAGCAAAAGAGAAGTCGGGATTCTCCATTTCTTTATAAGCAAGAATCTCTAATGATCTTAGTAGTTTAAGTCCCTCTTCAAATCTTTCCTTTATAATATTTCCACTTTCAAGCTTTCAATAAAAGAAGTTTCCCACCAGGGAGCGTTATTCAATTGAATCTTATGTTTGAAATATAATAATTTCCTAGTTAAAGTCTCACTATCCTTTAAAAAATATGTAAAAATTAATTAGTGACTACCGTCCAAGGTAAGAAACGAGACGGTCTGCACTATGCTTGATCTAAGGAAGGTGGGGCTAAGATTAGCGATCTCTGTAAATCTAAAGATAGAGGAACGCCGAAGTCCAATGCCGACTAAGTTCAGATAATCGTCGAAACTCTCTAATTAAGCTTTAATTATTTTGCTAAGCATGGTGGGCCACTAAGCACAAAAAATATAATATTTATGATATAAGTAGTAGATTGTGATAACTAGTACCAATAAAGTCATTATAAGGAGAAAAAATGCTAAAAATAATCATATTTGGATAGTTGGGACCAATTCGTAATTTTAAAAAATTGAGGGTCAAAAATAGAAATATTTGTCCCCCAGAAATATTATAACCCAAACATTTATACCCTGAAAAATCATCATCGAAACCTACATTATCCCAAAAATATTTATCTAAAAAAGTGGGCTTTGAAAATCATTAAGAACCTCTGTGTACCAAAAAGTAAATTATTCCCTAAAATAGAGAAGAACACGGCAATGTCGAATGAGATAGAGATGAAGTAAAACTCGAACTTTAATAGCATTCCACTATGGGATCTCTCGAATCTTAGAGTTTGATAACCTCAATTTGGCAAACTAAAACCTAGATATGACTGAAATACAAGGAAAACCCACAAAAAATGAAAACTGAAGCTAGGAAAATAAAACTTAATCCTACTCTCCAATTGCTACCCTCTACTGCCCTCCCTATGTGCTTTGTCTTCGACCCCCTTTGAAGGCTCCTAAAAATGCTGCCCTGAAGCTTGTTAATTGCCCCCATTAATCCTAAATTAAACTCTCCTTTATTATTTGAAACCATCAAATTGATGATGATGCTGAAAGGTAACGACAAGGTAGTATAAATATGATAAATGATAAAGGAGAGATAAAGATGTCATGGCTATTATGGGGAAGATGAAGAACTGCCCTATAATTTTTTTCTTCTTCTTTAGGGTTGGTTGGTAACTAAAGAAGAAGAAGAAGAAAAGGGCTGGGGAAAGAACCGAGCTCACATGCCAAATGCGTGATTAATTAAATGAGAGCAGGCTTCATTGGGAACTTGGGGGCAGACTGGGTAGGGACGCGACTGGGCGAGGCCCAATGAAGGGAAGAAAAAATGCGAAAGAAGGAAGGAGGATGGGGGCGCTTGGGCCTCTAGTTGGACAGGCAGGCATAGGAAAGGAGAGAAGCCCAGAGAGAGAACGAAGGCGCTAGCAGGGGGAAAAGAAGAGGCACACGCTTGGGCTTTTATTCTGGGCTTCTCCTGGACCAAGAAAGAGAAAAGAGGGAGGAGAATGAGAAGATGGCTGCTAAGCTCAGTTCTTTCTTATCTTCCTTTTTCCTTGCTTGACTTGATCTATTCGTTGAGTTAGTTGCTTTTTTTTTCCAAATTTTCCCATTGTAAAAAAATAAACAATAATATAAAAATTCTAATTTAATTATTTATTTTGAGCAATTATTAAACAACAAAAGGGTATAAAATACCATAATTTCAGGTTGAACAAATATCCCTACACCTAAGTTTTGCTTATCCTGACTAAAAGAGGACTAAAATCATAGAAAATAAAATCCTAACTCACTGTCGTAGGAATCAAGATTGCACTTAGCATTTGCGACAAGCCTTTTAAACCCTTAGGTTCCCCCAGTGGACGGGTAAGGTCTCGTGAGTGTTTGCAGAAGATGTACCCATAAAATTTATAAAAGAAAACAAAAATAGAAAATCAAAACCTTTTCGGTTTTTTTTTTTTTTTCAGAAACTTATATACACAATGCCGGGGAAAATATATGGAAATTCTAATCAATCACATCACTCAAGCAACCGAATCACTAGATCACATATAAACGCAATGTACACATCAAGAGATACCTAGTCCCCACTGATGACATCTATACACAATCTTTCACCCTCCTTAGAAATTATGTACAAGCGTGACTGGTAGAACCTCACTTTAGGAGAAATGTGGAACACTCCCACTCATGTGTTTAAAAT
The DNA here is from genome assembly GCA_029747015.1 of Carnegiea gigantea. Classification (NCBI taxonomy): domain Eukaryota; kingdom Viridiplantae; phylum Streptophyta; class Magnoliopsida; order Caryophyllales; family Cactaceae; genus Carnegiea; species Carnegiea gigantea. Next base: position 270,878 of record JAKOGI010000820.1, on the reverse strand, counting down.
ATAACATGATTCACTCAACTCTCTTCTAATCATACAATTTACCATAGGCTTGCTAAGATTGTCAATTCTTTAACACTAAGATGCAATATGCAATGCAACAATCAATAGGACATTAGTACAGTTATAATAGGGCTAAGGATAAAGGGTTAGAGCGGGACAAATGATTTGGGAAATGAGGAACTAACAGCCATAGCTAATGAGCAATCAACACTCACACCAACTATAATAATCACACACTCTCTCAAAACAAAATATAAGAACACACCTAAAGTGAACTTTGGAAATGAGTATCATGATGCATCCATGCTAATCACTATTATTCTCAACGCGTTTTTTTTTAAATTTCTTGAAATTTTTTTTCAACTTTTTTCAATTTTCCTTGGAAACTTTTTCCAATTGTTTTTTTTTTCCATTTTTTTCTTGCTTTCTTTTTCATTCAGTTTTCATGAAATAAAATGAATAACGGGCATGTACAAGAGCAATACAACTCAATTTCTAAATGGTTACAATGAAACATTCCTATAATATAATCAAAATCAACCACCAAATTCATAAAATACCCAAAAGTTATGCTCCAAATAATGAAATGTTGTCTCACTAGTCTTGGCTTGGAGGTAGGAAAATGTGTGTAGGCCAAGGGATAAAATGAAAGATTCATAACAAAAAAGGTCAATGCCCAAAGAGTAAGAATTCAACACAAGGGTGGCAATTTGGCTATGTAACTCATAAAAACAAATGAATGCCTCTGTCATATTATCATAATGTACATGTTAAATGTGATTTCAAAAAGAATCAGTTCTAGAGTTGTAATAATGAAAGAGACACACATGAAAGAAAAATGTGAGACTAAAAATGTTGAATTAGTCTTTAAGGTTCAAAATCTCACGGGTTCATCTCCCAAAGTCAAGGTTGTTTAGAATCAATGTCGGGGTTAGCATCATGTACAAACATCATACTTTAGGACTAAGTTCTGTCAATGCACATTACATCTATATACAACCTAACACTAAGGTAAAAGAGAACATAGTCAATCAGAAATAGCACATCTATTCCCCAAAAACAAAACAAAAACAAAAATCTTTTTGGAATTTTCAAAATATTTTGGTTTTTGACTTTTTTCCTAAATGTTCAAAGTTTTCCCACACCCACACCTAAATCAGACAATGTCCTCATTGAGAGTCGAAAGAAACATTAAATAGAAAATAAAAACTACAAAGAAAAACAAATATGCAAAAACAAGGCAAAACAAAAAGGGCATGACTCAAAAATAAATGGATAACATATATACACAAAAGAAAAGAACAGTAGCCAAGTTTACACAAAGAAAAGAAAAGAATGAAAAGAGGAGAGAGGAAGGAAAAAAAATTTCAAGCAAACCTTGGGTGCTAATGTACGATAATTCTGAGTGAAAACTGAAGTGCTGTAAGTATACGACTGACATCGTAGTACTTGAGAGTTGTGTCCTCGGGGATGGGGTTGAGATTAAGGTCACGGAAAAGAGCTCATCTAATCATCAATTATCTTAAAACTAATAAAACATACTTGATGAAATCTAACTTAATGAAAATAACAAGCCAAAGCAAATCTATATCAAACAACCAGCAAAAGAAAGAAAGTTAATTGAATCTAGCTTAACAAAAGAAAGAAAGTACTGCTCAATAAACAATCTAACCCAAAGCAAATCTAACTCAATGAAATCTATGAAAAGCCAAAGCTATTAGCATTCTCAGTTTCTATATGAATCAACAAACAATCCGAAGCCTAGCAATCCAACATGGCCTTATCAGAGCTTGGCAACTTCAAGCCAACACAGAGGGGTTAAAAACAGGGCATATTGAGTACGAATTCAGCCATGAACAAGCCACCATGAACCCAAATACATTCAATCATTTACTGTCCATTAACGACACATAAAACTGACTTAGCAGGTGCGAGGAATTTAGGGTAAAGCAAACATAATCCGTATGATCATTTAGAGAGTCATGGCAACCTTAAACCAAAACAAATAAATGCTGAATAAAATGCCACCATTTCGAACAGGACTTTAAAATCAGAATCAAGAGAAGGGGGTGGGGATTTGGATTTAGCCAACCAAACTAAGCAAAGCATAGGTTCATAACATAATCATGAAGCCAAATCGAACTAAACTGACATCAGCCAGAGCATAAGCAATCGAAACAGAGGCTCAGAACAGCTGCATAAACCAAACTAAAGAAAACAGGATACAATTGCATTGCCAATCAAGAAAACAAAGCTATTGGGAAGGGAAATCAAGACCAAACAAACAAAGAAGGTGAACAAACTTGAGAACCTAGAACAGGGGATACGAACAAACAGAGCTCAAGACCAACCAAATCAAGAAGGAGCTTCACCCATCACCATTAATGGTGGAAACTCCATAGCCATGTCATCAAGATGAAAACAGGGGAGGGGATGAATAAAATTAACCAAAAACAACATCCAAACCCTGCAAAAATAAACTAAAACTATGAATTACAACCAGAAAATATGAATTACATCAAACCCTAACTGAAATTTTCAAAACCTAACTCTGAAAAATCGAAAAACACATGTGAATTTCAAGCTTAAATTTCAAAAATTAAAACTATTTCAACCCTAAATACCTCCTAACCTCTTTTCTAGTGCCAACTATTGGTGATTTATACTCGAATGCCCTTCAATCGCTACCCTTGATTTGCAGATGGGGTGGACAATAAAGATAATGCAACTGACGTGTGGTGCTGGTTCCCTTAGCGTGAAACCTGGTGACAGTTGAAGATGATGGATGTGCTGGCGTGGTCAAAGAGAGCGAGAAGATGGCGATGATGGAGAAGCAGGGGTCAGGGTTTCGGGTTTACTAGGTTCTGGGGTCTGTTAGCCGAGAGGAGAGAAAAGTTGAAATGAGGGGGGTTTAGATGTCACGTGCCACGCGCGTGAGGGGGAGGAATGGGTGGAATTATTAGGTTTTCCTTTTATTATTTGTTTCTTTTTCTTTGGGCTAAAAAAAAGGCTTCGGGTTGGGTTCGAGTCAATCTGGCCCAATTCTTCATTTTAAGCATTTTTCCATCATTTTCTTGCATTTTTGCCATAATTATTCAAAACCTGCAAAATCAAACAAAATCAAATAAAAACCTTAAAAAAAATAATTATAACGAGCATAAATCGAGTATAAAAGTATCGTAAAAATAATACATTTTTGGCACGAACATAATACCCCCACACCAAGATTTTGCTCGTCCTCGAGTACAACAAACTAAACTAACTAAAAGAAAATGAAAAATAAGAAAAAGAAAGTCCTAACTCACTGTCGTAGGAATCACGGTTGCATTTAGTGTGTGCAGCAAGTCCTTTAAACCTCTCGGTCTCCCAAGTGGATGCGTGAGGTCTTTTGATGGTTTTCAAGTGAAATACCCACAAAATTAAAACCAAAAAGGAAACTTTTTTGGTTTTTTTCTCAAAGCTAATATGTACAGAATTAGAGGAAGATATGCACACATTCTAATCAACTCAATCACCCATGTAACCAAGTTATTGACCTACATATGCATAGAATGTACTTCAAATCCCTCTACCCCATAAATGACATCAAAGTACTAATTTTTCACCCCATCGAACATCAAGATTCTGAATCCATCTTAGTGCTCGTGTGCAAGTGTATCATCATCCCAAGGCCTAGATTTACCAGAATTAGACTCAATCCCACATAACTGACATAACTACATTATTATCATATTCGCATTGAAAGCAAGCTTTCCCACTAGTAATATTGCCTCAAAGGGTAATACCCAGTACCACATGCCTCAAAGGGTAACGCCCAGTAGCGCATACCTCAAAGAGATACTTATCATTCCAAATTTTATTCCATCTCTTTTTTTTCTCTTTTTATTCATAATATATTTTCCTTTTTTTTCATTTTTTTCATTGTAATCATGTCACAAGCAAGTGGGAGAATCATTGATGGAAGCCTAAGACTTAAAGATAATGATGAAGGAATAAATAAGGATTGGATTGCGCAATTTATACTAAACAACTGGAGTTAGAATTAGGGCTTAGAATGTAACACTGAGGCCGGAGACTTTTCACGCACATCCTACTTATATACAAGCTAATAATTAAAGCGTAGGGGATTCAAGCTAATGAGAAAGAGTATAACCCCCTAAAACATAACCAAAATCGTTTTGGATTTTTCAAAATTTTTCAAAAAAAGTATGTACACATGGGTACCCCACCCCCACACCAAAATCTTACAATGTCCTCATTGGGAGTGGAACAGATACATGAAGACCAAAAAGAAAAATTTAAAAAGGAAACACATGTTCAAAAAGAAATACAAGACTTAAAAACAAAACAACCAACACACATAAAAAGAAAATCAATCAACTATACAAAAAGAAACTGGAATAAAACAAAGAAAGAAAAAAACAGAGAGAGAAGAAGAGGAGAAGAGAAGAAGTTTCTAGCAAACCAGATCAGGTGCTAAGTACACCCAAGCTATCTCAGATCACAATCACCAATCATGGCTCGGTTCGTGGAGTATTAGACACTCCACATCTTCTTGGCCCGGCAGCTCTAGTAATTACTTCAAACGCTAGCCATTCACTTTGAAGGTGGCACCACTCTAAGGATCTTGAACTTCAACCGCACCATAGGGAAAAACTTGTGAGGTAATACAAGGGCTCATCCATCGGGACCACAATTTTCTAGGAAATAGATGGAGCTCAGAGTCATACAAGAGTACTTTCATTCTCGGGGCAAACTCTTTCCTAAAAATATGTCGATCATGAAACAACTTTGCCCTCCCTTTGTAAGATCGAGCGCCCTCATAAGCCTTAGCCCTAATCTTATTAAGCTCACTCAGTTGCAGTCGTCTCTCCTCACCTGCCTCAGTCAAGTCATAATTGAACTTCTTAATGGCCCACCAAGCTTTATGCTCCATCTTCACAGGTAAATTACAAGGCTTATAAACTACCCTATAAGGTAACATACCTAAGGGAGATTTGAAAGCCGTCCTATACGCCGAAAGAGTATTCACCAGCTTATCAACCCAGTCTATCCTTTTGCTACTCACTGTCTTTTCTAAAATCTGCTTAATCTGTCAATTGGACACTTTAATCTGGCCACTGGTTTGGAGATGGTAGGGAGTAGCAAGCCAATAGACTATGGAATACTTCTTCAGTAAGGCATTGATGTTCTCCATAGGAGATTTCACAACGACTTTAGCTTCATTGGTCCTAGAAGAGATGGCCTCAACCATTTAGAAACATAGTCCACAGCTAACAAAATATGCTCATTCCCAAAGGAAGATGAAAATGGTGTCATAAAATCAATACCCCACACATCAAAAATCTCTATAATAATAATGAGGTTCAGTGGCACAATATCACTCCTACTTATTCTACCCAACTGCAGCCATCTAGTGCAACTCTTGCAGTACTCAAATGCATCTTTAAACAAAGTAGGCCAGTAAAAATCAGACTGAAGAACCTTGGCTGCTGCCTTCCTACCACTAAAATGTCCCCCACATACCTGGTTGTGACAAAAAGAAAGGACACTTCTCACCTCATGGTCAGGAATATACCTCCTAAAGACTTGGTGAGAGTAGTGCTTAAACAGATAAGGGTAATCCTAAACAAAGAATTTCACAAGGTAGAAGAATCTATCTCTGTTATTCTTAGTCCAACCCTTAGAGATCTTACCAGCAACTAAGTAGTTCACAATATCAGCATATCAAGGATCAGGGTGAACAACATACAATTGCTCATCGAAAAAAACACTCAGAAACACTGGATTAACTCTCTCTATCACAGAGCATACTAAAGAGATGGTTAGCTACAAGGTTTTTAGAGCCTTTTTTATGCTCGATTTCACAGTCAAATTCTTGCAAAAGCAAATCCATCTCACAAGTGTAGGCTTAGCATCCTTCTTAGAAAGAAGGTGCTTAAGGGCAAAGTGGTCAGTATAGACAATCACATGTGACCCAATCAAATAGGATATAAACTTTTCAAAACTAAAGATCACAGCTAAAAATTCTTTCTCAGTAACAGTGTAATTTAGCTGAGCATCATTCAACGTGTGACTAGCATAGTAACTAACATGGGGTTTTCGATTAATAAGTTGTCCTAACACAACCCCAATAGCATAATCAAATGCGTCACGCGTCAATTTAAATGGTTCTCCCCAAATGGGAAGATGAAGAATAGGAGCAGAGGTTAAGGCCTCCTTAAACATAGAAAATGCCTCATGACACTCTTTAGAAAAATGAAATGGCACATCCTTAGTTAGCAGATTAGACAAAGGCTTTGCAATTTTACTGAAGTCCTTAATGAAATTATGATAAAAGCCAGCATGTCCAAGGAAAGACCACACCTCTCTCACACAAGTGGGAGGGGGAAGATTAACAATCAGGTCAGTCTTAGCTTTGTATGCCTCAATTTCATTTCGAGAAATAATATGTCCTAAGACTATACCCTTTTTAACAATGAAGTGACATTTCTCCTAGTTCAAAGTCAAATTTTTCTCCCTACACCTTTCCAACCCCTTTCTCAGATTAGACAAGTAATTATCAAAAGAAGATCTAAACACAGAAAAGTCATCTATAAAAATTTCCATACATTGCTCAACTAGATCTGAGAAAATAGAAATCATGCATCTTTGAAGGTACTAGGGGCATTGCATAGTCCAAACGACATTCTTCTAAAAGCATATGTCCAAAATGGATAGGTGAAATTAGTCTTCTCCTAATCGTTAGGAGCAATAAAGATCTAGGTATAACTAGAATATCCATATAAAAAGCAATAGAAGGAATGTTCAACTAACCTCTTTGGCATTTGATCCAAGAAGGGCAGGGAAAATGGTCTTCCCTAGTAGCAGTATTCAATTTTCTATAATGTATACACACACACCATCCAGATTGCACTCGAGTAGGGACTACCTCATTCTTATCATTCCTAATCACAATAATACTAGTCTTCTTAGGAACAACTTGAATAAGGCTAACCCACTCACTATTAGAAACGGGATAGATAATCCCATGGTCTAATCATTTCAACACTTTCTTCTTAACTACTTCCTGCAAAGTGGGATTCAAGCGCTTTTGACGGTCACGGTACTGCTTAGCATTGTCCTCTAAATGAATTCTATGTTACACAAAAGGACTAATACCCTTAATATCCCCTAAAGTCCATCCTAGAGCTTCCTTGTTCTCTCTAAGAAAGGAAAACAAATTGTCCTTTTGGTTCCGGTTCAAATCAGAATGAATAATGACAGGTAAGGATCAGTGGGTCCTAGGAATGCATACTTAAGAGAATTAGGAAGGGGTTTTCAATTCAAGAGCAATAGGGGAAACAGATTCAACAGTAGATTTAGACACAGCAGTGAGCAAACAATCAGCAGTAGAGCACAAGTCATCAGACTCAAACACATCATATTTAGGCTCATTATCTATAAGAAATGACTCATACTCAGTAGCAAATACATCGTCAAAAGCATCATCGAATACAGAATCCCCTACCCAGTTAAGAGTAGAAAATTCCATATTATCAAATCTAGAAGGCTGTCTTTGCATGTTAAAGATGTTTAATTCCACAGTCATGTTGCCAAAAGATAGTCTCATCATATCATTCCTGTAATTAATGAGGGCATTGGCAGTGGCCAAGAAAGGATGTTCTAGAATCACATGAACTTGACTAACTAAGTTGGGCACCTTCTTAGTTTCAATCACAACAAAGTCCACTAGGTAAATAAATTCACCCACTCTAATAAGTACATCCTTAATTATCCCCCTGAGCACCCTAGTTGATCTATTAGCCAGTTGAATGACCATCTTAGTGGGTTTCAGCTTATCTAACTCTAACCTCTCATACTCAGTAAAGGGTTTCAAGTTAACACGAGCCCTAAGCAATGCTCTGTGAATGAGTTGGCCTCCTATGACTATAGATACAGTAGGGCAACCGGGGTCCTTATACCTTACCGGAATCTGAGAAAGGATAGAATTAGCACCAGAAGTCAAGAAAACCTTCTTAGGTACACTAGTTGCTCTCTTGGTTGTACATAGCTCCTTTAGGAACCGAACATAAGGAGGTATTTGCTGAATAGCATCGAGTAAGGGAATGTTGATCTTAATTTAAGAGAAGGTCTCTCTCATCTTCTCAATATGATCTTGATCTTTCTTCTTTAGCGTATGAGAAAAAGAAGGCAAAGACATTTGGATTTTCTCAGAAGAAGAAGGGGAGGTAGAATTCTTAGAAGGTAAAGAACTTGTTGAGTCATAGGGGTCTTTCTCTTGAAGCTCCTCTTTCTTAAGAGGTGACTTAGGAGAGGAAGGACTATCTGAAGCATTAGGGACACCATTAGTAGTATCCCCTGACCGAATGGATGGACCAGTCTCTAGAGGAGAAGAGGGAGAAGAATTCTGGAAGAATTGGCGAGGGTACCTGCAAGGTTCATTAGGATTTCTCACTTGGTTATCAACCTCTCGACCAAAACAGAGAGATATAATCGCATTCACTTTCCTTAGGTGCTCATTAGGGTTACCAGAAGAAGGGGAGGCATGACCCTTAGGGTTCACCTCAGGTTAACTTAGGAAAGTACCAGGTTCCCTAGAAGATGATGCTAACTGGGAAAACTATTCGGCTATCATTCTCATCATTCTATCCATGTTAGCATTAATCATTCTCTCCACATTGTTATTGATTCTCCTCCCTAATTTATCAATATCAGTATAACCAGGGGGAGGATGAGCTTGAGCTATGGGAGGTGGAGGTCTAAGTGCATTAGGTGCACCTAAAAAAGCCAGTCTCTGAAAGGAGTTTGAAAGATGAGAGATGGGTTGGGAATTATTTCCAAGAAAGAACCTAGGTTGAGAATTAGGAACCACAGCAACAGCATTTGGTCCACTATTCCATGAAAAGTTAGGGTGATTCCTCCACCTGGGTTGTAATAAGGGGAGAAGGGGTCATTTTTAGATCTTTGTCAAAAATCGTTGTTGTTTTGATCGATCGTGGAAATTCTTTGAAAGATAAGAATCAAATAGTTCTGTATGGTAAAACAAAATACCTCTCATTTCTCCCTCGAATATATTCTTTTTTTTTTTCAACGGAATGTTCTTTTGTTGATTTGAACGGTGTCCGAATCCTTTGAATTGGGTACCAACAAGTATCATCCCCCCCAGAACAACGTTTTCTTTTAGTCCTTTCAACCAATCGATCCGGCCCTGAAGAGCTGTTTTTGGTAAAATGCGAGCAGTTTCTTGAAAAGTCGCTTTGCATATAAAACTTTGAGTATTTAGAGATGCTCTCATTATTCCCAATAAGATAGCTCAATAGTAGATTGCTTCTTCCAGAGCGCGCCCCGTTCATTTCGCTCGCAACAACCCAATTTGTTCTCGTTCAGTTGCTAACTGATGAGCAAAATAAGGGTAAGCACTCAATGAATGATCTAGCGCCTGACAATGAGAACAAGGCACTGCAGAGGTCTAAGATAACTGGGACATCTGGGGAGACAATCCCTTTAACATGTTTTCTAAAACAGCAATCTTAGACTCTAAGTGACTTACATCAGAAACAGAATGCAAACCACCCCTTGTAAACCTAGGACTCAGACTATCATCACGAGCGGTTTTCCACTACATAGTTTTCTCTGCCAAGTCCTCTAAAAACTCCCCAGCAGCTGTGGGGTTCTTAAAAAGAAATCCACCTTGACACATGGACTCTACCATGGCCTTAGCCTGTTGGTCAAGTCCTTCATATACAATCTAGCACAAACGTACTTGGTTTAAACCATGATGGGGACGTTGGGCCAACAAAGTTTTGAACCTAGCAAAATATTTCCAAAATGATTACCTATCAAGTTGCACAAATTGATTAATTTCATTCCCCAGCTTAACAGTCTTGGCATTAGGGAAATATTTTCTTAAGAACAATCTTAGAAAATCATTCCAAGAAGTAACAGAATTAGCAGTCGAGTCATACATCCAATGTTTAGCAGAATCTTTCAAAGCAAAATAAATTAATTTCATTCGCACAACATCAATGGGGATATTAGAAAAATGCATCATAGAACAAACTTCTTCGAATTCCCTCAAAAACAAATAAGCATCCTCTAAACCTGTGAGAAAAATGCATCATAGAACAAACTTCTTCGAATTCCCTCAAAAACAAATAGCATCCTCTAAACCTGTGAATTTAGGGAGCATCTGAGTATAATGGGGTTTTAATTCGAAGGTCACATTTAGTGCAAGATTAGACATAACAAAACATGATGGCAAAGCAGTTGTAGGAGGATGGAAAATATCACTCAAATTCCTTTCTTGTGCCATATTCCCTAACTTAAGCTTAGGTTTAGGGTCGGGTTCTAAGTCAGGGTTGGGCTCACTCCTAACGAGTCTTTGATTTTTAGGGCTTCTGATCCAACCAGTCATATAAACCCCACACTTTCACCAAAAAGAAGTCCTTTTTTTTCCAGTGGTTTTCCACTTTTTCTAATTTTTTTTCAATTTTAGGTTTTTCTAATTTTTTTGGATTTTTTGATTTTTCATGAAATAACTAAGCTAAGTAACAATTAATAATGAAGTAAACACAGTAAGACATAACATATTCAACTAATAAGAAAGTAGCTAAGAAAATGAAAATATGACCTAATCTTATGCCGTCATCCTCAGCAGCAGTGCCAAAAACTTTTACGATAATTTTGAGTGAAAACTAGACTGCCGCAATACTTAAGAGTCATGTCCTCGGGGACAAGGTTGAGATTAAGGTCACGGAAAAGAGCTCATCTAATCATCAATTATCTTAAAACTAATACAACATACTTAATGAAATCTAACTTAATGAAAACAACAACCCAAAGCAAATCTATATCAAACAACCAACAAAAGAAAGAAACTTGATCGAATCTAGCTTAACAAAAGAAAGAAAGTACTACTCAACAAACGATCTAACCCAAAGCAAATCTAACTCAATGAAATCTATGAAAAGCCAAAGCTATTAGCATTTCAGTTTCAATATGAATCAACAAACAATCCTAAGCCTAGCAATCTAACATGAACTAATCAGAACTTAGCAACCTAAGGCCAACATAGAGGGGTCAAAACCAGGGCATATTGAGTACGAATTCAGCCGTGAACAAGCCACCACGAACCCAAATACATTCAATCATTCACTGTCTATTAATGACACATAAAATTGACTCAGTAGGTGAGGGGAATTCAGGGTAAAGCAAACATAATCTGTATCAACATTTAGAGAGTCATGGCAACCCTAAACCAAAACAAATAAACTCTGAATGAAATGCCACCATTTCGAACAAGACTTCAAAATCAGAATCAAGGGAAGGGGGTGGGAATTTGGATTTAACTAACCAAACTAAGCAGAGCATAAGTTCAAAACATAATCATCAATCCAAATCGAACTAAACTAACATTAATCAGAGCATAAGCAATCGAAACAGAGGCTCAGAACAGCTGCATCAACCAAACTAAAGAAAACAGGATACAATTGCATTACCAATTAAGAAAACAAAGCTACTGGGAAGGGAAACCGAGCAAAACAAACAGAGGAGGTGAACAAACTTCAGAACCTAGAACAGGGAAGACGAAGAAATAGAGCTCAAGGCCAACCAAATCAGGAAGGAGCTTCACCCACCGCAATTAATGGGAAACTCCATAGTCGTGTCATCAATGTAAAAGCAGGGGAGGGGATGACTAAAATTAACCAAAACTAACATCCAAACCTTACAAAAATGAGCTAAAACTATGAATTATAACTAGAAAACATGAAATCGATGCATAATTAGATGAAATTTGAACCCAAACTCCAAACTAACATCAAGCCCTAAATGAATTTTTCAAACCCTAACTCAGAAAAATCGAAAAACACATGTGAATTTCAAGCTTAAATTTCAAAAATTAAAAGTAATTCAACCCTAAAGACCTCCTAACCTCTTTTCTAGTGCCAGCTAATGGTGATTTATACTCAAACGCCCTTCAATCGCTCCCCTTGATTTACAGATGAAGTGGACGATGAAGATGATACAACTAGCATGTGGTGCTGGTGCCCTTAGCGTGAAACCCAGTGATGGTTGAGGATGATGAATGTGCTGGCGCGGTTGAAGACAGAGAGAAAGAGAGATAAGGAAGATGGTGATGATGGAGACGCAGGGGTCGGGGTTTCGGGTTTACTGGGTTCTGGGGTCTGTTAGCCGAGAGGAGGGAGAAAATGAAATGGGGGGCTTAGATGTCACGTGCCACATGTGGGGGGGGATGGGCGGAATTATTTAGGTTTTTCTTTTATTATTTTTTTCTTTTTCTTTGGGCTAAAAAAAGGGCTTTTGGGTTGGGTTCGAGTTAATTTGGCCCAATTCTTCCTTTCCGGCATTTTCCCATCATTTTCTTGCATGTTGTCATAATTATTCAAAACCTACAAAACAAAATAAAATCAAATAAAAACATAAAAATGATAATTATAACGATCATAAATCAGGTGTAAAAGTATCATAAAAATAGCAATTTTTTTTGGCATGAACAACAAAGTACACCCGAGCTATCATAGCATCACAATCACTGATCAGCACCCGGCTTGCAGAGTATCAGACACTCCACATCCTCTTTATTTAGAAGCTTAAGAAACTGCTTCAATCTTTAGCCATTCAAGTTGAATTTGGCTCTACTCTCTGGATCTTGAATTTCGACTGTACCATAAGGAAAAGCACGTGAGACAATATAAGAACCCGTCTATTGAGACCTCAATTTCCCTAGAAATAAATGGAATCGTACAAGACTACTTTTGTTCTTGGGAAAACTCTTTCCTAATAATATGTTTGTTATGAAACAACTTAGCCCTCTCTTTGTAAGTTCGAGCACTCTCATAAGCCTTCGCTCTCATCTCATCAAGCACACTCAGTTGTAGTCTACACTTCTCACCGGCCTCAGTCAAGTCATAATTGAGCATCTTAATGACCCACAAAGCTGTATGCTCAATCACAACAGGGAAATGATAAGGCTTACCATAATCAACCCTATAAGGTGACTGAAAGTCGTTGTATATGCCCAAAGGGCATCTATAAGCTTGTCAGCTCAATCTTTCCTATTTCTATTCACTACTTATCTAGAATCTATTTGATCTGCCGGTTGGACACTTCCACCAGGCCACTGGTTTGGGGATGATACGAGATAGCAAGCCTATGGTCTATGGAGTACCTCTTCAATAATGCATCAAAAGATTTGTTGTTAAAGTGGGTACCCTGATCACTAATGATAGCTTGGAGCATGCCAAATCTAGCAAACATGTTCTCTTGAGGAACTTCACAACCACCTCAACATCATTGGTCGTAGAAGGGGTAGCCTTAACCCATATAGAAGCATAGTTCACAGCTAATAAAATGTACTTATTTCAAAAAGATGATGGAAATGGTCCTATAAAATCTATACCCCACACATCAAAATCAACACCACAATGATGGGATTCAGTTGCATCATATCTCTTCTGCTTATTCTACCTAGCTATTAGCACCTAGGGCAAGTCTAATAGTATTCAAAAGCATCCCTAAATAGTACAGGCCAATAAAAGCTACATTGAAGAACTTTGGCTATAGTCTTTTGCCCACTGAAATGCCCCCTGCATGCCTGGTCATGACAAAAAGAAAGGACACTTCTTATCTTATCATTAGGAATACACCTCCTAAAAACTTGGCCAGAGCAGTACTTAAATAAATAAGGGTCATCCTAAACAAAGAATTTCACAAGGTAGAAGAACTTATCTCTGTCATTCTTAGTCCAACCCTCAGGGATTCCACCAGAAACTAGGTAGTTCATAATGTGCATACCAAGGACCAAGGCAGACATCATATAATTGCTCATCGGGGAAGCACTTGGAAGTACTTGACTCACTCTCTCTATTATAAAGAATTCTAGATAAATGGTTAGGTTCAAGGTTCTCAGAATCTTTCTTATCCCTAATCTCATAATCAAACTCTTACAAAAGCAAGATCCATCTCACAGGTCTAGGCTTAGCATCCTTCTTACAAAGCAGTCCCTAAGAGCAGAGTGATCAGTATGGACAATCACATAAGACCTAATTAGATAAGGTCTAAACTTCTTAAAACTAAATATCACATCCAAGAATTCTTTCTCAGTAACAGTATAGCTAAGTTGGGCATTGTTCAGAGCGTGACTTGCATAGTAAATAACATGGGGCTTTTTATCAACACGCTGCCCTAGAATAACTCTAACAGTGTAATCAGGCGTGTGACACATCAACTCAAATGGTTCTCCCCAAATGGGAGGATGAAGAATGGGAGCAGAGGTTAAGGCTTTCTTAAACTTAGTGAATGCTACAAGACACTCCCCAGAGAAGTGAAATGGCACATCCTTAGCTAGTAGGTTAGTCAAGGGCTTCACTATCTTACTAAAGTCCTTAATGAAATGACGATAGAAGTCAGTATGTCCAAGAAAAGACCTCATCTCGTTCACACAAGTAGGAGGAGTAAGATTAACAATTGGATCAGTGTTAGCCTTGTCTACCTCAATCCCATCTCTAGAAATGATGTGACCTGTAACTATCGCCTTTTTAACCATGAAGTGACATTTCTCTAATTCAAAGTCAAGTTTTTTTCCCCATACATTTCTAACACTGCTCTTAGATTAGATAGGCAATCATCAAAAGAAGACCCAAACATAGAAAAGACAGGCAATCATGGACCTCTGAAATGTAGTGGGGGCATTATATAGCCAAAATGTCATTTTTCTAAAGGTACAAGTCCCAAATGGATAGGTGAAAGTAGTCTTCATCCGATCCTCAAGAACAATAAAGATCTGGGTGTAGCCAAAATAACCATTTAAAAAACAATAGACGGAATGTCCAGTCAACCTCTCTAATATTTAATCAACGAAGGGCAGGGGAAAATGGTCTTTACCAGTCACAACATTCACTTTTTTATAATTTATACAAATATGCCACCCAGATTGAACTCGAGTGGGGACTAGCTTATTCTTGTCATTCCTAAAATCATGGTAATACTGATGTTCTTAGGAACAACTTAAATAGGGCTAACTCACTCGCTATCAAAAATAGGATAAATAATCCCATGGTCTAACCACTTCAGTACTTTCTTCCTAACTTCTTCCTATAGTGTTGGGTTCTAGCGCCTTTTGATGTCTCGGTAGGGCTTAGTATTTTCCTCCAAATGAATTATATATTGCACAATGGAAGGACTAATACACTTGATATCCCCTAAAATCCAACCTATAACTTCCTTGTTCTCTTTAAGTAAAGCAATCAGTTAGTCCTCTTGGTCCCGACCTAAGTCAAAAGCAATAATGACAGGTAAGGATTAATCCGGCCCTAGGAATGCATACTTAAGAGAGTCATGAAAAGGTTCTAATTCAAGAGCATGAGGGGAAATAGATTCATAAGCAGATTCAGAAACAGAAGCAAGGAGACAGTCATCAGTGGAGCATAAGTCACTGAACTCAAACGCATTATATTCAGGCTCATCGTCCACAATAAATGACTCATACTCAGTAGCAAACATATCATCAAAGTCATCATCAAATACAAAATCTTCTACCTAGTTAAGAGTGGAGAACTCCATATCCTCGAAACTAAAAGGCTTTCTTTGCATGTTAAAATTGTTCAACTATAGTTTCATGTTGCCAAAAGACAATCTCATCATATCATTCCTGTAATTAATCAGGGCATTGCCAGTGGCTAAGAAAGGACTTCTTAGAATCATAGGGACTTGACTAGCTGCATTGGACACCTTCTTAGTCTTAATCATAACAAAGTCCAGTGTAAATAAATTCACCCACTCTGCTCAACACATCCTTAACTATACCCCTAGGCAGCCTGGTAGACCTATTAGCTAATTGACTAATTATTTTGGTAGGTTTCAACTCACCTAACCTTAACCTCTCATACTTAGTGAGCGGTATCAAGTTGACACTGGCCGCTAAATCAAGCAAAGCTCTATAAATAAGTTGGTCTCCTATAACCATAAAAATAGTAGGCCAACCTCGATCCTTATACTTCAATGAGATCTGCTAAGAATGGATAGAACTAGCGCCAGAGGCTAAGAAAGCCTTTCTAGGGATACTAGTGGCTCTCTGGGTCCTGCACGGATCCTTTAAAAATCTAGCATATGGAGGCATCTGCTAAATAGCATCGAGTAAAAGGGTGTTGATTGTGACTTGAGATAAGGTCTTTCTCATCTTCTCAACTAAGCATGATCTTTCTTTTTAAGCCTATGGGGAAAAGGAGGTAAAGGCATATAGACTTTCTCAGCATGGAAGAAGGAGAAAAAGAATCCTTAGAAGGTGGGTAATTCTCCCTTCTCAATCTAATATTTATTTGAAGATGTTTTAAACCTAATCATGGAGTTTAGTAGCCATGGCATAGTTACGATTTGATTCGACAAAGTTAGAATTCGGTTGAAAAAAGGTGCTACGATGAATTTATGGATGTATTGATATGAATAGAGTGAATTAATAATTGTATGAATGATTATTGAATGGTCATGTAATTTTGAGGCGGTTCATAGTGAAGGAAACGTGGCAATCAAGCTACGAATCATACTTGAAATGGGCGTGATATGGGTCCTCTTTTCATTTTTTGTTTCTTTCGGAACTAAGCTTAAAGAAGAGGGTGAGCTATGCGATTCAGCAGCGTCGTCCAGCCGTTGACCGACTCGGTGAATTAGGCACCAATTGACTTCGAATCAGCCCTGCTCCCCTTTTATGTGATTTATGTGGCTATATGTGTGTGGCTGTGGGTTGATGGCCGACAACGGTAATGTTGTGGTGGATCGACACAACAGCCAGTGCAGTTTGGAGTGGGGTTGTGGGCTAAGTGGTGGCCGCCCCGGTTCGGCCCTGCCACCCTTTTGTTTTGGCCTATGTATAGGGGTATGTGCGTTATATTTATCACTCTAAACTATAGGGACTTGATTATTTAAGGGTGTCCTATTAGTTTATAAATTTTAATAGAAAATGAACTTAGAGAATGCTCTTGACAAAATAAAGCAATTTAGCCTACAAGGCCTTTTAATCAATGGCCAATATGATTTGTGAGGAGCCTCACACCTTGAAACAAACTATGAATTTATACTCTTGGATGACTATGTATTTGATTATTTTTATTACTTCATGTCACTTCAGGCCGTTTTATGAGCCTTTTGACCTGAGGGCTATTGCTACTTTGGGCCACTATTACAAGGCATGAATATTTTATCCTTTCAACAACAAACGTGGACTTAAGATGTTATGGGGACCATTTTATTTAACAACCTAATTTCCTTACTTATTGAAGATATTTAACGCTTTTCAGTCGAAATTTTTGCTTTCATGCTAAACGAGCTTAAGCTGATAACCCAAGTGAACGCTTTTGGTTTTAGGTGTTAACTAAGAACCGAATCGCCGACTTATCCTGTTCTCGGGTCGTATAAAGGTCAACTGGAGATTACCATTTACAAGTGCTTAATATGTTAATATAAAGCAAGGATTCTTGAAAAGATACGTAGAAGTCCTCAGTTCACATAAATCTAGTCAACACCTCCCTTTTACTTTGAAAAATAGGCGTACGTATGTATACCTGGATTCATAAGTTTGAAGATCTAATCTAATGTAACTATAGGTCCTCTGCGCAAATGTGAATGTGATTCTTGAGTCCTTGTATGACATGATGTCTAGCGATCACTCTGAATGGTCGTGTAGGCCAACCACCTAGATAGACTTTCATTTTCATTTTGTTGGCGTTGAATTATTTTCGGAACACAAACCTCAGTGCTTTGGATATGTAATCCATCGAGTGTTACCCTTCACATCATCTTTCATTTAATTTCATTGTTTGTGTACTCTGCGTGTGTGATCCATAGAGTTTTGGTCTTCGAAAAATAGTCGTCGAGCTTGTTGGATATATCCTTTATGATTTTATCATTACAGGACCTAATCTAAGGCTATAAGGGTAAATTATGCTCAGTGTTTAGGTTGAACTCTGTCCATTTCATTTTAAAATTTTAGTAATTACTAATATCACTAGCTCTGTGGGGGTAATGATGCCACACTACTAGATTTGAAAGTCCAGCACATGTCCACTTTCATCGGATAGAGATGAATGTTGAAATGTATGAACTTTGACTGCTACTATTTCTGAAAGTCCAACGCCTATCCATTCTTATTAGGATTGAGACAAATATTAAAATTTCTGAACTTGGATGCCTTTGGATCCGAAGTTCTATATCTATCCATTCTTGTCGGGATAGACATAAATGTTGAAATGTTTGAACTTGACTGTTTCTGGAAATGAAGCTCTACGGCTACCCGCTCTCTTTGGTATAGAGACAAATGTTGAAATTGATGATTTTATACTTTTGCCAGATTAGCAAATTTCCTTTTCACCAGAGCAGTGAACCTTTCGCTTGTATAGAAAACTGATGATGACTCTACCCTTTTGCCCGATTAGCAGAACTTTTGTCGCTCGTACCAAACTAATAATTTATGGTCTACTTAAAGACTATTGCTAATTATTTCTTGACATTTTGTTTATTTCCATTCTCGTTGAAGCTAAGGTATGCTTGAATAATTTCTTTTCTCGGCACATGCTGATTAATCTGTCGGGTTCCTTCCCTTGTCACTTGTTTTTCGTCGTTCTTCTACTTGTTTTGATGCATGGAAAAATAGTATTTGTGGCCTTAATTACAAAATCGGCCTGGTCCCCCTCACTATCACTCTCTCTTTCTTCCTTATTTTTTGTTATTTTGACCAAACAATCCATGTGAAAGATCCCCCCTGAGGAACTACGAGGGCCCCTAGGCCTTGTTTTTGCTATTTTCTATCTTAGATTCTTATTAATTGAACTGCCTAAAGCTTACATGCATGCGAAAGGGTACCGGTTGGGTCCGTATGACAACAACCTTGCTTTCCCTCTTTGTTTTTGTGCTCATCGAATTCTTGAATTTTTGTAGTCTTCTCCTTGATATAGATGCTAGCCGGTTTGCCTTGTCGTGGCTCTTCTTTTTTTTGCTAGCTTTCACTGGCTTTTGAGTGTTTTATTTGCGTACTCTTTGGTGAAGCACCTTCAAGTGGAACCCGACCGGTTTCTACTTCCCTTAGCTTGGCTTCTTCTTTTATAAATAGCCCCCTTGGCCTTGCATAACTCACATAATCCCCCTCTCTTACATTCAAGTGTGTTCTAGCACTTTCTCATTTCTCTCATAATTGTGTTTTCGAAAAATCATGAGAAGAGCTCATCCAGCCTGTAAAGAAGTAAGGCTTCATCAAGACTCTTTTATTGAAAGAGAATGAACGCTTGTCGATGCTTAGGATGGGCACAGCCTTTTACTAGATGTTGGTCGCCATGCATCTGTAAATGCTGTAAGTGTTCTTCTACTCACTCACTGCTTCTTGACTTATTTCCATCTAATGTGATTTAATATTCTTTTTTCAATTTTTCCTTTTTAGGATGAATTAATTAGGGGTGCTAGCTCCCCTAGAAAGTTCACGATAGAGGTAGGCCCTCAGAGAGCTCAGATTCAGGTCATTTATTTGTAGCAGAGTGTTTGAGAGATTTTGGGATGCAACCCTTTCCATGCCCGTGGGTGAGATGACTGTAACTCCATTTGATTTTAGTGTACCAATGGGTCTTGGTTTCACAAGAGAGCCATTAACATATCAGGAGAATTTTCACACCCGTCGTGGCCAACACCTCTACCTCTTTGGTCTGATCATGGGATCCATTCCTCCCGAGATCATTTCTCATATAGCATCCTCGTCAATCTAATGCATGATGATAAGCGATGGGCCCAGTACTACCCTGATCAATAGTGTTGACTGATTCTGATGCTTCTTGTTTGCATGACTATCTTTACCGAGCTTAGTAACTATTGTAGCTTTCATTATTTATTTGACTTGGTTGTCCTAAATCCATGGAATATGGCAAGGGGTACAATTTTGGTCTATGAATACTTGGCTCTTACTGTCTTTCTTTGCAGTTTTGGTTTATGAGTACTTCTCGGCCCTTTCGCTAAGGTCTCAAGAGTTGACAAAAGCTTCCCGATAATGGTTTCGTGGATGAAGGGAAACCAAATCAAGAAACGATTCCAGTTGGGAGATCTTCAGCATTTCCATGTGGCCATTAATGCTCTAAAAATGGCAAAGTCATTTTTAGTTTGTAAAATGGCCTAGTTGAAGAGTTTTCTTCTTCTGAACTCCGTTTTTTGTTGGCCAACTTTCATCTATAGCGCAACCGTGTTCTCCATCCTAAGGTTGAAGCTGCTCAATTCTATACCTAAATACAGGCTCCATATAGAATGACATTTTACCTTTGTTGGTACTTGAGTGGGCAGGTGACTCCTGAAATTATGAACCAGTGTCCTCCAATTGTTCTTGATAACCCATCGCGGTGTATGTCTTATGCAAGAATGCGTACCCTTGAAGACATGGAAGAGATGAAGGATAGCACTCATTTCATCGGCTCTGTGGATGATAGTGGCGATTATATGCTTATCTTCCACTTCTTGCTGTTTCTCAGTTTGTAGGTGACATTTGTTGAGCCTCATATACCGAATCTAAATATTGAGATATCTAGAGAAGGGGATGAGGCCACTTATGTAAAGATTCAGCTGGCTCCTGAATCAGAGTGGCCAGAAGACCCATTTCGCTCTACTTTTACTGAAGTAAGTGTGTTGCTTACCTTATATACCATAAGTTGATATGTAACCCTTCTAACTGTTTCATCCTCTTTAATATAACCTCCAGTAATCTGGGTCAACAGTGTGTCATTTCCACTCTTTGTGGAAGGCAGTTGTAAACCTTTTCTCTTATCGTCGTCCTCGAACTGATGGTGTGAGATTTTCCTCTTCTGCTAGGATTGCATTTTGTTTCTCCGAATTGGCTCCTCCTAATTTGTGTCACAAGGATCTAAAGAAGATGTTCATCCCAAGAGGTCGCGTGCTTCTCAATCTAGAAGACGCTCTTCTATTAGGGCTCGGGATGTCCCTGGGTCTTCTTATGCTTAACGTGAGAGCCCATGTCAATAGTTGCCATTAGAAATGAAACAACTCTATCTTACAAACTTGCTAATCCTTATCCTCTGTCTACTTTCGATAGGACAATCTTATGTGCTTCGTATTTTGTATGGTGATTCTTCTTCCTTCACAGTGGTCGATGATGATCATTTTTGCCATTCTTAGGCCCTTAAACACAACCCTTTTACTAATGTGGGTGCCAACTGTGCTTCGATTGATTTTGGATATGCTTCTATTCATGCTAACCACTTCTTTGGTGGAAGCAGTAGCAGGTTCCCAGATAATCAGCAGGGGTTTTTTAAGTCTATGTATAAGGCTTTGACTATGGCTTTGATCTTTCACTTTTTATGCAATGGTAATGCAAAATGTTTATGTATCATATATATATATATATATATTAAAAGTTCGATTGAACTCATGCATGAGCGACACATGGGGTACCACATAGAATGTCATCTAGGTAGCCACTTGGGATAAGAATGCCATGTAGAATAGCAACATAAAAGACTTCTATCGTATAATTAAGGTGGATGTAGGTTATCAATGTAATTTTAATTCAATTTAATGTTAACCTTTTTTATATGTTATGACTAATTAGTAATTGAAATTTATCTTAAAAAACATAAATATAGACCAAAGAAATGATTTAGATGTTACCCAAGAAAAAGATTGAAGTGTGCTATACATTATTCTTGAGGTAAGTATATATTGGACATCTAAATCTAAATATATTTATTTTTATATATTTACTTTTAAGTGTATATATCATAAGTTGACATTTGAATGCTGATCGGGCTGCTTATTTTGCATACTGTAAAGCTTGATTACTTAAGCATATCACATAATTGGTATGGAATACAGTAGGAGCTTAATGTGATTGTGGGTTTCACTTATGACTACCTTAAGTTGGTTCAATATTTTGTTTCTTTTCACATTTGTAACTTATCTTTATGATATAAAAAAATGTTTCAGTGATTTATTCGAATTGTTTTTCACTTGAAATTATATTTTGCGCTCAAAAATCACATAGTATAATTATTTCTTTTAGCAAATTTGAATTTAAATTTAATAGGCAAATTGATATATAAAAGTAGTTTGTCTACATTTCCATAATAGACTATAATTGACTTCATAAATTAATAGTACTCCCTCCCCCTCAGAAAAAAGAACGTTAAAAGTTTTTCTAAATTCAAATTGTACTAAAATTTCTTCATCTGTTACTAATATCCCTTTCTTCTTTTTTTAATTTTTAAATTTTTTAATTTTTCTCTGTTGGTTTTTTAATAAATAATTATACACCAAAGAGATAAGATTAAGGTCAAAGACTTATATGTCTTTTTGTTACCATGGTCAACAATTATTTCATGTTTTGTTGATCATTAGAATAATTAATCAAATTTTGTTTTTATTCAAATCATGGGTCAAATAGGAGGAATGACCATCATCACTATTAAATAATATTAAAGGTGTTATTAAACTATTGAAATAATCTACAATGGACATATGAAGTAAGTGCAAGCGTAATGAATATAATTAAACCAATAGGAATCTCTAGGGGAAAAAAACGCATATTTTGTGATGATTATTAGTTTTAGTTGGCATACATGACCCTACGAATTTGACATTTGGTCTCACGTGTGCTAACTAATCTTTTGCTAATTTACTCTTATTGGTAAATTACCTTATTATTTCATTTGAATGTCCATCTTTAATATTATATAACCTTTCCTAGATTACCTCATTATTTCATTTTAATGCTTACTTTAATTATTATATTATATATTATTTTTGAAATCAATTACCTCATTATCTCGACAACTACTCATTTTACTCTAGAGTTTATCTTATTTTGCAATTCCTATAAATAGGGACTTAATTATGTAGTATCTCATCTAAGTTTGTGTAGTTATTTGATGAAAAGAAAATTTGTATCCCCATATATTTTTTAGTTGTGGAAGGATACAAAATTGAATCCTAACAAGTGCTGGTTGGCTAAAATGAAAGAATCTGATTCTTTTCTCGATCAATGTCAGAATGAAGGTTACAATCCCTATTGTTTTGTACTCATCTGAGATAAAGCGGCCATTCGTATTAAAAAGAAGCAGTTTCCTATTCATGTTCGCTATGCAATGACTATAAATACAAGTCAAGGACCATCACTGAAATATGTAGGAGTTTACCTTCTAAAATTAGTATTAACTCATGGACAGCTGAATTATAGCATCATGGATGACTTCACCAGAGAGTTTGAAGTTTATTATTAAACATCATAATCAACACTATGAAGGAAACACAAGAAACACTATTTTCAAAGAAGTGTTCAACAACTTACCAATGACATGTATATACCTAAAATAACTTCACTATTACAAATTATCTGAAAAACAATTTGGCGCTATATATCTTTTAGTGTTAGTAAATTTCTACAAAATATTAGTTCTAATTATGCAATGATCATGACATATTATGAATTATGATTCTTAGAATTAAATATAATCAAAGATTAAATAATAACAAATAGTAAATTCCTCCAATATTGTGCAGGCAACTCCTGGTAGACTAAATATACAAAAAGTCCATAATTGAAATACCTCTCTATAGGCAAGTACAAATGAATACAAAAGTATTATTTTATATTTTTTTACTCAATGTATAAGCATGTAAAAAATCATTACATACATTTAACAACACATTGTTGATGACAGGTAGTTAGGAACAAATGAAAAATCAAAACCTAACTTAATATAATATATGTTACTTTTGTAGGTTACATAATTTGAGAACGGAACTTGATGACTGATAGACAGTGAAGACGACAAATCTAATTTGTTATTAAACATTTCATATTAGAACTACTTTTCACACATCACATTTCACATTACCATATGATGCATTTCTTAAAATAAAGTCCAAGTTTAAGAAATACAACATTAAATTACTGAAAATACTATGATTTTTCGTTCTTCGCTCCTTTGCTCCCACCGTGAATATGGTTATTTTACAAAATCATTTTAAACTTAAAAAAATCACGTAGTGTCAAACCACATAATATCTTGAAACAAAAAAAATTAATTAAAAACTTCTTGACTAACAGGTTTAAAAATGATATACTGCACATCAAAAATTCAAATACATATAATTAATTTGACTTCA
The DNA here is from genome assembly GCA_029747015.1 of Carnegiea gigantea. NCBI lineage: Eukaryota > Viridiplantae > Streptophyta > Magnoliopsida > Caryophyllales > Cactaceae > Carnegiea > Carnegiea gigantea. The sequence goes on along the minus strand of JAKOGI010000820.1, from coordinate 246,713 downwards.
CATGAAATACAGTCATAAAAATGTGCTACAATCCAGTACATAGAACTCAGTATGGTATAGCAACAACAACATATAGAACAAGATACCGATTCTTATCAACCGAGAAGTAATAGCCATCGTGCAACACATGGGTAAAAAGTAGTGATTATAATGGTTCTAATGCATAGTTGACATATGCTTAAAATGCACTCCATTTTAGGGTCATTTTACTTCATTTTTTGGGAGAATTATGTACTATGTGTTATAATCTATACTCATTTTTCCGTTTTATGCTTAACTATGGTTCTTTTTTGCATTTCATAGGTTTTTGGACCTTTTTGTTTTGACCCCAATTGAGTTTGTTTTGACTCCCTACGGATGCCCTAAAGTTACCATGCCTGTGGAGAAGAAAGAAGAAGCAAAGAATGCTGAGACAGAGGTGACAGCGGATGGTCCATGGTGGATGCCTTTCCACCGGATTGTCATGTTTTCTTATGATTATTTGACTTCCAGGCAATTTTTAATTTCATGTTTTTTCGTAACTGTTCGACTTTGAGGTAGTTTCGCTATAAAAAGGGCTATTTTTAGCCTCATTTCATCATCTGTCATTCCATTTTTCCTCTCTTCAACTTCATCATTTAGATTAGAATTTAGATTAGAGGAAGAGAGAGTGAGAATTTGTAAGGATTCCATGCCGGGTTTGAAATTGACGGATTCAAGTGCGTTAATTGGCTGAGCATTTCTTTTCTTTTCTTTCCCTTCTATTCTATTCTCCTTTGTTCTCGTATCTCATTATCTTTGGATTTATGTTTTGTAATTTCATTTGTGATTTTGTTTTGATTTTGGATTTATGCAAATACTAGTTCAATTCTTGATTTGCTGTTCATCTCTTTGAGTATTGTGGAATTATTAGATTATTTTATTGGATCCTAGATATGTACTAACTTGCAAGAAGTTTGATCACTTTCTTGCACGTTTTGGGTATTGTATAAGGAACTGAGTGGTGAAATTCAATGCTTGAATCATAGGATTTGACTTGAATGTGCGGAGTCTTGAGGAAGTCACGCCGATTGAGAAGCTATGAATGTGATAACCACATGCTTAATGGTCCTGAACAAATTAAGAGCCCTTAAGAAATTATAATTTGTTAGATTTAGGTATTTCACTTCACCATGAAAAATGGTTGTTGTACTTCGATTGTCAGTTTTAACATAATCTATTCAGGAAGAAATGCTTGAGTAATACATAAATTGCGAGCTTGCTAGTTTGTATAGTTCCTTGATTATTTATCCATTAGATTAGATAATTGATTACTTTATTTTCAATATCAAGTATTGATTTGTGTAGCCTATCTTAAGGGACCTTGGTTTGCTACAATGGAACTGTGTCCTTGCGGCCTTATCAGGTCTTTAGCGTTGTTGCTGGGGACTAGTGTTGAAAATTGGTTTTTATCAAGAGGTTTGATTAAGCATTTTGTTTTAACTTTAAAAAAAACCAAATCAAATTGAAAATTTAAAAATTAAAAAAATTGAAGAAAAAACAAATAATGGCAAGTTTCCATTCCTCCCAATTCGAGCATGAATTATTTTGGAGGTACTTTATACATTTAATCGCGTTTCTTGCTCAATATGATTATTCTGTCAGTAATTGAAAAATTTTGGACATTATTGATGAGGATGTGAACAGTGAAACGAGTGCTCTTTAAGTATTGGGGTTATCTAGGTAAAAGCATTGATGAGGCATCATATTTGCTTGAGTGGATTGCTTAGAATTTATTTGGGTTTGAGAAGGCTAGTCGTGTTTCTAAATATTCATTCTTTGATCCTTGTGCATTTTATTATAGATCTTATTATGCTCCATTTTGGTGTGACTTGTGTAATTCTTGTGACCATAATACTAGTTTGTGTCCTTATTTTGCGTGCTATGCTTAACCTGACTTTGCATCACTCAGGGATAATACTGATGTTGTCCTAACTTTACCTGATTAATCCCTCCCTTTAGCTCAATGCATGGGGCTTGAGATAGGTGACCCTTTTGGAGTGTTGCTAGGTTTAGTATTGTTGATACATGTTTTGAGTCGCAATATATTTTTGATAAGGTGCATGATCTAGCTGAGTCTCCATTGCAGGGGTCACGTGATGCATTTTTACGTGAGGAGTGTCCTAGCCTTGGTTGTGATAATGTTCCCTCTAATCCCCTCGATCATTCTCATGTTTCACCTATTTGTTCATTACCCTCTCCTTCCCCTGAGTATTACATTGATATGCCCATTTGAAATCCTATGATTTTTTAAGGCTAATAATGATTTGGGCTATTAGGATAACATGTTTAGTATGCTTGGTAGGAATGTTGATAATTTTGTGTCCCTAGGTTACTTTAGTAGGTATAATGCATCCCTTGACCCATATTATATGTACCTACTGGACAAGCCTAGAAAAATCAAGAAGAATACTTTCTTTGATTTCTCTTTTAATTTTTCTATAGCATTTGGTTTATTAAAGAGAGCACTAACTTTCTTTGTTATGTTCATGTTCATGCTTTCTCATAGCCAAGCTTACGAGCCCTATGCTGCAATGTTTAACAAGCTTTTGTAGGCTTTGACTACGTCTGATATGATGAGCCAAGTTTTGAAGTTGGGATGGAGTGGTTGATGCTCCATTTAGCCCATTTGTGAGGCGGCGTTAACTTCGGTGCACTTAGCACGTAAACTGGTAGGATTGCTCTCTTTTGTTTTCCCTTTCTCTTCTCCTACTTTCATTCTGTTAAATAATAATGCTTTATCTAAGCATAGAGGAAGGGTAATTGTTTGGTGGGAAATAAGCTTGAACATTTATACCATAAGTGAACAATTTATCGCTGTGCACTTGGGATTTCATCCACTGAGAACATGACTTAGGTTACCTAACTTAGTGTTAGATTGAATCTAGAGAGGCAATGAGTAAGTTAGAGAGAGAAGGAAACAAAGACTAGTGAATATTGTCATCTGAAGACTCAGTTGGAGAAAAGACATGGGTTGGGCGTTTAGTTTCTAACGGCTACTTAAGTTAGGCATGAGTTCTCAAACTTAGCTCAATTCATGAGTGATTGTCAGGGGGTGATGGGTTTGTTTAGGGCCTCCCAAACCTCATTTTTAAGAGTAAACGTAACCTTAATCTATAAGCCCACTTATTTTCATGGGGACTCGAAGGTTAAGGTTCGAGAAGACTGACTTGCACCTAAAAAGGCTTTGGGTTATTTTCATACCCAGTGCTTGTTCTCTCTTCTTCTATCCACATAGGATGAATACCCACCTCTCAGTGTGGTTATTCGCTGCAAGTATTGGATAGGATGACCTTTCGGACATTTCATCGAACACTTGGTGGGTAGGGAATGAGGCCTCTGGATAACTTGAAAATTAAAGCAAGACAAGGTCGAACCGAGCTTATTATGCCACCCTAACTCCTTATCCCTAACCCGAGTTAAGGAAAACCACTCGCTAATCATCATTATAACAATCTAACAATTGTAACCAAGCATGATCAAACAAATTAAGCAAAACCAAGTAAGAGGAGAAGAGAGAGAAAGAATAACGAACTTTGATTAATGGAATCGGGAATGAAAGTCATGAAAATCTTCAATCAACAATAATTCAAGAACGCTGATCTTGCCTTAACTCTAAATCAAACCTAGAAAATGTTTAAAGTGCTTTTTACGCGAGAAATTAAGCATAAAATCGAAATTAGGCAGAACGGGGTGTTGATAGACTAAAAACTGGGGAAGTGTGATGGTTATCACCTAGGGAACGGCCTGTTTTAGGAGCACTTCCTGCAGACAGGCGCCGACCAGGCTGTCGACTATGCAACGGCCATTACGTATGCTGTGCCTTGAATTTTTCCTTTTTCTTACTCCTTTGTTGCCCTCAAGCCTTCGCGTGATAATCTTTACTCCCGCATTGCCTTTTTCCATGCACTAGCCACCTTTCTTACTTAAATAACTTGAAAAATCCATGCAAAAATGTCAGAAAGGGGATTAAACAGGGCAACAACATTAAAAGAGGCAAAACTTGTTCAAATCCCTCTAAATCAAAGGAGAAATAAGGGGAAAAGAACAGAAAAGGGGATAGAGGATTAGTCAAAATTAAGGTTGATCAAGTTCCCCATGCTTAGCTCTTGCTTATCCTCAAGTAAGCTTAACTTAATGTCGCATGAATGGGAAAGTCACTCTTTAAAACTCCCTTCTCAGGCATGATAATAAAGGCCAACCAACAAGCAAAGTCACACAATCAAGAAGTAACAAAGATGAGGCCAGGGAGCAAGATATACTTGAAACTCTTGAGGGAGCACTTTGCCTAATGGAGCGTACCAAGACTAAGTGAGATCCTCAAAGCTAGAAAGGAGGTGACTTGCTAATGGTCGGTAAAAGAGATCAGGGGGAGCCTCACTTTATGGTCAAGTGGAACTCTCATCTCTAAGTGTATAAATATCTTAGTGTATACTCTCATTGCTCAGCCAATCATGTAAAAACCATAGGCTTTGAAGGGTCCTTATCCTCCACACTTGGGGTAAAACACACGCCCTTTGATCAAGAGAGCTTTGGAAGGGCTGAAATGGGGTTCCTCGATGGGGTGAGAAAGAGGAAGATCTTTTGGGACAAGTGGAGCTAAATATCCTTAGGACTAGGGAGAAAGAACACTTTCCACAAGAAAAGGATGGAAGTAAAACATTACTTTGCACCTACAGCTGACTTTAAACACATAAGGAGGAGTCGATTCGGTTTGGAATGCATATCATTATGCCAAGCATCTTATTTGCACAAGCATTCTCTTCTTTTTTATTTCTTTCTGCATCCTAAAAGGCTTGCTCTTCTTTTTTTTTTTTTTCACTTTTACTTCCAAAGTTTTCCCCTTTTTTCTCTCTTTTTTTAAAAGCAAGCTTAAAGCAAGGAACTTGATATGAGGCATTAGTCAAGGATACTTTGGCTTACCTTCTTCCCTTTTTAACACAAATTTCCACAACATACATCTAAAGATGTTCCAACTCAAAATGCAAACCCCATAATTGTGAAAAGTGTTGCTCTACTAACCTCTATGGCATGAAGGTAGGAAATGTGGATAGGCCAAGAGTGAAATAAGTATGGGAACAACAAGGATGGGCAAGGCTCAATATGGGTAAGCAAAAAGGGTTTTAACATCACATAGGTGGCTTTTTAGGCTATGTGGCGTAAAATGACAAGGAATGCCTTAATCATATCAAATGATGCTTATTACCTAATGTGGTTTTGTATAGAACAAAGCCAAGTTCTAGCATTACAATCAATGGTGAGTCACGTAAGAAGAATATAAAGAACCACCAATAATGAGTGGTCACATGAATGCTCAAAGCTCACGGGTCAAGTCACCCCAGTGATATCTATTACCTTATGAGTTAAACACTAGCTAAGCCCCTCTAAGTCAAGCTAAAAGGATCTCAAGGACTAAAGTAAGCACACAAGGTGAAACAATCACCAAATGAAGCCCCACACTACCTTGTTCCAACAATCAAAGCAAATACCACAACTCAAGTGTGCAACCAAGCTGCTTGGTCAATATTTACACCATATATTTACATTATAAAAGGGTTTTTTCCCCAAAACTTTTCAATTATTTTTTTTTCAAGAGGAAGATCATAGGAAAAAATTAAAGAGTAGAGTGAGAAGTGCACCTTGCAAGCCCAATGATGTCCTCCTCAACATTACTCCTCAACATATAAAAAAAAGAAAACAAATATATACATCATGCAATGGAAGAGTCTACATGTCTAAACTATATGCCAGTTCTAAGTATGCAATGATTCCTAAAATGTAACTAAATGGGTTACATAATCTAATGGACTACTATGTACAAGCATGAACACATCTTAACCTAGACAATCACTCCTCAATCATCATAATTTCCAAAAAAGTCCCCTAATGATGACGAAAAAAAACCCATTTCAGAACCAATGACTCTCGCACCACATAACCCTCCTAACATGAGCTGACTAGCTCACACCTCCCCCTACAAAAGACATGTATTGTCCCTAATGTATAATCATCTGAGGAAATCAAAGGGAAATGAAGGGGGGAAACTTACAAATGATCAATAGGGGCCGAGAGGGCTGCTAAGCCTTCAATTGGTTGGAGGGTAGGGCCAACCATGGAGCTCGTATACATAATAGACGTGGTACTCTAGGTTTTGGTGCCGGTGATCAAACTACATTTGCCGGCGGAGTAAGTCTTGCTGATGTTGAGTGTGTTTCTGTTAACGCTCATCAATTGTATCAAGCCTCAAGTTGAGGTAAGAAAAGCGGTCATCTATGTATTAGTAGAAATGGGCCTCATTGAAGCCTGAAGAGGCCATTTGAGTATGATTCCTAGTAAAAGGGGGATCATACCCCTCTTCCTCGGTGGTGTGGCTTGGGAATTAGAACTCTCGGCACCCCCCTTACCGCCTCTAATGTTCCCTCATTGGGCTTGAGGCTCATGCTCATTTATCTCCATATCAACATCATGATCATATACCTCATTGGAAGGGCCGACACAAGTGGTTTTTGTTGGGGTTTAGAACGGGAAAAGGAGTCTACCATGGTGGTTCACAAACAGTCAGCCACCCTCTATTTTGAACATCTCTGCATTAATACAAGTGGCTAAATCTAGCCACCCCCTGGAGCAACGGAGTCAATCGCCTTATGGGAGGCTCCAACTCCCAAGCATATGCAATGACTGAAATGATGCCCCTACAAGCAATGGGGGACTAAAGAGCTAAACCTCGTGAGATAAACTGATGGAGGACAAAAGCCCCCACATCAAAGCTTTCATCATTAAGAATGCACCATAATAAGAAAACCTCACTCTGTCGAGCTTTGTTTTGACTCTCATGCCTAGTAAATATAGTGTTGGCCATCATGAGGTGAAGATAGCGAAGAGTGGGGTTACAGATGGAAATGGCCTTGGGGCCACTAGCACTATAAGCTACATAACTTCCTGAGTTGTCTTTCACTTGTGTGCACTTATCACAAGTGATTTTGACCCAAAATTCTTGCTTACTGAAATTGACATGTGTGGGGGTCCAAACACCACAATGTGGGAGTCTTAACCGACAGTCGAATCCCGCTAGGTTTGTGTTAAAGGTCACGTTGAATTACCGAAATTGAATGTGAACGGCTCGGTTTTGGTACGGGGTGTTTCCAATTGACCTTGATTGAACTCAGAAACTCGCAACGCAACTCCGCATAAACAAGTTTATCCATTCTCATATGTTCACCCCAACCCACAATGTCAAGCAATTCATTCAAACTGTCTAACAATCCAAGAATCCCCAACAAACCAAAGTCAATGTACTTAGGTTCGATTATTCATCCATAAGTAATTGAATCATAAGGAGCAATGTGCTCTTGATCAATGAAGTGAATCTCATATTTATTAAGAACATGAGGAGGAGTAGGGTGATTACCTTGGCTGCTTAGCCCAGACCAGAGGCACATTGGCGGAGGAGGTGGGTGCAACCGTTTTAGCGTGCTTGGATGCTCTCGATTATAAAGGCCTGGAGGTTGTAGTCTTCTTTCGCATGGTTAAATCAAACCCAAAACCACACAATCCACCAAGCACTCAAAAACCAAGTAAGCTAAGTGGTTGAAGAGAACACTTGAAAATGTAGCACTTCAAAACCAAGAGAGCACCAAAATGTAACAAATAAGCCTTAAAAATGAGACTTTCTCTCCTCAAGCTTAAGGACTCTCCAATGGAGGTGGAAATTTGAAGAGAGAGAATGTGGTGAGGGAATGGTGAAAACATGTAGTTAAGTGCAAGCTTGAAGGGAGTGGAAGCAAAATCTGCAAGGCAGTGGCCGGAAAACATCTCAAGTGACTGGATTTTGGAAGTGAAAAATTTAGGGGTTACGGTTTAAGTGGTGAGGATTTGTGTGATTGCTGGAAAGATGGTGTTTTAATGAAAGAATAAGTAGGTGAAGGTGAAAGGAGTGAAGAAATAGTGAAAATGGTGAAAATTTGACTGGTAGAGTGGTGGATTTGAGGGTGGTTATGGAGTTTGAGAGAGGATTTGGGGAGAGAAACTCACGTGGGTGTCTGGGGGTTAAAGAAGAAATGAAGAAAGAGGAAAGATAGATGGCGAAAAGCAAGGCCTGAGGGTAGGTAATGGCTTGTCATGTTGGTGACAGGGTAGCATCGCCACCTCCTGGAATTTCCCTGCAAATCCTAAAGGCCATGGCAACGGCCGTCGTGCAGTCAATGGCTTGCAAGTTACTTGGGCTATGTCAAACACTTCAAAACTATTTTTGCGTTTTTAGGTAACTTCTCCCCTTTATTTGAGTCAAAAGCCATGAGGAGGATTCGACCTGCCTCCCAAAAAGCACTCATTTAAGGTCATGAGCTTGACCATGAACAATCCTCAAGAAGAAGCAGCATCGGGAAGGTCGTGGGCAACCTTCCTGTCAATCGGCTTACTGGCAATGTAGTGTTTGAGCCATGATCTATTCACCTCGAAAGTTCTCGTGGCTTCCGTCCCAACTTCAATGGCACCATAGGGGAAGACTTTTTTTCATCTCAAAAGGGCCCAACCACTTTAAACAGAGTTTCCCGGGCAATAACTTAAGTTAAAAAGGAGGACAAAATCACTAACCCGGAACTCCCTCTAATGGATATGCTTGTCATGCCACCTTTTCCTTTTCTCTTTATAAATTTTTGAACTTTCATAAGCATCAGAGCATATCTCTTCAAGCTTATTCAATTAAAGTAACCTATTTTCCCCCATGGCCTTCAAATCAAAATTAAGAAACTTCACGGCCGAATAGGCGTTGTGCACCAACTCGACGGGGGGGTAACATGGCTTACCATAAATCAACCTAAATGCTGTAGTGCCGATAGGAGCCTTAACAGCCATTTAGTAAGCCCATAGAGCATCATCGAGCTTGTCGGCCTAATCCTTCCTCGATCTTGCAACTGCTTTCTCCAAAATAACCTTTATTCCCTAGTTCGAGATCTCCACTTGGCCACTTGTTTGAGGGTGGTAGCCAAGTCGTACTTGTGATGCACCGCGTACTTTTTCAATAAAGCATCAAGTTTCTTCTTAATGAAATGAGCACCACTGTCGCTAATGAGGATCCAAGGCACTCCAAAATGAGGGATGATTACGTTCTTGAAGATTCGAACTACCACTCGGGAATCATTGGTGGGACTAGCAATGGCCTTCACTGACTTGAAGACATAGTCAACGACGACCAATATATACTCGTTACCTTGGGAAGATAGGAAAGGTCCCATGAAATCTATCTCCCATACGTCAAAGATTTCGACTTCAAGAATGTAGTTTAGGGGCATTTCATTTTGCCTAGCTAAAATTCCAAGTCCGTTTACATCGATCACGAGCTCGGATATATTTGTGCACATCCTTCAATAATGAACGCTAAGAAAAACCCAGCTTGGAGGATCTTGGCTGTGGTCTTGTCAACGCTTGCATGTCCTTCACAAGGTAAGTCATGATAATGAGAGATGTTGGAATTAGTCTCCTTCTTGAGCACACATCTCCATATTATCCTATCTTCACAAGCCTTATGCAAGCAAGGCTCCTCCCAAAAATATGATTTGGCTTCGTAGAAAAACTGCTTCTTTTTATTTGAGTTCATGTCCAGGGGCACAATTCCATATGCCAAATAGTTCACCAGATCTGCATTCCAAGGGGCACTCGATGTTGCCAAAGCATGCAAATGGTCATTCGGAAAAGAGTAGTCAATTGGCAAGTCATACTCCCCATCATGCCCAAGAGGAATCGGTGAGCAAGAGAGATAGTCTGCCACCATATTCTCGATGCTTTTCTTATCTCGGATGTTGAGTGCAAATTCTTGGAGAAGGAGGATTTACTGAAGACGACGAGGCTTGGAATCCTTCTTGTCTAGGAGATGCTTAAGGGGGGAGTGGTCAGTATACATAATGACCTTAGAGCACAAGAGATATGGTCGAAATTTCTCAATTGCGTACACCATCGAAAGCAACTTCTTCTTAAGGGTGGTGTAGTTTTGTTGAGCCTGATCAAGTGTCTTACTAGCACTTTTTCTCATTTAAGACCAAGTTAACTTCTTTTCATCTATGGAGGACTTTAGCTAAGTTATCCAAGCATAAATAAAAAGTGCTCTATAGATCGAGAAATCATCCACAAAAACCTCCATGATACTCTCCATATAGTCAGAGAAAATGGCAGGCATGCACCTTTGGATGGTAGCCAGGGCATGGTAAAGGCCAAATGACATTCTGTGGTATGCATAAGTCCCATAGGGGCATGTAAAAGTGGTTTTCTCTTGGTCACTTTGGTGGATAGGAATTTGGAAGAATCCCGAGTACCCACCCAAGTAACAAAAGAAGACATGGCTAATCGTTCCAAGATTTGGTCAAGGAAGGGGAGGGGAAATTGCCCTATCCGGTGGCGTCATTGAGTTTTCTATAGTCAATGCACATACGCTATCCCATGAGCAGCTTAGTAGATATGAGCTCATCTCTTTCATTTTTTACAACGGCCATACCTCTTTTCTTAGGAACTACTTGCAACGGGCTAACATAATCACTATCTGAAATTGGATAGATGATTTCGATATCAAGTAGCTTGATAACCCATTTCTTAACAACCAGTTCCATATTGGGATTCAAATGACAATGAGGTTGTCTAGAGGGTTGATGCCCATCATCAAGAAGAACACCATGCATGCAAAACGAAGAGCTAATCCCTTTGATATCATTAATACTATAGCCAATGGCGCCTCTATGCTTTTGAAGCATACTCAATAATTTCTCAATTTTGGCATCACTAAGCTTAACACTAACGATGATGGAAAATGTACGATTAGGAGCAAGAAATTCATACCTTGGATAGGAAGGTAGAGCTTTAATTCCACCTCAGGAGCACTCTTCTTATCTTCATTGGAGGGTTGAACCTCAACACTGAGAGCCTCCCTTGCTTGATATCTAGGGACGTATGGTTAGGTCGAGTAGAGGATCCTCTTATACACCTCCCTTTCTTCATGCCAATGGGGGTCAACTCCATTGCCACAATTGCCAATCAAGCGTAACTCAAGAGGGTCCAAGGGAGGGCTAAGAGTTCCCATCTCCTCAAGTACTACCTTTTCAAGCACAATGATCCGCTAGCACGCATCCTCTAAGAAGGGGGAAGCCATATCTTGTGAGAGATTGAATTCATCGCATTGGCTGTGGCTACGAAACTACGTCCCAAGATGATAGGTATTTGGGCATCTTCCTCCACCTTCATAACAATGAAGTCACAAGGGATGAAGAATTTCCCAACTTGAAGGGGCACATCCTGAAGGACTGCAACGGGGTACTTGATGGAATTATTCGCAAGTTGTATCGATATTCAAATGGGCTTGAGTTCACCCACTTGGAGCCTCTTGCATATTGAATAGGGCATAAGAGTCACACTTGCCCCTAGGTCACATAATGCGTAGCCTATGGTGATATCTGTCACGGCATAAGGAATGTAGAAGCTCCCTGGATCTTTGAGCTTGGGGGAAAGTTTGTTTTGGAGGATGGCACTATACTCCTCTGTGAGGGAAACCAGGACATTTTCTTGAAATTTCCTATTGTTGGAGGGTATCTCCTTCAAAAACTTGGCATAAGAAGGCATCTCGGAGATGGCATCCCAGAATGGATATTGATTTGCAACTTTTTGAGTACCTCTAAAAATTTCCCAAACTTAGCCTCGAGTTTAGCCTTCACAAGCCTTTGAGGAAAGGAATCGGTGGCTTATAAGGCTCAACTGAGCTAGGCTTTGTGGTCTCCTCATGCTTGCCTTGCTCTTTAATTTCCGCGACCAAATCTTCCTTTTCTTCTACTATTTCCTTGCCCTTGTCTCTGACCAAGCCTTCATCCTCTTCCCTGAGAGGTCCTTTTGGCTCATCAAGTTGCTTTCCACTCCTTATGGTGATGACATTTATATGCCCCTTGGTTTTCACTTCCGGTTGGCCCGGGAGATCCCCTTGAGGTCGAAACAAGTGGTTCATTTGTTAGACAACTTAGGCTAATTGAGTGTCCATCATCTTTTGGTTTGCAGATGTGCTCTCAAATGTGGAATTAAGTTAGCTCACAAACTTATGAAGAGCCTCATTCATCTTAGTTTAAGTTTAAATGAGCCTCTACATTAAGTTCTCTAAGTTGGACTTTTGAGGAGGAGGTTGTGGAGGTTGAATTTGAGGAGCACAGTATTAGAAATCGGGAGGATTAGGATGACTTTTTGAGGGATGATGAGGAGGGGCTTTAGATTTTTGTAGGAGAAGTTTGTGTGGTGTCTCCAACCCAAATTGAAGGTATTCAAGTAGGGGTCACTTTGTGGTCTATTGTGGAAGTTGTGGAGGACACTGGCTTGTTCAACAGTGAGGTCTTGAAATGACTAACCATGATGACATTCATTCCCACTACACTCTTGAATTCCACACACTTCACAAACACTTGCTTGCCCATATGACTCACTAGGGGCTCTCCCATTAGAAGGAGTAACTTGAAGTCGATCTAAATTTTGGAAAAGTGCGTCAAGCTTGCCTCCAAGCATAGTAAAGGCATCAATTCCATGCTTTCCTCCTCTTTTGGGTTGGCCCCATTCACCTACCCAATGGTATTTGTTCAATGCCATATCTTTAAGCAGTTGCTTGGCCCCATTGATGGGTTTGGCCATAAGAGCACCTTTGGCAGCCACATTAACAGAGATCTTTATCAATTGTTGAACACCATTGTAGAATGTTTGCACCAACCATGAATTTGAGATACTATGATAGGGACACTCCCATTAGAGCTCTTTAAATGCTCTCATGCTTCATAAAGAGACTCACCCTCCATTTGAGAGAACGATGTGATTTCATTCTAGAGTTTGTCGGTCTTCCCAGGAGGGAAATACTTGCATAAGAACATCTTGGAGAGACCATCCTAGGTAGTGAATGAATTGGCATTCAAGTTCAAAAGCCAAGACTTGCCCTTATCCTTTAAAGAGAAAGGAAATAGCCTCAACCGGATGGCATCAGTGGAGACCTCTTATCCTTCAAAAAGAAAGAAGCAATGTTAGCATTGGCGTTCTCCATTAGGTACCCTCCACATTGGTCTTGTTAAAATAACGTGATGAACACCGGCTTGAACTAAAAGGCGTTTATTCAACGGGAGGCCTCACAACGATAGATGGAATGACATTTGGATCCAACATCGTAAAGTCGCTCCACAGGATGGTGGTGGGATCCCTGATGGCTTCTTGAGTTTGCGTTCCTTGTGTACTTTGGTTTCTTGCACATCGTTGACGGCATGAAAAGTAGCTTTGATCTTAGGGTCAAAGGGAGCCAAGTCAACAGAACCTTGGCTTCTCCTGTGTATGCAACAACAAGTACTACCAAAGGAGGTAAGCCAACTCAAAAAAGAATAGTAATGATTAAATGAAACAAAAATAAAAACTCTAGCATCCTTGGTAACAATGCAAAAAACTTGTTCGGTAAGAAATAAGCTTTAAAATTTATATCACAAGTAAACGGTTTATTACCACGTACATAAGGTGTTGTCCATTGAGAACAATACTTAGGTTACCTAGCTTCATGTTAGATTGAATCTAGAGAGAAAGAAACAAAGACTAATCAATAATGTGATCTAAAAACTCAATATGAGAAAAGACTTGGGTCAGGAGGTTAGTCACTAGTGCCTACTTATGCTAAGTATGAGTTCTCAAACTTAGCTCAATTCACAAGTGATCTTAAGGGGGTGATTGGTTCGTTTAGGGCCACCTAAACCTCCTATCGGAGAGTAAAGGTAACCTTAATCCACAAGTTCACCTATTTTCATGGGGAATCAAACGTCGAGGTTGGAGAATACCAACTTACACTTAACAAGGCTTTGGGCTATTTTCATGCCCAATGCTTGTTCTCTCTTCTTCTATCCATATAGGATGAATATCCACCACTCAGTGTGGTTATTCGCCCATGTATTGGATGGGATGACCTTCCGAACATTTCATTGAACACTTGGTGAGTAGAAAATGCGACCCCTTAATAACTTGAAAATTAAAGCAATATAAGATCACACCAAGCTTAGTATGCCATCGTAACTCCTAATCCCCAACCCATGTTGAGGAAAGCTACTCGGTAATCATCATTGCAACAATCCAACAATTGCAACTGAGCATGATCAAACAAACTAAGCAAAATGAAGTAAGAGGGGAAGAGAGAAAAAGTAGAACAAACTTCGATTAATGGAATCGAGAATAAAAGTCTTCAAAATCTTCAATCAACAATAATTTAAGAACACTAATCTTGCCTTAACCCTAAATTAAACCTAGAATGTGTTTAAAGTGTGTTTTCACAAGAGAAATTAAGCATAACCTTAAAATTAGGCAAAACGCGATATTCATAAGGTAAAAAACTGGGAAAGTGCGAGCACTTCTTGCAGGCACGCAAAGGCCAAGCTGTCAACTGTACGACAGTCGTTGCCTACCCTGTGCCTTCAATTTTTACTTTTTTCGTGCTTCCCTTTCTCCCCTCAGGCCTTCGTTGACCAATCTTTACTCTCGCATTGCCTTTTTCCATGTACTCGCTGCCCTTTTTCCTTAAATAACCTGAAAAATACCTACAAAAAAGTCAGAAAGGGAATTAAACAAGGCAACGACATTAAAGGAGGCAAAACATGCTCAAATCCCTCTAAATCAAAGTGGAAATAGGGTGAAAAGAACCAAAAATGGGATATAGGATTAGTCAAAATAAGGTTTATTAGTAATTTCTATGTTTTCTATTTCGGTTATTAGTTTGCATACTCGTTAGAGCATATAGTTTTAGGTTTCTTTTTTTTTTTTGCATTACTGTGTTGCATTTAGTTGATTTTTAGATTTGTATGTAGGATTTCGTATAGATATGGTAAGGATTGGTTTGAGAGAACCTCTAATGATGCTTTTGTTTAGGCAAAATAGCTTTCATGAGCTTGAGTAACTTTTGATGTGAAATCCCGTTTGGTGCTAAAATTTTTGAAGGTTTTATAAATATTTCTTGCTTTGACCCTTGTCTTGTTTGAGAACTTTGTTATCCCTTGGAGTCCTTAGCACTAATGTTGGTACATAGGAGTTATTTTATGAGCTTAATGAGACTTCGGTAGATGGCACACGAGATTTTGAGCCTTGTTTGGACTAGTTCATTATATTTAGTCTTATGTTTCTTTGATATGTGAGACTCTTCCATGTTGAATCTCGAGAACTTGCCTTCACTCTTGTTTACAACGACATTGACATCTGGATAGTTGATGATATGAAAGATGCATTTCTTTCTTTGAACATTTCAGCCACATAGCCAAATAGCCAACCCTTATGTTACATGTTTATTCCCTTTGTTGGCCCCTTTGTGCTTATATCTGTCTTTGTTATGAACACTTCATATTAGCCCTTGGCCAAACACATGTTCCTAACCTTTAAACTAAGTCTATGGAGCATCACTTTATCTATGTAGTGAGTGGTTTTGGAAATAATTGAGTTTAAGGTGGCTCTAGTATGTTGGTTTATTGAGGGATTGATATTATTGAGCAGTTGGATTTATTTCTCTCTTATTCGGCTTGTATATGTACGTATAAATTAGGCCGTGAGTTAATAGTTCGTGATCCAATGACTTTTATTAATTGAAGTTTTCATTTCATTTCCCAAAGAAGAATTAAAAAAAAGAAGAAAAAAAACCATGTTGAAAAAACAAAGTGAAAAGACAAGAAAACAAAACAAAAATAAAAACCAGAAAAAAAGCTAAGTGATTGGCATTGGATATGTGAATAGCTTGAGTTCCTTCTTTGTTACTCATTTTCTATTTCATTCGTCTGGTTTTCATTAAATTGTTGGGGTTTTGAGAGTTAATAAACTTCATAATTGCTGGGTGGTTTGTTGGTTGCTCCCTAGCTGTTCAGCTACATAGCCCCACATGCCCAACTTTGTTAGCTCACTCTTTCCCTTAACCCTTCTAGCCTACACTACAACTCAAGTAAAGTTCTTTTGATTTGCATTTTTAATGGTGGAAAATTTGAGAGTCTTTGCATGCATATGGTACATTGCATTATTGGAATGAGTCTTAAGTGAACTTATGCTTTATCTCAAACACATAAGTTTGATATCAACCTTATGGTCTCGTACTTTTTTGAAAACCTTCTCCTACCGCTGATTTTGAAATGTTTTGCGCACCACTTGTGGTTGCCATTGATTAGTATTCTTGTTATATGCTATGACTTGCCTCCCTTAAGGTGGTCGTTATGTTTTTGAGTCCTAGATGCATCTCCCCTTGTTGGTTTTTTCTAGTGTTTGCTTAAGGACAAGCAACGATTCAAGTATGGTGGAATTTGATAGACGCTTAGAATGCACTCCATTTTAGTGTCATTTTGTTGTATTTTTAGCGAGAATTATGTACTTTATGTTATAATCTATGCACCTTTTGCTATTTTACTGTTGGGTATGGTTGCTGTTTGCATTTTACAGATTTTTGGACCTTTTTTGCCCTTACTTTAACCCTAATTGAGTGTGTTTTGACTGCCCACAGATGCCCCTAAGTTAGCGTGCCCGTGGAGAAGAAAGAAGAACCAAACAATGTTGAGACAGAGGTACCACAGATGGTTCATGGTGGCACCCATGGTCCATGGTGGACCCTCTTCCCCTAGATCGTCATGTTTTCTCGTCATTATTCGACTTCCAGGCAGTTTTAATACCATGTTTTCTCTGGACTGTTCAACATCCATGCAGTTTCCCTATAAAAAGGGGTTGCTTTTAGCTTCATTTCTTTATCCCTCATTCCATTTTTCCTCTCTTCAACTTCATTGATTAGATTAGAATTTAGATTAGAGAAAGAGAGAGTGAATTAAAGTGAAGATTCGCAAGGATTCCATGCCGAGTTTACAATCGACGGATTCAATTCTGTTAATTGGATGAGCATTTCTTTTCTCTTATCTTCTCTTTTTCATTATCTTTGGATTTATGTTTTGAAATTTCAATTATGATTTTCTTTTAAATTTTGGATTTATGTAAAGACTAGTTAAATTCTTGATCTGCCGTTCATCTCTTTGAATATTTTGGAATTGTTTGATTGTTTTATTGGATCCTAGATATTTATTATCTTGCAAGAAATTTGATCACTTTCTTACATGTTTTGGGCATTGGATGAGGAACTAAGAGGTGAAATTAAGAACTTGAACTGTAGGATTTGAGTTGATTGTGTGGAGTCTTGATAAAGTCACATCGATTAAGAAACCATGAATATGATAATCGCATGCTTAATGAAACTAGAGAAACTGAGAGCCCTTGAGAAATAGTAATTGGTTAGATTTAGGTACTTCACTTCACCTTGAAAGAGGGTTGTGATACTTCAATTATCGGTTTTAAAATAATCTATTCTGGAAGAAGTGCTTCATTGACACATGAATTGAGAGATTGCTAGTTTGGTATAATTTCTTGATTATTTATCCATTAGATTAGATAGTTCGTTAGTTTAATTTGAATATCAAGTATTGATTCACTTAGCCTATCTTAAGAGGATAAAGCCCAGTAGATCAACCTAGTCCTTACAGCCCTATCAACAGTAGCCCCCACTTCACCAAACTGAAAAGGCATGAAAGAGAAAAGGACATAATAATTATTTAGAGAGCATTGTGGTCCTAAGTAATAATGCAAAATTTTATTGAATAATATCCAATACTACAATCAGCTGAAATCGTATATTCAGGTAAGGGAGAATATTAAAACCAAAGCTCGTAGCAATCTAGTAGTAGACACAGGTACCTGCTTGTATCTTTATAGCTGAACTCACTGCTGAGTCCTACTTGATCTTTGATGCTTCGCTATGTCCAATTTGGATGTGGGCATTAACCCCAGTTTACACGTAGGAATTCGGTCAGTACCAAGGTCCATTTCTAATTGGATTTGGCTCACTTTTCTATAGCTATAAATCAAGTATGCTCTAAATTTTTGCCAATTCACTATGAGATGTCTTGTGCTGAATAACTAGCTACCATTTCATTTGAGAAGATGTTGAGTTCCTGGTTCTTGTCCCTTGAAGCTACAGATAAGCATAACCTTAAGAGTTTCCATCTATGTGCTTCTCTTGGCTTATGCCGAGTTAAAATTTTCTGGGACCTCTTTAGAGATGCTACAACTTTTTGGGATCTTTACACACATGTCTTCCGTTTTGGAAAGCATGAACTATGCCTATTAGTGGAGGAGTTCAGTGCTATCCTTGTCCTCGTCCTATATTATACTCCTATTTTACTGATCATTTTTAGGAGCTTTTCTTCTATCTATAGTCATTTCTTAGGCTTAGATCATAAGGATGTGGCTGCTATATTGTTTGGGGAGGAGGTTGACCTTGTTGCCTTACTTTCTTATCTTCAAAAGAATGGTCGAGCTATTGATGATATCGTAGGCATAGGGCTACCTTCTGGTGTCGCCTCTAGGCCTTCCCATTCATGGTTGCTACTACGAATAGGATCTTGCGTTTTTTATTGGGTATAGCCAAGGCAGTGCATTAGGACTAGGCTCTTGTGGTACTTATTATTACTATGACTATCTTATGTTCGGACCATTCCTGGGCCGTTGAGGGCAACCCTTGCACTAAAGTGGGTACTAGTCGTGCTTTGATTCATTCTGGATATGCTTACGGTTACCTTAGCTATTTTTTTTATGGAAGCAGCAGTGGGTTGCTAGGTAATCAGTATAGGTAGTTTATTAAGTCTATGTATGATGCTTTGACGATGACTTTGCAATTTCACTTTTCATGCAATGCTAATGCAAAAATCTTATGCATGCCTATGATGACTCTAGTGCGCATTAGGCCCTACCCTTCCCCGCCCCCAAAAAAAAGATATAAAAAAGAAAAGGACATGATAACTATTTATAAAGTAATGTGGTGTTAATCATCCAAATTTTTATTGAATAATATCAAATATTATGACCAGCTGAATCCTCATCTCCGGCTAGGGAGAATATTAAACCCAGAGCTTACAACAGACCTAATAGCAGACGTGGATATCAGTCGGTATCCTTGTACTGGGCTTCGCTGTCGAGTCCTACTTGATCTTTGATGCTTCGATAAGTCCAATTTGGATTTAGTCATTCCCTTTAATTACAGGCAGGAACATAGCTAGTACCAAGGCTGATTTATAGTTGAATTTATCTCACGTCTCCGCAGCTATAAATTAGGGCCACGTATACTCTAAATTTTCAGCAATTCACATTGAGATTTCCTGAGCTAAAAAAATAGCTACCATGTTATTTAAGATCCTTTTACTTGATGTTACAAATAAGCATGACCTTAAGAGTTTCAATCTGAGTAGTCTTCTTAGGTTGCACCAGGTAAAAATTTCTTAGGACCTCCTTGGAACTGTTGCCACTTTCTAGGGTTATGAATTTTATGTATTCCATTTTAGGCAGCATGAACTATAACCATTGGTAAAGGAGTTTAGTGCTATCATTGGCTTTCCCCTCTATTGTCCTCCTGTTTCACCAAACACTTCTTGAGCGATTCTTCTCTATACAATCATTCTTTAGGTTTAGATGATGAGGATGTGGCTCCCATATTGTTCGAGGATGAGGTCGACTTTGCTTCCTTACTTTTCTACCTTCAAAAGAATGACCGAGCTATTGATGACGTATTTTTAGGCTTAGGGCTACCTTCCTATGTCTCCTTAGGAACTTCCCATTTGTGGATGGTACTGCGAATAGGGCCATATGATTTTATTGGGCGTAGTCAAGGCAGTTAATCAGGACCAAACTCTTATGCCACTCATTGTTGCTAAGGCTATCTTATGTCTAGACCGCATTCATTATCACTTAGATAATTTTTTCTCTGGCAGCCCATTGCTGCTGCAGGTAACTTATCGAGCCTGTGCGCTGGGTCGATTCTTGGGCTTTTTCCACTCTTCTTTTTTTGCTCATTTTATCTTATTTCTGTTCTGTGTCTCTTTTCTTTTTTGTAAAAAGTGGTGAGCCGGTGGACATTTTCTTAGGCCCAATTGATTTACCCTTTATATTGTTAGCATGTAGATTTGGGCTACTAGAGCATGTGAGACTTATACAGATCACAAGGTGTATGTAAATGTATCTAGCCTTATAATTTGGTCAAAGGAGGAGACTGTACAAAGATCAATCTAAGGCAAACTAGACCAACTTCATGGAGAAAGATCCTCCCTTTTGTTGGGTCGGCCGATGATGGCGTATACGTCAATTTGTTTCTAATTTGGAAACATTTGCCCACATCTGTCTTCTCCACTTCTTTTAAGGGACCTATTATTTTCCAAATCGAGTGATGTGGCAATGTTGGCATAGGCTGTGCATCGCTGCACTGGACTGCGCTTTCATCAAGACCCACAAAAATGAGTATTGTTATATTAAGTATTCTAAAGGTTATTGCCTTCTCTTCCTATCATTGCGATGTCATTTATTCAACACACTCTATATGTCTCCCAATAGTATCTAAAGTGGATAATCGAAAGCACTAAGGCAAGGAAGGTTATTTACGTTAATATAGTTTCTACTAACAAATGGATGGCTGGGGTTGACTTGTCTCAAAGGGGAAGAAAAAAATAAAGGATCTTGCCCCCAAAAGACACCCCCTGTTGTGAAGGACAAGAACTTAAAGGAATCTTAGGAATTTCAGTTGTGCCTTTATATGTTTTGTTTTAGAATAATGTTTAGTGCTTTCTCATAGTTGTGTGCAATTAGTACTCTCACCTTGAGTTGTATGCCCTTAAAGTTTGAATGGTAATAAAAGTTTTAATTTTACTCCCCTCAACATTAAAAGTACTTGATACTCTTGAATGCATAATCCCTTTTCTTTACGTTTGGCCTAATATGCCGTGAGAGTGACCTAGCCGAACTCACTAGGTACCCGATCCATTTCTTTCCTCTATGTTACAGCAACTTAGTGTTGTTCTCATTTTTTCCCTTTTCCACAAAATAATATGAAATTAAGTCAGGCCATTCAGGCTTCCTATGTATCCGAAGTACAAAAACAGGTGTTCGTAGTTCATTACACATTTTTGTGTGGGCCTCGAATGAGCCTGTGCGAACATGTTATGGGTTCAACTAATAGTTTATGGTGAGCTTTTAAGCATAATATTCCTTTAATATATCGCAGTTTATATACTAAGTATACTCCTATCCATTTATATTCATGAGTTTCACCAATACTCCCAGCAATATGGTCTTTATACGTTATGGACCTAACCAGATAGGTCTGAATTTTCCACTTGGATGCTATATTGGTGCCCTTCTCCCTTTCAAAATCGAATCACCCTCGTGTAGTTGCCTTGGTCCAACCAGTTTATTGAAAGTTCTTAAGACTCGGACTTGGTGAATCTAGGCGTTGTGTAATGCACTTCCGAAGACTGAATGAGAATTTTTCAGGCCAATGCTTATAATTTTCAACCATTTCTTCAATCATTCTCTGAAGCTTTTTTTTTTTGGTTTTTTTGCTGCTTCAATCGCTCTTTTTGACTGAGAATGACATTGGGGATGATTTATGATGCTGAATTTTATATTTTCAAGCAAGGTTGCTACTTTATTCTTAAAGTGACTGCTTTGATCACTAATCAATCCGTATGGGATGCCATACCTGTATACAATGTTGTTTAAGAGGAATTTAGCCATGTGCTTAGAAGTAATTTTTGCATAACAAGTTGTTTCTACCAATTTTATGAAGTAGTCAATTGCTATAAGCACATATTCATGCCCGTTGGTCCCTTTCGGCATAACTTTGTTGATAATTTACATTTTCCAAACTGAAAAGAGCCATGCAAAAGTTGTTGAAACGAAAGAAGGAGGTTGATGTTGCAAGTTAGCATGTACTTGGGATTTGTGACACATTCTTCCATACATATGGTAATCCCCCTTTATCAGACCAGTGATAACTCATATTTTTATTAGTAATTTTTTTCTCTATTTTATATTTTTTTTGAGTCTTTGAGTTGTATTTCAAGTGAAAATAATGCACATTCTATCTTTGAAGGTAAAGAGTGAGACAAAGAAAAATTCAAGCATAAATTCCGAATTTCAAGCACAATGTGACAGCCCACAACCTAGTCCCATAGCATACTTAGTCTTACATTTCTCTTTCTCTCCCTTCTTGATTTTGGTGGCCCATCATGATTTTAGTTGCCCAAGAAAAATCAACCATTGATTTAATATGCTTGACTTAGTCCAATTAGAAGATGTGGACGATATTTAGTTGCTATTTTGGGAATGAAACTAGTGGATTTGCACGAAAAGTAGAGAAGGAAGAGGAGGAAATTCCACTATAAATAGAGAGGTAAAGGGGCATCATGAAGGAATCATTCATCCCATTGATTCTTCATTTTCAGTCACCTCTTGTTCCTATTGCTAGTAATTAGAGAGAATTTATGCTAGGCAAAATTATTGGAGTTGAGAGAATTAGAAAAAAGATAAGCGAGTTTGCTATTTTTTTTTTTTCTTTCATCACATTTGTGAGTCTAATTAGAGAGAGTTTGATCTTTCACTGTGTTAGTGTTTTGTAAAATAAAAATCAAAGTTTGGTTATAGGGATTGAAATATACCATTAGTTGAAATGTGACTAGTCTAATTTCAACAGTATTTTCTCTACCTATGATTGGCTAGAATGTTTATCAAGGATTAAGATCGATCCTTGACAGACTTTGTTGATTTTTCTAATTTTATTTGGGGTTAATATTATTGTCTCTTTCTATTGCATAATTTCAAGTTATTTGAATGGCTTTTAATTTATTATACAATTCATTTCGATTGTTCATACATGTTTTACAATTGATTAACTTGCTATGTCATTCATGTTAGACTTTATTAGCTAATATAATAATTATACAATCCTGTTTAAAATTTTTGGTTATTGCTCGATTAAACAAGACTAAAAATTAGATGAATCATGTCTAAATTGAATAATTTATGCTAACTGCTAGTTAACTTTATTTATTAATAACTATTATTCATTTTTCTATTCTATTAGCCTTAAGCTTGTAGCTTAAGAGTTTTAAAGAGACTAGTTAAACCTCAATTGAATTTAGTAACTCGACATTAAGAGCTTTGGTGAAATCGAAATCCTGGTATCTCTCTAAATTGTTCTCTCTTTGTGTATTGATTAACATTTTATCTCTTATTCCCATTTTTGATTTCTTGATTGTTCTTATTATTGCTAATCTCCTCAGTAATTCTCTTCACTAGTTGAAAAAACAAAAGTCACTTTCATTCTTTATGGGGCACGACCTCGGAATACTTGCTTTGCTACAATCATCTTCTCCACTTGCAAGTAAGTTAGGTTTTTTTAAAACTACGGAAATCAATAGTAATAATACCCTATTCTCTGCACCTTATTAGCAACATTCCACGATTCATATACAATCCACATTCCTGATTGTGAACTTCTTTCATGATCTCATGAGCTTCTTGATGGGTTACACACCCTTCAATAAATTATTGTGAGGCTAACAACCTCAATGCGTTGGGCTTTTAGGGAGCATCCTAGTGCATGTTCTTTCTTTGTCAGTATTCATAAACGTCGTTGCACCAAGTCATAAAGGCAACATAGTATATGATAGTGCTGTAATAGTGAACTAGCTTATTGCTCCTCTGTACTGTTGATGGCATTGAATGGACACCTCTCGGGATGTTAACTATTGAAGTCAGTTTTGCGAAGGTGATTGCACGTTGGTTGTCCTCTTGAGGGAGACGTTTATATGTGATATGGGTAAAATGTATGGTAAGATCCACTAAGTGAGCTTAGTATGGTGCCAAGACTTTGGTTATTACCTTTATTTCTTGACGCCTATCTCTGCAGTAACTTATGTCCTAATGATGCAGGCTTCATACTCTGCCATTTCATTGGTAACCTCAAAGTCTACTTTAACTGAGATTAGGGCATGTCGCTTCTACTGACACTAAGAGGATGCCAACCGCAAATCCTTTCTAATTTGAAGACCCATCGAAGTACATTCTTCATACGTCTTCTTCTATTTGAAGGACTTCTTCATCGGATAAATCAAAAGGTTCTTCTCATTGATCTGCAGTTGGAAAGTCTGCTAAGAAGTCGGATACAAACCTTCCTTTGGTGTACTTTTATGGAATGTAGTGTAGCTGGAATACTGGTAACATTATGATCCATCTGGCCACCTTGCCACTTATGACTGGTTATTGAAGCAAATATCCTATGGGATCCATTAGTGCTACTTCATTTATTTTATGGGTTTGCATGTGGTGCCTAAGCTTCTTAGTTGCCCATACCAAGCCCAGACCAGTTTCTCTAAGGATGCATAACGGGTCTCATATTTAAGAAACTTTTTACTTATGTAGTACATGACCTTTTCTTATCCTTCTATTTTCTAGGCTAGCATGACCCCCATAGTAGTAGTTGTCATTGTGAGGTATAACATTAGTGGAACGCCCAGTTGTGGGGGTATTCAGAACTGGTGGATTGGATAGGTATTCTTTGGTCTTATAAAATGACTCATGGCACTCCTAATCTCATTTAGTCTTCATTCCTTCTTCAATTTCTTAAAGGTAGCCTCATACATCATTATTAAATTTGATAGGGAGCAATTAATGTATTGCACATGTCCCAAGAATCCTTGTATCTCCTTTACAATCTTGGGCAGTGGCATTTGTTGTATTACCTTGATATTCAAAGGATCAACCTCGATTCCTTGGAGGCGAATGACATAGTCCAGCAATTTGCCTGAGGTGACTCAGAATGCGCACTTTTGTAGATTGAAACACGGGTTGTATTTTCTAAGTTTGGTGAAGAACTTCCGAATAGTTAAAACATATCCATCCCTTTGCTTAGATTCTATGATCATGTCATCCACACATACCTCATCCTCTTTGTGCATGAAGTCATGTAGCAAGGTGGTAGGTGTCCTTTAGTAGGTAGCCCGACATTCTTTAACCCAAATGGCATCATGGTATAACAGTAGGTCCCCCATGGGATGATTGAGATAGTCTTTTCTGTGTCTTCTAATACCATCTTGACGTGGCTGTAACCAGCATACACATCAATGAAGGAAGGAAGGCATGACCGGTTGTGTTATCGCCAAAAAAAATCTATACACGGCAGTGGGAAGTCATCTTTTGGACTTAATTTATTGAGATCTCTAATATGTATGCACATTCTCACTTTTCTGCCCCTCTTTAAGACTCACACGACGTTTGCCACTGATTAAGTGTAGTGTGCGACCCTAAC
Source organism: Carnegiea gigantea (assembly GCA_029747015.1). Lineage (NCBI taxonomy): Eukaryota > Viridiplantae > Streptophyta > Magnoliopsida > Caryophyllales > Cactaceae > Carnegiea > Carnegiea gigantea. The sequence goes on along the minus strand of JAKOGI010000820.1, from coordinate 221,527 downwards.
AAACCCTGCATCTAGTTGTTTACGCATATCCTCCTTTATTTTTAAGGGCCATTCCAATTTCATCCAACAAAGCTTTTGCTTTATCCTTTTCGCATCTAGATAGAGAGGAATTTTATGCTCACTAATATCTTGGTAAAAACCCGACATGTATTTATAGGGCCATGTGAAGACATCCACAAAACTTCACGCAAGAGTGAAGTAAAAGTTCCTTGTTCCTCGACGGTTAGCAATTTTCCTATTTTGAATTCTCAATGCTCGTCAGGAGTCTAATAGACTCGTTGGAAAGAGGATTAGGCCTTATCCTCATGGGACGCTCTTTCTGTGACCTTATGAATAAATGTAAATGAAGTTAGTTTTTGCATTCCTCTGCCTCTTTGTCTATCAGGGACAGCATGTACTTGACTTGTCCTTATGAGTTTGACTTATTTTTTACCTTTATTCTTGGGTGTAGCTTGTTTTGGGTGGCTTGTCCCCCACCATCTGAGTTCAGATTGCCTGACATGCCACTGTTAGTGCTTGACTAGCTTGCTTTAAAAGATGCCATGCAAGAAACCAAAAAGGATTGCTAACAACAGGAAGAAAGAAACCTCAATGTATTAGAGTGATGCTCAATGCGCATGCCGGTAAGAATTCAATCATTAGAAAAATGAAAGTCGTTCCTAGAGGAATCCTCTTAATAGCTAAGGTCAAGCCTAATTTTGTGTGGGTTACGACTTAAAAAGCCTGATTTTGTGTGGTTTACGACTTGAAAACCAAAGAAAACCCCTTACTTAGCTTACAGTCATATAAAGCATGTGATCTGCCCTCTAAAATGGGATTTAGGATGCAACCTCATAGCCCTGTGATAAAAAAGCTTTATGTAGCACTTCAGCCTTTGCGCTTTACAAAGAAGAAGCTAAGCAAGCGCGATTATGCTTCACATCTACTAAGGGATTATGTCCCCAATTAGGGAAGTTTGATTTTCATGGTCTTCCACTACTTTAATTAGTTATCTGCTGTATCTCTTCATTTTCACTATAAGAGGTAGAATTTCAAAAGGGGAGGAATGAGATGAGTCACAAGTAAAAGAGTTCATCTTATTGAAATTGGAGATGGACACATCCGATGTTGTATTTGAAGGAAAGGAAACAAAAGACTGAGTCTTAGATTCTAGCCTAGACTATCTTAAATTATCCCCTATTATTATGATGAACACTTTTCCTTCCTATTCAGCTATCCAAGTTAATTCCTTACATCCTTCTATTTCAGCCTTGGTGATGAACCTAGCAGGATCAAATCCATTATTAGATATGGTGAGATAAAGAACAGCAGTTGGGTCCTCCTTCTTCCTATAGCATTAACCGAATAGTATCCCAAAGATGCTACGTTCATCCAGGTTAACCCAATCCTGTGTGGACTAGTCTTCTTACACAATAGTGAATACTTCCTTCTCCAATCGATGGTGATCGTCAAATACTTCTAGCCCAAGCACTAGGACTTCCTTTTCTTTTATGTAGCAAAGTTCAGCAAAGGCATAAAGGTAAAATCTATCTACTTCACACAACAACTACTTATTAAGAGTGTGAGGATAAGGCCTGATAGTGTAGTGCTTTGGGTACCCCTTCCCAGTAGTAACCTTCAGAGCCTAAGCTTCCTACCTTACAATTTGTCACCCCTTTTGGAGTAAGGTGATATCCTAATGTATACTTATAATCCTCCCCTTATGGCAAGGGGAAAGTAGTTCACCCTCATGCTCTCTATCGTTTTTCAATACTACCACCATCTCAAAATTATAGTATTCCTCGTCATTGTTATTATGCTCTATTTCTAGTATGGCCTACTAAAAAGCATGATGGCGGTAGTTGTTTTATCGAGGGCTTAGAATTCTATGTTCCTTTCAATAGGGCCTACATTAATGGGAACGAGAATGGTACCTAATACGAATCTCTTTGAATTGCCATATGCTCTTAAGTGGGTGGATCGTGTTGAGAGCAGTTCTTCCTTAATCCCTTGCCTTTTGGTCATTCCCTAAGGAGGGACATTTACCGTTGATCCATTATAGACCAAGGCTAGAGGCAGATGCTTCTGTATACGTACTACTGTGAGGTAAAGACCATTATTGTGAGCTGCACCTCCTAGAGGGATATCTTCATTGCTGAAGGTTATAGTGCCTTTTCCAGTTCTTATTGAGGCTATCATTTCCTCTGTAGTAGCACTAAGAGATACCTCAATTTTGTTTAAAAGTTATCAACATTTCTTAGAAGCTACTATAAGCTGCCAAATACTCACATCCGCTTTGCGTTTCTTGGGCAGTTGTATTATTGGATCCTTTTCCTAGGGTAGTGCTACCTTCTCTTTTTGGGAGCCTATTGCGTGCCCTTCATGGCTTGACATCACCCGAATCTTATAATGTGTTGAACTATCACTTGGTCCTCCTCTTCCTAGACGTCTTCGACTTCTTCTTCCCTTAAGAAGTCGTCATCACCTGCCTTAGCGGGCAAACTACCTCCTTTGGCTTCATAGACGTGTCCACATCATTGGTCCATCGGCCAAAAACATTTAGGTTTGGTATATGCATGCTCACCGTTAGTTTTAGGCCAAAAACATTTTGTATAAACACGGGTATATCCCATTCCTCTTTTTTCTTATCAATAGCAAAGTTGTTCTCATTAATCCCGAGTGGATTTTTGCCACTGTTAGGCTTCTGGGCTGCTTCAGGCAATGGGAGTTACCCAGAATTGAACATCCTACTCAGCTTATTCTTGAAAGCCCAACAATCCTGGGTATCATGTGCTTGCAACCGATGGTACTTGCAGTACTTAGTGGGATCAAAGTTTTTGGACTACCTAAGGAATTATTTTTCTAGCTTAATTCTAGGAAGGTGTACATTGCCTTTGGCCAGAAGTCGCTCTAGAGCTTGGGCATAAGCAGTTCCTATGGAGGTATATTTGGTAATACAGTTCACCATGTGTACATCCTTGGAGTTGCTAGCCTTCTTCTCTTTGTTTTGGTAGTTACTTTTCCAGTTGCTAATCGCCATGGCGGGTGCCTCCTTGGATAATTCCTCTTTTATTAGCGTCCCAACATTTCTTAATACAGGGAAGTTCTTAATTGGCATGAACCATAAGTGCTATTTGTATAACGGCGTAATGTTTCTAATAAGTAACCTTACATGATTGGCTTTAGAAGGTCGATCAACAATATGGGCAACCTTTACCCTTTATCTAGCAAAGTAGTCGGTGAACCCTTCTTTCTCTTCTTGGTTAAGTAGTTCCTGATCCCTAAATGTGATTGGAAGATCGGTGTTATATGCATATTGGTGTAAAATTTCTTTGGCAAATCCTCCCAGCATGTGACTTTTCATGGGTCAATGTTGTTGTACAATCTCATGACATCCTTGTCAGAGGTGTAAAGAAATATGATGTGGATGATATCCTAATCTATCCCTTTTAGAGTCATGGCACTAATGAAATTCCTTACGTGCTAATGTGGATTTTCAGTCCCATCAAATTTGATGTCAGATGAGATGAATTTTGGGGGCAGCTTCTATTTTGGGATTGAAGTGAACCCTGCATAATTCTTAAAATAGTAATTAAACATGGACGATTCCTTAAGTAGTTCCTCTCCGTTGATCTACACATAGGTCAGCTTCAGGGGTGCTCTTATCTAGCTCCCTCTCCTCCTTAATCGTAACCTCTCCCTTTTCTTCATTATTTTTGTCTAGTGGTGGAGGAGCTTGCACACTATTTTCCACTTGGGACTCTTTGTTGGGGTTATGAAGTTCAGTAGTTATTGATTCATCCCTCCTATCGCTCTCCTCCATCTTAGCTAGCATCTTCTCAATTAGCTTCATAAGTTGGGCAATCTTGTTGGTCCCCACCATTGGACTAGCATGTGATTTCCCTTTGTCTTAGATCTTAACCTTAACCTAACCGATTGAGTTTCTTTTGGCTTCTCCTTAGATGGAAGTCTCCCAGTTGTTTGACTTCACTCATATACCTTCTTAATAAATAAAGAAAGGTGCTTAAGATAGGCTTATCTAATACTTTTTCCTGGAAATAAGAACTTAAAATATGCTAACTCATGCACTATAAAAATCCTAAGACTGAGAGCTAGATATGCTAACTATATGTTGACTCACACTGACATATATTAAATTGAACTTAATGGCAGGTACCAATCGATATCCCCGCTAGGTCCTAGCACTGGTCTGCTGGGTTCTAATCTTTCTATTGCAAGTCCAAACCTAATCTAATGTAATGAGACTACTAAAAAGTCAACTGGGTTCCTTATTAGGCTTCCGGGACTTGCATACTCACGTCTAATCTTTCTATCTTAAGTCCAGACCAACTGACTATAGGTAGCTGCACTCTGGGACATTGGCTGATTTCAAAGTTTACCTAGGAAATTGACTCTTATTCCTAATTCTAGGTAGACAATAATCCCAGTCGAGTTTTTGTATAACAATTGTAGACTTCTGCAAGTGTACACACAGTCTTGGTTACTTGAGCGTAGCTGGGTCTCCTTTTAGGACTTTTATTCACTAGACTTGGGTAGAGCCTGGTCGGGTCCGAGGTGAAGAGCCCTGTAAAGCTAAATTATCCCTGAAGCTGACTTGGTCTATAACAGTAGCCACTAAGTCCAACCTTTCCTAACCTGGGCTCTCTAAGACCTAAAGCATCACTGCGTAGACGTTTGGGCTAAAAAGTTACGTCAAATAACAATACATCCAATCATGCATATGAGTTCCAATCCTAAACCAAGGTTCTAAGATACAAGGGTTTCAGGTCGGCTTTATAGTAGTCTTCTCATGACCCAAACATGTTGTACATCATCCATGTGGTGCACAGTAAGAGGGATGTTTTGGTTGCTTTCCTATGTCAAGGGCATCAAAAAGTGTGCCACAAATGAGTGGATTAACAACATATTTGGCCGTGTCTAGTGGACCCACTGAGTAGCAAGCTAATATCCCAAGGGGTAATAATAGGATTGCTGCCTAGACGTGCCATTAGCCCATGTAGAGCAACCCCTTTTAATACAAGATCCCTGATACGAGCGTGACCAAAACAATTTCCCATATCGAATTTCAAATTTAAAGTTGTTAAGGAATATTGTCCCTAATGGAGTCATGACTATAGCGATCCACCTCACTGAGGGTGCGATCCTCCCCTACTAATGGTTCAGCCACCCCTTTGTTGTGGTGTTATGTTATTTTTATTCATTTTTAAACTAACCGTTAATTATATTTTTTTCACAAAATCAGAAGTTAGCAAACTTATAGCGCCACGTTAGGAAACTAGTCCTAGACCCTAATCCAAGAACCAGGAGGGTCCTGGGCCAGGATTAGGCCTAGCTACCTGGTTTGAAACCCTTACGGTGATTAGTGCCTAATCTAGAAATAGGCAGCCTACCAGTCCACTAACCCGGCTTGTCCTTAGGCCTAAGCAGAACCCAATTCCTAGTCTAGATTGTGTCACTATCCCGGATCAGAACCATTCTGTTTAAAACAAAAATAACAAAAAAGGAATATGATAAGAAAAGGACGAAAAAACAAAGTTAATTAATAGAGTAACCAGTCAATCGTTTGAAAAACTTACAAATCAGATCTCTCTTCAAAGTGAATCATATAGGAGGGAAACTCGAACGTACAAATTGATTCTACTCGAAAAAGGTTTTTAAAAAGCCCCCCTTAGCAATCCCTACTGTGGGACCAATCTTGACTCCTTAGTCTTGAGCTGAAGATTCAAATTCAAGGACAAAGGTACAATGATGGGATGGAATGCATCAGATAACCATCCGTCATCACCAACTGTCTCTACTATTGAATATAGGAATTATAAAATTCAAATTTCACTATCACACAATCATACAAAGGCATTAGTATTATTTTATATCAAATCATGCAAAGATATAAACTTCAGTCTGGCCATTGCAAAAATAAAATCAATAATTTATAATAGGCAGGAACTACCTAAATATTACATCTTTATCGATTATAAAAGTGAAATAAGAAGGAACTAATTAGAAAATGTAGAAAACGTAAAAGTTTTACTCTCAGACAGCCTACCTGAATACTTGGCGAACCCAATGAAGTGATCACTCTTTAATGCAGGAGGAGAGACTCAGGGCTGGATCACACCAATAAAAATCCCCTCACAATCTCTCAAGTGATCTCTTAGTTACCCTTGTTTATCTAATATGTGACTGTTCTCTCAAATCGACTTCAGCCGTTGTGGCACCCCCTTCTATAGTTGATAATTAGATCGACTCAGCTTAAGAAAAAGGATACCAACTCCTCATCCTATTAGATTTTATCAAAATAACTTTACCAATTCTTCTTGGAGTCTGTTTTAATTAGACGTGTTGGGTTAATTATCCCCAAATTAAAAACTAATTGACCAACTTGGACTTGGACTAAGGAGAGAAAACAAAGAAGGAAATCGGCCGGCTTCCAGGCCTAGTGGGCCTTACTAGCTCACGTCTTTTCTCCTAGGTAGACTCTTATGCTTATTTCTGTTAATCATTTAATTATGCGGTCAGGCATATAG